>OW203765.1:22544658-22847158 GCA_934045905.1 Leuctra nigra
ACATGTGACAAATTTATGAACTGTCCATAAAGCTATATAAGTGCATTATGGTGATTGCGAGCTTTCATAGCAAAATAACTGCCATTACAACTCGCGACTGCCCTGATTTTCTCTAATTGTCACTTTCTTCAGTTCCCTATCAGCGACACTCTCCGAGCATCATTGTCTTCTAATCATTAACCTACATAGGTGATAAGAGCAGTGCATTTCCTGCAGTGCAGAGAGAAATCCTCCGAAGATGTTTACACGCACGCCTCGACCAGTAATAAACTCTCCTCTTGCCATGTTTACTCAGAGTATTTGTGTCACTCAGCATCTTAGCATGTGTGACACTTAGCTCTTCTGGCTGGCGATGCTTCATCAGTACTAGATCAATCATTACACTTGAACAAATAATAAATGGTACCTCGAAAGAAAAGGATTGTCTGATAAAGGTTTCATGGCATCATCCCATGAAGTCTATTCAATTCAATTCAATTCAATTTATCTTTATTGATTTCTTTTACATCAAAAGGCGACATTCAGATTTTTAATAAATATTCACAAATTATGCATAAATAAATATTCACATTTTCTGATCTTCCATGCAACCATAGATTATTAATTATTATTATAAGATAGGTAATTAATGATAGTATATTTTCTAATAATAAATATGGTACCTAATTATCAAGCATCTTTAGTGTTAATATTATGATATTGAGAAGATAATAAAAGAAAGGAAACAATAAGTTGTAATAACCAATTTACAATATCAAGTATTTTAAGTGATGATAATAATTAGAGTAAAAAACTTAAGTAATAGTTCGGGTTGACAAAATACTGTATTAATTTTGGTGTAAGAGATGATGTTTCAGGCTACTCTTAAACACTACGAGTCCTTGTGACTTGATGATTTCCGGAATTTTGTTGTAGGCTTCGGCGGAAGAGTAAGTAAATGAAGATTTGAATTTAGCTGTGCGATGTTTGTGAATAGCAAGTTTGCTTTTGTGCCTGGTGTTAACACTGTGTATATCTTCTCTTTTTACTAACTTTTGTCTGATGTATGATGGTTGGCACAGGACTAGGGCTTTATGCACAATGTTAAGAAGATGTTGCTTTCTTCTGGTCTCCATCTTGAGCCATCCGGCTTTCGTGCGGAAAGGTGTAATTCTCTTCCTGGGACCAACATTGTAACACAGTCTAAGGCAAGAGTTTTGTATTTTCTGAATGACTTGACTGTTGGCCTGCGTGAGACAAGGTCCGTACACCGCATCACTGTAGTCCAGTACGGATAGGACGAGTGCTTCGGTCAGTAGCAGCTTGACTGACGTAGGTAGAAGTGTTTTGAGAGGTCTTAAGGTTCTCATCTTGTGAAGGGAGGTTTGTCTGAGCTTGTTGATGTGCGCTCCAAATGAGACTCCACTGTCAATAATGAGGCCTAAGTCTCTTGCCGTATCCGAGATCTCTATTGGCTGATTATTGAGGTAGATGGTATGGCCTCCTTGTTCAATTACCTTCTGTCTCTGTCCAGGAGTCCCTAGGAGAAGAGATATGGACTTCTGCGGATTAAGTAAAAGGCCATGATCTTGTGCCCATTCAGAAACGGCCGCCAAATCTGCTGTCATCATCTCTTGTGCTTCTTTAGCCTTTGACGGTTCGAACGATATGTAGAGTTGCGTATCATCAGCATAGTAGTGGGCCTTACAGTGCTTGATGACGTCGTTAAGGTCAGCCGTGTAGATGATGAAGAGGAGAGGACCCAATATTGATCCCTGCGGGACGCCTGTATCTATTGGAAGGGTGTTGGAAATTCTTGCTTTCCCCTCTTGTGTAACTTTCACTCTCTGGCTTCGTCCTTTGATGTAGCTCTCAAACCATCTGACTGCGTTATCTGATAAACCAAGGCGGTGAAGCTTTCCCAGTAATAGAGAATGGTTGATGGTATCAAACGCCTTGGAAAAATCTAGCAGTACAAGACTGGTTACCTTCCCCTCGTCGATTGCAGTAATAGAGTCATCAATGATGTCAATTAGAGCCGTTGTAGAACTTCTGTGCTTCCTGAAGCCAGACTGCTTATCAGGTAGTAGATTGTAATTTTCAAGGAATTTTGATAATTGAGAGTGCACGAGTTTTTCAATAATTTTTGATAGACAGGGTAAGATTGTGATCGGTCTTAGATCTTTGTACTGTTTCGGTGAATTAACCTTAGGAATTGGTGAGATAATGCCTTCCTTCCAAAGGGTAGGAAATTGACTACTTTTAAGTGAACTGTTGATAATGTCAGTGATAGCGTTAGCACCATGAGGGAGACAAAGGTATATCATGTTAATTGTGATCCCATCAATGCCCATAGCTCTTGTCTTGATCTTTTTGATTATGTCAAGGACTTTAGTTTGCTTGACTGGTTTCAATTCGAAGATGGGCGCACTATCTGTGTGACTAAGATGTAACTGATTGTTTGGGTTAATGGCTACTTGACCAACTGAGTCCACATAGTATTTATTTATGAGATCGGGATTAGCTAATTCTGCTGGAATATCTACGCTTTGTTTTCTCCTATGGATTCCCCATTTCTTTAGCTTATCCCAGATCATCTGTGAGTTGTTTTTACATTTCTTGATGTCTTCTTCTATGTAAGCTTTCTTCTCACGACGTACTGCCTCTGTCAAGTAGTTTCGGTACTGAATATAATTGTTCCAATCAGATTTCCGTTTGTGTTTCTTGAATTTGGACATCGCTGTTTTCTTCAGTCTGATTATCTCAGTCAGGGTATCGGTCAACCATGGTGCATATGGTTTTGTTGTGGATATTGCCTTAACCGGTGCGAAACGGTCAGCTATGTCCATGATTATACTGTTGAGATAAGAGACTTTGTCATCTAGGTTATTAATATCGTTGATTTTATTCCAGGGGATGTTCTCCGTATATGCAGAAACCTCTTCCCAGTCAATGCTCTTGAAATCACGGAAAGTGTGAGATTTCTTTACTTTTGCTGGCGTTCTGTATCGTAGCTTGCAGGCTACTAGATGGTGATCACTCAGCTTTCTACCCTGACTGTCGGCAATCTGTGTAGTGTCAAGCACGTCTACTGCTTCAAGTGGGAGAGTGTAATATTATGTGTAATATGCTAATATTATCTAAATCTAGTAGGTGAGCTCTGATTTTATTGATAATAATAAGGATTTATTGTCAAGGGACCTGACCAGCAGCCAATCCGATTTGTGCTAAGTACCGTTTTTAATTGGTTTGAGTGTACCTTCTCGATTTTGCGTTGCACACTTTTGGAATGATGTAATCAAGCTCTTTATCGATTGTCATTTGACTGATGTCAACAAAAAGAGTTATATACATAATGGCTCATGTTATTGTTACAAAATGATTGGATGAAGACAGAATTGTGGTTTTAAGCTCACTTCAAGAGTCATTGAAATGCACTTCGGCCCTTCTACCTCTGTGCTGTGGTACGAAAATTCGATAAAACACTATTATTCGTTCGATTTCTTGAGTATGTCATTCTCTCTGATGTTCTCTCGAAAGAGAGGTGAATTGAATCACTGTAAAAATGCTCAAATTCTCGGAGATTTCGAGTTTTTAATCGATTTTTATCAATATCATTTACCAATGTAACTTTTAACAAAATAAGGCTTTGTACGAGTATTCAGAACAGTTCAATGAAAATAATTCCATAGCTTGTAATGGTGTATCAGATTTACTTTGTCCAACAGACGTTTAGTGCCCGAAAATTAGTAAAATTATGGCCCTGTTGGACAAAATAAAACTAATAACTTATTCCAATTTATGAAATTAAAAATTATATTCATTGAACTGTTCTGAATACTCGTACAAAGCCCTATTTTGTTAACAATTACATTGGTAAAAGATATTGTTAAAAATCGATTAAAAAACTCTTTAAGGCCATCACTCACTACTCAAACGTCCACTCGGAATCAAAAATTCTCAATTACTCAGAGAAATGCTAGGAAGGTTCCCTACTAATAGGCAACGACCGCCTCCTTCCCACCGCCCACATCTTCATTCTCATCTCCCAATCACCATCATAAATAAGCATTCGCAAAAGCGAAATAATATCCTATCCAGATTTGTGTAATTGAATCACGTGTAGCTTTTTTCTGTTTAATTGTTACAAAATGTAAGTCACTCACCATTAACTTGGGCGGAATTTTATTGCACTCAAAAACTCATTTATTTTCTTACGACAAATTTCAATTTCTAAACTATCTGACCAAATATACGTGAATAAAAAGTACAATAACATGGTTTTATCGGCGCTTCTCCGGCGCTTTCGATTGAAGTTGTTGTAAAAACCTCGTAATTTGCACGCTTCGTGGAACTCGACTCAATTGAAATTCAATCGGAGGAAAGAAATCAATTAGTTGATGGTGGATCAAACAATTTGCATCGCAAGAACCTGTAATGTCAAGAAGAGCTTTACAATGAAACGAAACAACATTTCATTTGTGACGGAATGTGATTATATCTGATGACCCCTCAACCACATTGGGGGCCCCCAGGATATTTGCTAGGGTTGGGGGTTGGAGGGGGGTGGGGGGCTCATATAATTTGTGGACACGCTGAAACGGAAATTGATAAAGAAAAGGGCCATTGGCTAGAAAACAATGCTTTAGTATACACCTACGGTTTTTGGAGTTTTTACGCTTCCAAAACGAATTTGGGGTGCAAAAATAGCAACTATGAAAAGTTGTAAAATGAACGGAGCAAATTGGCTCAACAGTAACGGGTTGTGCCGAATCGAATGTGCCAAATTCGATTCCTGTAACCAATTCTTAAGACCAATTTCTTCATGGCTTTAGGTGAGAGGAAAATGTTGGGAAGGTTCCTTATTAAATGGCCACGACACATCGTCGTCACGAGTCTAGTAGTAGAACAGTGCGACACGACACAGTAATATTATTCAGTGGTGGTATTCGCCGCGCGCCGCATGGCATGTGCTGTCTGTAGGAGTCTCAGCTGAGGTATCGGAGAGTGTCGGGTGCTGCGCCAATACGTGGCCGGTCAACCAACGGGATCCACAGCTAGACACTGCAGTTGGCACGCACAGAGCGTCCGCCCAATAGCCGCTCACCGTCCTGCATGTCCTGCACGTCCTGTAGGTCCTGCAGGCTGTGTCACGTGTCCTGTAGGTCCTGTCTCGTGTCCTGCACGTCCTGCAGGCTCTGTCACGTGTCCTGCGTGTCCTGCAGGCTCTGGCACGTGTCCTGCGTGTCCTGCATGTCCTGCAGGCTCTGTCACGTGTCCTGCAGGCTCTGTCACGTGTCCTGCCAGTCCTGCAGTCTATGTCACGTGTCCTGAAGTCCTGCACGTGCATGATCAGGATGAGGATGTTATCCTTGATAACAATTCTTCCGTGCAATATGTAAAGGAGTGGATAGGATTGTTCGACATTTTTTACTAGAAAATAATTTTAGATTCTATGCTGAAACGGAGAAAGGGGTAAATTCTGTCCCGGATGCAGTATCTGTTCGGAAACGACCCAAGAGGCATTTCTAGATTTTCGCAAAACTAATTTGGGGTACTGAAATAACTGCTCTGGAGTAAAAGAGGGCTAGCAAAACATGTAAAATGGATCTGAAATTGCTATCTTCGCAGTTTATAGTCTGGTGTAAAAATGAGAATTATCTGAAAATTTCCTTCTGAATTTGAAAATGGAAACGTAGACATATCTTTAGGGGTGCGAACGAACCTAATCTTGACATAGTTTCCGGCCTTGATCAACTGTCTCATAAAATGTTATCGTTATCACAAAGAATCTAGCAAAACCTCTGGGTGGCCCGAGGTGCACTATCCACTATCCAATCTCTCCACCCCAAGACATCAGGCCAGCATCCCTGATCAAACATCTTGGATGGACCCGTCTCTTTGTCGGTAGATTCCTCTGGCATTGTCAGATCACCCCGACAGGTGTGTGAAGGTCGTACCTCTCAACAATATGCTCTGGGAAGTTGCATTTCCATTCATTCCGATCAGACGAACCTTTTCTTCCGTATTGAGCACAACATCTTCCCATCATAACCGGTCTGATTTAACCAGTTCATATGTAACATTTTGTTGTGGGTTACATAGTCGAAATTGTCTTCGGCAAATAGTCGTAATTGGTGCTTTAATTATAATGTCAATAACTGGGTTAGAGTAGATTTTTTTTTTTAATTGTTTTTAATGAAGAAACCAAGAGAGAAGGGGGGATTCATCCACACAAATACAGTAATACTCAATTTCGTGAAGAAATTGACAACTTTTTCTGGCCACAAACGTTAAGATTTTGACGGAATTCAAAAGCTTAAAAACTCATAAAACTCTGGAAGTAAATCGCGTGTTTTTGAACATTCTATTGTCCTTCTGTTTTATTCTGTTTTAATTGTTCTGTTTTACTTTACCCTTTATGGCTCCAAGGGTGAATTTCTGATAATTTGGTGTGTTATTTCGACCTCAGTGGTAAATCGCAAAGCTCTAAAATATTCCTGGGACTTTTTTCAATGACTGTACCTCTATAAAAATGCCGGTTAAACTGTTCCTCTCCAAAAAGAACGAGCACGTCTTCACGATTTGGTATTAAATTGTATGTCGCACCTTGCACAATTATGTTTTTTTGTGTTCAATTCAGTGGAATTCCTTGTTAGTAGGTTAGGAAGTGCGTTTGTTGACTTGTGATCGTCGACAGCGTGCGCCTCTGGCGGCAAGATTCTCATTTCTCTGTCTCTCGACTAGATGGATTTATCTAGTTCACTGGATGCTTAGATTGAGTTTCCAATGTGGTTTCTTAGTGGATAAAATGCTTTCTTCGGTCAGTGAAAACTGCGAGATTGTAGTAAATATAAGAGAAATTGGATAAATGATAGTTGTCATTGATACCTATGATCGAATACAGAATAATTGCCAATCGATGTGATTGATCCAAAATGGAATTCTAGTTTCTAGATGAGAATGTAATCTAAGAAGAGCATGAATCTAAACAAAGCCTACTTATATTCTCGTCCCTATGGTTTTACTTTCGTAATAACACTGCGTTATATTTCAGTATGGGTGTGTAACTTTGGCTTGCTCCATTGCCTTGAACAGGATTATATTAGATCGTGATCAATAATAATAATCGTGATCACAGAGTAAACGTGCATTGCCGCCAATTTTTGAACTACACCGCCCTCTACGTGATGGGACATAAATGACCAATCAGGAGGCAGAAAATTGACTGCCATGTTTTGTTTTGCTTTTGTTTTTGTCACCTGACACCTGTCACAACACAAGAGGTTTTGACGAGGTTATGTTTTACTTTTTGTTGACATTTTTTGATATCGTCTGATCAATGTGTGTCATGATAATTAGTGTTCATCACTGGTTAGTTCAGATTTCAGATTGTATAGACATTTTGTGTTTTTTATTGGACCAATGAACTAGTGGCTGATTGTTGTTTTCTTTTCGTTTCAGCTTCGGTGGAGTTGTATTTGAGCCCGGTTGAAACGCACTGCTCCAACATCGACTACTTCATTCCCGACACAGACAACGTCACCAAGCAGTTCTCCGATGATGCCATGGCCAGGCTACGTAAGTTTTGTTCCTACCTAAAGAATTTATATTTTTCGGCTACCTACTCTTCTATCACGGTTTTCCATCTTCTTTAATATCTTCATTATAGTATTCGCTGTGAAATCATTACTAACTGGATGATATCTTTAAAATGAAGGACTTCAGTTTAGGTAGGTACCTACCGCTACCAGTGATATACACAGTAGGTAAATAGTTAATGGTGGAAAGATTGTCAGCAATTTTTGTTGGAGGTGAAGAATAAAACCATTATCTTGGGATGTTATCCATGTAGTTTGAAAGTTGTTGAGCCATTTGAGATGCAGTAAATCCAGATGGTACTTAAATTAACATTAATTTTATATTACTACAGAATCATGGACAGCTGTATAGAGACTGGAAAGTAGGTACAGCAAAAAATATGTTAACCTAACTACATTCATGATCACTTTCGTTATGTTCATCATACCTACCCATTATTATCCACTAACTCCCCTTTTAGTTCTGCTTGCACTAGGTACATGCTGAAAAATGCAACAAATTTCAACCAAGAAATTGGTTAAGCGAGCATTACTTTTGCACTCTTACTTCAGACTTTCTCCGTTTTATTTCCTGCACCACCCATCGCAATTTTTAATCATGCATGTTATAAGGCACTACCAGCACAGACTTATAGTTTATGAGTAAAATCCTCTGATTAGTAAAAAGGTGAAAATTAACTCTCCGTTCTTGATAAAATTTTACATCATCATTTTGCATGTTTTGCATGTAGCGTGAGACGGTGAGATGAACATTAATCTCATATTTTAAATTTATAAACTACACTCGGAAAATCGTTCAAAAAAGAGTTATTAACATATTTTGTTGTCAATATTGCTATTGAAAGTAAATGCACAGTGCACCGCACATTGATTACCTACTTAAACCTTGCTGAGGTTTGTTTTCACTCCAGTTTTATGAGATGACTGTTATCACTTATCAAGTTGCAATGAAAAGCAGGTTGTTCTATCTTGATCTTATTCTTAAGTTAGCATACTGTTTTTGTGTTACAGAATTATTGTTAGAGGTGTTGCTCGATTAATAATGCTGTGTTTTCCAAGCGACCGAGTGTTTCCCTAGACATTAATCCCCTCCAAGTTGGCTTAAATTCTCATGAAACTATGTGTCTCTCACAGACATGGCTCGCTCGATGATCGCGCTGTTCATCGTGGCGTTCTTCTTCGTGTTCGTCGCCTTCTGGACTGGCGTCGCGGGATGCTGGAGGAGATCTCCCGGAAACATCACGTCCACCGCCATCTTGATGCTGCTGGCTTGTGAGTACCTAGACATCCTCTTGTACAAGCGTGGAAATTAGTTGGTTATACTCTATCTCTCTCTCTGAACATCGTAAACATGTTTTTGTATGGAGCAGAGAGAGATAGAGTACAACTAATTAATTTCCACACTTGTACACTACACAGGGTACCTATTTTCGAGATTGTTTGAGTAAAATTTCATACAGATTCACAATCACCTGACATCACACTGAAAAGAATATTAAACTGATGTGGCAGCTTGAATGATTTTTGTTTGGACTGATGTCACTTTGACGTCATGGTCAAGCACTCAAGCAATCTCAAAAATAAGGGTCCTGGGGACGCATTCTGTAACCCGAAAGCTTTGAAAGCTATCGTTTGTTTGTTTTTATGTAAGATTGACGTTGAAGACAATGAGAAGGTTCCATAATTATTTTTAAAAATCACTTAATATCGAATACCTATTTCTTCTATTAAAATATTGACATATTAACAAACTTGTGAAAAAAATACTGGCCCAGGGCTACAAAGGACTTTTAAAAGTTCATATTCCCTACGTAAAAAATAGCGAGAGCATTCACTCAAATGATTCTAAACAAAGAATCCATTCTGTTTAAAAGGTCCGTCACCTCTACTGTCGTAACACTTCTGTGCAGTCTCTAAGAACCTTGGTTTCAGGTTTGCTGAGCGCGGGATCGATGGGACTCTGGCATGGCGTGGAATTCTACGAGAAGGAGAAGGTGGTAGGCGAAGAATACCCGAAGCAATGGAGCTCCGTAAGTCTCATTAACTAGTCTCACGTTCGTTGAGTCCCCAACGTAAATCACCACTCACGCTCTCCTTCCATTGGCTACATACAACTTGACGTCAGAGCTGGGGGCCTATCCTCGAGTGTTATGTTGACATTTGAGGAACTGCTCAAATGGAATCAGCAAAATTAACAGATTGTGTGAAGTTAAATGTTTCTGTTGATGGATTCAATTCGAGAATTAGTCGCAATGCGTTGAATTTGCTGTTCTATGGGAGGGTAATTGATAGCTCTGAAAAAACTTTGGCTATTGATAGGTTTATATTACGTGCATCCCTGATGCTACTAGAGGATTCTGAATTCCAGTTGTTTGTGATGCTGCGTGGGAGTGGAGAGTGAAGGTCAATGGTGTCATCATCTCTTGATTACAATATTTTTCATCAAGGTATTCCAGATATTTTTAAAGATTGCATCAGGTGTTAGACTTTCATCAAGAAAATGATGACAACTTATGTAAGATCAAAGGAAATTAAATTTATCAACTCTCTGGGTTTATCGGATGTTAATGTGTACTTTGACAACTTAAAATAGATTTGTTAGATTTTTTCCCATCACTTGTGGATGTTAGCATGGGACAAAAAGAACATTAATTAGTAATTCAATCAAACTGCAACTTAAATTTTTTGCTACTGGTGGTATTCGATCCCACGACCCTTGAATTGACTGTCCAATGCTCTGATCACTGCTACGGCAAATGATTCAAATTTGCAGTTTGATTGCATTTAATATCATATCTGAGATGTCAGGAAATTTCATAATTCCAATATGCAAATTGGTATGATTGTAGTGTATAACTTGTTATTGATATTTTGTGACAATTTCAAGCACTCGGTGCCGATTCCAGGACAAACTCTACCGTAAATGAGCCGTTGTTAACATGTACTTGCCGTGAACGAAGGTGCTGGCCGATGCGACAAAGACACGCTACGACTGGTCGTTCTTCATGGCGTGGGTGAGCGTGGGGTGCTCTCTCGTGTCGTCCATCTTGCTGTTCGCCGGCGCGAACTGCCTCCGAGAGGAGCGACACCGACAGCAGGCGAAGAACGTGCAGTACATCATGCCAGGTCGAGACATGTCCTAGCGTCGCGGGCGAGGGACTAACCTAACCTTCACTAGACTGTCGCAGCTTCGGCGGCTTCGTCGTGCATCGGCGGCGGGTCAAATGACATGGGGAGACTTCTCCTTGCACTTCACTGTTCTGTTTTCACGATTCCTACTCATTTCCATGTTCATTTGGTGGCATTAACTAATCGATTCATAATACCAAACATTTAAATCACAATTTTTCGAGAGTTGGTACCTAACAGAGTCGATAACCTGTTTATCACATTTACCTACTAGATTTACCTACTACAAAAGAAAGAGAAAATAATCTAAATCTATATCTAATCTATCAGATTGGCTGTTTGTTTGCTGTACAACCGCGGCAAATAGTCCCCGTCATTCTCCTCTTCACCCCCCACCACATTCAAACAACTTTTCCTGTGATAAGGGTCGACTGTCAAGGGGGAGGAGCCTAAACTAACGTAAATGATGGAAAGGGAAGAAGGAGGGTGACGGACACTAAATGTTCGGCACTGTACATATGCATTTTTCCAGCTTTTACTTTCTATTTAAAACCACTATGAAGTCAGGGAAACAAACCTGAATGGTCGTGTTTTTTAATTTTTTGCTTCCAAGTGGACTTTTGACAACGTAAAAGCTGTGAAATGTCCTGCAAACCCAAGAAATAGTAACTTTTTATGCAGATTTTTATGATTCACTTCTTTTGTGGTACAGGCCAAAAATATGAAAAATATTCAAAATTTGAATTGTTTAAATTTTCATTAAGGTAGGGAATGATTATGAGAAAAAGTTGATTGGATATTTTCAATTCTGAATGATTTTTCATTACTGTGAGTTAGGGTGTAGAATTAAAGGGAAACAAGATGCTATGTGCCACAAGAAAACAGGAATGGAATCCACAAAAAGGCTCAAATTGTGTAGATTTGTTTTACAGATTAAAAGTTGTCCATGACTATTTTTAAGAGGGAAAAAAACCCTTATAAATTGGATTCACCTTACTTTAATGTGGACTGTTTTCATCAAGAGAGTTGTAAAAACGGATACCTGAACCAAGAAATTTAGTCTTCTGTGCTGAACCTATACCCCTTCTCTCGCAGTACAAATAGTATCTTGCGGCTTGCCCCTCGAAACACTCAACTAAATTGTCTACGTTTGTTCCACCAATTTGCTAACAGCTTAAATACTAAGAAATACACTGAACACATCACGCGCCATAGGCTTAATAAATAACATACGCAATAACATAAGAGTCGAATAGATCGATAGTCGTCACCACCGCAGTTCTTGATTCTTCCAATCTCTGTGCAACCTAATCCCGAAGTCTTCCCAGTGCGTTTGACATAACAGACACAAAACCATAACCCCATTAACTAACGCTTTGCTCTTTCCCTCTCATTTTGTTCTGGCTGTTAACCCAATGCTGCTGGAATGAAGGAGCTCAAGGAAAACTCGCACACTAGCTATGATTGGTCGTATTACCTCGCTTGGATCGGTGTGGGATGGTCCTTGGTGTCGGCCATCTTGTTTTCGGCGGCGGCCATTTGCTTGCGAGGCGAGCGGGAGAAAGAGGAGGCGATGAATATGCAATATCTTATGCCTGGTAAGATTGGTGTCGAGCAACTAACGTTCGTGTGCTTGCTGATTTGATGTGAGAGTGACCACACATAGAAACTAGGTTTTTCTTAATCGGCTGATCCGATCAAACCATGTCTTGGATAGCAAGGCAGTGGTGACGGTTTGTTCCGATGAACAAACCGTCACCAGACTTGGGTAAATTACTTTTAAAAAGTAATGAAATTACGTTACAAATTACATGGGTTAAAATGTAGTAAAATTACTTTACCGTTACAATTATTAAGAAGTGATGAAATTACTTTACATTTTATGAACAATAGTAACGAAATTACTTCCAAATTTTCCGTGATTTCCGAAATGTACACAAAACAAAATAAGAAAAATGGCGCCTATCCTACAACCAGCATGCAAAGAGATTCTCGTGTCATTTTAGTGAATATATCCATTTGACATTATTTTACAAGGCGATTCTAGGTGTTTATGATTAAAAAATCGTCCAAAAGATAAAGGTAAATCAATTCAGGCTTAAATTCATCTTACTCATCGTGAATTTAGTTCCACAACTTGCAAAAGATGTACGAAAACAACAGTGGAGGCGCGACAATTTGTAACGCGTTACTAACCTCAAATTACATGGAAAAAAGTAATGAAATTACTCGGACGTTACTTCAAAAATTTTGTAATGAAATTACTGGCTCGTTACCCAAAAAAGTAATTTCGTTACAGTAATGCGTTACTTTCGTTACGTTACTACCCAAGACTGACCGTCACCACTGCCTTGTTATCACCCGATGGTTCCGAAAACATCCACGACATCATGTCTTGGGTCTTCATAAATTTGTCTAGTACCTTCTATTTATTGATAAATGATAATCAACCCTCCAAATATAATATTTGTCATGGCTAAAGTAGGCAGCAGGCGATCTGTGGATTGGATTTTATTTTAAAACCATTATTTTACGAACACCTGAGTTAGCTCAACTTGAAGTCCAGAATCATTTCCATTGTTAGAATCATATTTATTATTAGTTCCTGACTCCAGGTTGAGAGAACTAAGGAGTTCATAAAATACTGGTTTTAAAAGTGAAATTAATCCACAGATGGCCTGCTGCCTACTATAGTTTCTCAAATAAATGGAGTAGATATGGAGTGTAGAGTGGAGAGTAGAGTGGCATGGAGTTGATCTTCTATGCATGTTAGTAATAATAATATTTGTATATCTGCTTCGTGCCTTGTTAAATAGACGCCCGTTTTGCTGTAACTATTGGAAATCAAACTCGTGAACCAGTTGATGTCAAATTTTACAAGCGTGTTGTTCATGGATGTCCTCATCGTTGATACTAGTCACATTTATTTAATATATGTGTACAAGGAGCCCCAGTGAGAGAAGAAAATTGCTAATTTTTCATAAAAAATATAAGCCAATTCTTGCCAACTACAAGGCAATAATTACAAAATATAGGGGTACTAGTATCTAGTCATGATTAAAATTTCAATTCATTTCGTTAACCCATTTCGGCTCCAATTGTATCCAATAAAAAGTATCTGCAATGAGCAGTAAAATCGATCGCTCTTGCAGCACTTCAAATATAATGTATGCTTTGCCTCTGTATGAAAATGCAGAAAGTACACATGTTCTCCTTAACAACATACCAATCCCCATTGTAAAAACTAAAAATCAAGAAGTGTAAAACATAGGTACATCTTCCATGGAAATTTCTCCTTGCACCCTATTCGCGTTTACCAGACCCTCTAGGCAGCGCTAGTGTCGATGCAAGATGGTCGCTCAAAATCGTATGATTGCCTGCTCCTAACAGGTGTCGCGTTGCGGTATAATGTTCTTTTATTTATTATCTCGAATTATGAAAGCATCGGCAGTAGAAATATACTCTGTTATGATATTGCTAACAATTTTCAGCAGCTATTATATGAAGGTGGGGCCATATTAAATGCGAAACATTTAATAATGTGATGATATAACCGCGGTGTTAGAAGACTGCAGTTAGAATAGAGTTCCTCTGGCTGCAAACTTATATTTTACATATTAGTTTGTATGTATTGTTTGTTTGTACATAAAGTCGTTATAAATATTTATATAAATAATGTCTTGCTCAGAGGTAGAAGGGCGGAAGTCCATTTTAATGATTCTTCAGGTGAGCTTATCAGCCGTATAAACCAGTATTTCTTGGCTCATCTAATCACATTTGTAGTGGTGACATGAACCATTATGTAAGAAATTGATAGAGATTGATTACATTGTTGACAATGTCCGTATGTTATGTACATTTTATGGCTGAATAAACAATACAATACAAAACAAAGTGCGCAACGCAAAATCGAGTAAGGGGACTTCCGCCCTTCAATTTCTGATGTAGAGGTCGTACAGATGTGATCGACGGCAAGGATCGATGGCGTTTTAATTGTCTTATATCCATGTAGACAATATCACATCACATGCTACAAAATTTGTGTAAAATCATATATGCAACACAACTGCTTTCTATGTGACCTTATGAAACCTTCCTTTTCAATGTCTTTTAATCATTTTTTGCTGGAACTCACGATTAACTATTTAAAGGGAGTCACCAATTATTATTTGTCATTCATTATAAAAGTAAAAGTCATCCCTCAGATCAATCAAAAATTATTTAAATTTCGAAAGTAAAATTCAGAATTTAAAATAACAAACTATAGGTAGGTACCTATCTAAGAAACTATTGAAGAATAACAGGACTGAACATTCGAATTGAGAACTTGAAATTAATCCAGAATTATGTAACCTATGAAACCTTATTTGCCATGATTCATTAATTTACTTGTAACATTAATAGGAAGTGCACACGAACATTTTACTTTGATGGTTTCTTTCCAATATTGCAGGCATGTGCCCATTTGGACAGCATAACGGCATTCTTCGAAACAAATGCATAAACAAATTATACCGAGCTTTATTTTGGCATTGCGGAACAAGGGAATATCTGTTATCAATCACACATGAAGAATGGGTTCAATCGGAATGCTCCTTTACAAACTATTGTAGAGTAAATACTGGTAGAAATTATACGAAAACGCATGCTGAGCTGCCATCCTTGCTGTGCCAATACGGTTTTGCCTAGTTCAGTCGTCTACCGCCAGGTGCCACCCACTTCGCCGTTAAACGCGAATTATCTTGGCTGAGTTGCAAACCTTGAATATGGGATTGGCAAAGATAAGAAAGCCAATGCTTTTACAATATATTGTCAGAGGAGATCAGAGACACTTCATGCGTTTTGGGCGGGGTATCGGTATTGTGTAAATAATAAATGATATTTTTTACTGGTAAAAAGTACAAATGTGTGGCGAGTACAGAGTACTCTTGGTAAATGTATTGAGAAATCTTCTTGTCTGTCTTTGGATTAATGGTTTTTTCATTAAGAGTTCTTAGATTGATCATTAAATTAGAATTATTACTCGATAAGAATTGATCTTGAGCCATAATCAAAACATTTGCCTGTAAAATTCACTTTTTGAAGAGATGTTTCATTTTATGTGTGCTACAAATAATACAAATAATGATCTTGTGTCAATAACATAATGGTAGTAGTACAAGGTAATAGGAGATTGGAAAACGGCCTCTGTGATATTATTAACAAATGTTAATTTATTTGAGGAGTGTATTTTCAAATCGCTACATGGAGTACATTTTTCTTTGAGGTGGGAACACATCGATGGTGAATATGCCAAAGGTCGTAACCCTCAAATTGTCAAAAATGGGATTATTGTTGTTTCGGATTCGTCAGCAATCAATTCAATACACAAACTGGCAAAAGGTTGTAAGCTATTCAGACAGTAAATACGTTAAAAACGCAATTTAAATGAAGCCGGCATAAATTAAAATTTTAAATGCTACCCTGGCAAAAAGTCGTAAGCAGCCTAAGGTCGTATCCCTCCGCAAACCCATTACATGAATCACCAAAGCCAGAATCTAGTATGAGGCAAAAGGTTTTAACCCACACTGGGAACCTGTACAGTTTGATAAAAGGCTGTAACCCAAATTATTTTAGATTGAAACAATTATTTTGAATTATGAGTGCATCTGAATGCAGGTTTGCCTAAAAAATAGGAAAAAAATAAAAATATTTATTTGAAAGTATATTTTAGAATTTTTACTATTCACCGATCACCATGGAAAAGAAATGAAACACTTTAAACCTCATCCTGAACATTTTGATTTTGTGGGTTACGACCTTTGCCATATTTACCATCGAATGATGACCAACAATGTTTAACCAACCTGATACTCAAACAAATGAAAACTCCTCAATTTATCTAATTTAATTTGTGAATCGAGTGATGCCGATGAAACGTGTCGATGATGTGACTCACGTCCTTGTTTCTGCCCGCAGTGTACCCCCAGAAGCAGCAGCAATACGCGTACACCACGAGCTACCCGTCGCCGGCCGCGTACCCCGCGCCCTACTACCACAACGCGCAGTACGGACACTACAACTACTGAACAGCCACATGCCATGACAGCGACGACCGCATTCTGTAGCTCGTTCACGCGTAACATAATCGCAGATTTTAGGTGCAATCTTTTAAAAACATAACGGAGAGTTAATTTGTGTTTATTATTTTATAGTGTTCTCAAATCTGCGTTTGTGTTGGTGGGCCATTACGTATACAAAGGAAAGGAGTTTTGGTGTCATATCATTTTTGTGAGACAAAATATTTGGAAAGTTACAGAGTACAGTCATAAATGTCTATAACTTATAAATTATTCGTGCTGTGGTGGACTATGTGTATTCCACCATTCTATGATTATCTCTTATTTAATTTAAAAAAAAATGTATTTCAAACTTTTATCTCTTACTTTCAATTGTAATTGTGAAGTTTTTGAGCTTCTAGACGAGATAAAGCAAGAAAGTGTCCAGATGATATTTGAAGGGATTTTTCAACCTCTCGATGGCGAAATTATGTCATTTCGGAATTTTATTTTCATCCCAACTTGGGAAGTTGACGTAAATGAAACTGATAACAAATTTTTATATTTATTGTTTTTGCCAGATAGGAGACATTTTGTTGTAATTTCTTTTGGAAATGTGCAGATATACATAGAATTTACAAATTCATTATAGGTAGATAATTATTTAGTTTATTTTAATTTAGTTACGATGTTGTGAATTTAGTTGATTTGTATTAGTTACCGCTGCTAATACTAATTATTGTACCCACACAGACGGCCTTAATGGTCAAATTGTGTTGTGGCAAATGTTTCAGTGGTAAAGAGAATATAATATCTATTCACATTTATTTACTTGGACTGTGTATTTTGAAAGATTTTTTTATGAATGTAGGTATATTTTCAAACCTGAGAAATAGTTAGGAATTTTTTGTAAATTGGGATGTTTCCAACAATTTTATATTATATTTGAATTCCCAGTGCAGTAGATTTTGTATTATTTTCAAGATATAGAATCGAAAAATAAACAATTTTTTACAATAATAATGTGTTTTGTACTGTGATTCATTCATCCTATCCAATGATTTAAATATTTAACCAATCTTCCTACCTTGATTTATTCACCTTTCTTTGCAATAGTTTGCTTACTTTTGATTTCGAGAGAAATTGTAAAATCATTTTCAAGAATGCCAGTTTCTGGTCTCGACCCACGACTTCCGCAATGAATTTTAGTTCCGCTCTTTCCTGCTAGATTTCAGTGCATGTACCCAGAATCCCTTGTAAATGAATGAAAGTGATGGCATTAATGGCCGACATCGCACGGTCAGCAGTTAGTTATCTCTTCTTTTTCCTAGATATTTCCTAGTAAATTTTACAGTGGAAACCCGTTTTATCGTGTGGTGTGAAATAGAAACATAATTATTTTAGAATGAATGAAGATCGCGATAGAGACGATGACACTTTTAAGGACTTGTGGATAGCCAATTGGGAACAGCAGTGTGTTCAACATGTTGAAAGTGAACCTGATTACGAGGGGCAGCTACAAAATGACCGAGACTTAACAAACCAAAAAGTGTGGTTTACTTTTCAGAATACCGCAACAGCAATAGCCCAGTTATATAAAGGTAACCACCACGCCTCTTTGTTAATTATGATAATTAGATATGCAATCGCATCTAAAATGTCCGACCACCTTCATCCATTTTGTCTTTTGATGGCTATTGATCACAATGGTTACTGAGTCATTCATTTTTGCTTTTAGATCGGCTTCAACCTGGAGTATCTTTGTGGGTGCCTTTTCAAACTGCTGCAGGAACTGCAACTTCCTTATATAAAGGTACAAAATCTAATTGATGATCTCATCTTATTTCTTTGTCTTTAAAAACCATGACCTTCACACTGTGCTGTATATCCCTTCGCAGAATCTTCCGATGGCATGCGCCGGTCAGGAGAGCTAGGCGTTCAATGCGGCTACCAACGACGTAACAAAGAGCTGCTCAACTGGGCTCGTAAGAAGCGAAGACACATCCGCAGGGAAGATCTTCTTTCTTACCTAGCTGGTAAACAACTGCCTCCCCGCCCCCCTCAACACAGGTAAGCTGTCATTGCGGTGCGTTGATCTCACTTCAATTTGACTCGAGTTGAGTCCAGACTCGCTTGCGAACAATTGTCATCAATGTCGATGCACTCTACGTACAATAAAGCATACTGCTTTACTTATGTGTCAGATTTATTTGTGACTCTTAGCTCATTGGCTTTCTGAGTTTCAAAATGGCCGTTATACTGCTGAGTGTTGGCAGTCTGTCATAAATTCCTACTGGGCTATTACTCTTTTAATGTTTTAGTTGTGCTCTGTAATTTTACTTTGTCACATGTGAAAGATTGATAAAGTTCATCAATCAATGAAGGTGATAAACTATGAGATTAGCATCTAAAGATGTTTAGTAGGCTATTCTCGAGTTTGTTGTAAAAGTTCATCATGCGGAATTGCGTCGTGCTGCACAATGGAATTTGAAGATAAAATTAATATTGAAAAAACAAATGAAAAATTACCAAATTGAACATTTTCATAGAATGATTATAAAGGTAGGTAACTAATGTCGTTTTCGGCTGGCCGCACTGGGGTTGCACTGAGCTGCACTGAGTGCAAGTGGCGTGTTCGACTGGCAGTGCGAGTTGCTCTATGGCAATGTTTTCGTATTCGACTGGGAAGTGGTGCACACTGGGTGCGCACTCAGTGCACTATTTCTTGCTCGGAAATATTAGGTAGAGTTGCCCCCTCCACTCCGCCGCACTCCGACAAAATGGCGGCACGAAAAACAAAATTGTTGTTGTTACTGGAGGTTTTCCTTCAAAACACTCGGGAGCTCAATTTCTTCGGTTGCCATTTGAAAATAGCTGTCAGTGTCAAAACACAAAATCAAAACATACCATTCGTATTCGGCTGAGACCGCACTGGGGGCAGCACTAGGCAGCACTAGGGCAAAACCAGGTTAAGACATGACGTCACGATCAAGAACTCAGTGCAACCCCAGTGCGGCCAGCCGAAAACGACATAAGTAGATAGGTAGTATTTGTTTGCACATGACATTATCTAATTCTTGCGCAACCAACGTTAAGCAAGCGTTAAACCACCTCATTCACAAAATATCTTCAATTAACTGATTGACAATTTGTAAAGTTTACATGATTGAAAATGTACTTCTTTACGTGTTCATGTAAATTGTACATGCATTAGGTACCTAGCTAGGTACTACTATGAATAAACCTAGTAGTTAGGTATACATACTATATTGTGAGTAAGGGGAACAATCTTTTAGAAAGAAAGACATACCCATACGTTCACTATTTTATGTACGTGAACGTTAACATGTGACGTTGACGTATCTTTCTATCCAAGAACTTATTTAAAATGTTCCTGTTTTCTGTGTTTTCTGTCAGGGGTTCACCGAAGCCACGAATGATGCTCTCGGAGCGACACGGTTCACCGAATGCCCACCAGATGGAGGCGCACCACTGCCATCACCTCGCCAGCCATCACCATCATCAAGCGTCTGTTTCCAACGTAGATGATTCAAATCTGGTTACATTTAGAGAAGCTCTGTCGTTCTCAAGTAAGTTGCTCTTTTTTCTCGACTTCTAAATTGTTCATTAAGCGAGTGTAGCCATTGTTATGTACCTACTACTGGACTCTTGCCTCTTTCTCTTGTTTGTTTTGTTCGCACCATATTGACCCACACCGATTATCCAATCAAGCTGAAATTTTGAACAAACACTAATTTATCATTCTGTCTTATACCTAGTTTTTCAGCAATATTCAAATTAAAAAAGTTGATAATTTTTTTTTTTATAAGACACAAATTGCAGGGGACCCCTGCTGTGTTGTTACCCATGTCAGCTCATCTCTGATCCTCCCTCCATAGTACCTAATGACCAGCCAGCCCCCAACTAAGTTATACTTTAGGGCTGTGCAAGATTGTATTTTTCGAATTCGAGCGAGATCGAGATTTATTTCATAAAATCGGGCGAGATGCAGAATATTCGAGCGAGATTGTTTATTTTTAACCTACCTAAGGGTGGGAAGAATTTTTGCGTGTGTTGTTACGTCCCCATTAACGAAGTATTTCCACACAATAGCAACATTGTCAACTCAATCCGATGTTGGCTCACGGTTGTCACTATCTATTTCCATTTTGTCAGAACGGAAAGTACAAAGAAAACTACATATAGACTGATTTCAGCTGACGTCACAATCTCACTGAAGGGCAGACCCCTCAATGTTAAATAACAATTGGGAATATTTCTCCTTTAAATGAGGATTCTGAACTGGTTTATGCATAAGGATTAGTATTACCTATTCACACATATAATTTGTTTAAAAGTTATTCTTGCCCAACTTTATCTAAACTAAGAAAACAATCACCCCAAACACATGCTGTTGCTGCATCTCACTGGCCTGATGGCCCTACGCCGAGATTTCAAGGTTGGGGGAGGAGCCCATTCCCATTGTATTCAGAGGGGGTGAAATCACTCTATAGGTAAGAAACTAATAAAACGACACTTCTAAAAATGACGCTGCAATGACGGCGACAACTGAGCGCGATTAGAAACCAGTTCAGTGCTCACTGCGCAGAAGGTAGAGCGCCGAGCGGTGCCAAGCGACCGCCTACAAGCGCTTGCACATGACAATCTGGGTGGCTCAGACGATATTCTCAATATTCGAAAATTCGAGAGGGAAATTTAAACACTCGATCGAGCTCGAGGTGGTCCTCAATCTCGATCTCGTCTCGAAATTTCGAGACTTGTACAGCCCTAATATTCTTTTACTCAAGCGGGTTCATTGATTTATAAACTTTTTAAAGTATTTTTAAGTGATTTCATAGTTTTTGACATCAGAAGTGAATGTCAAATTAAAAATTGATGGAAATCACTTTTTGATTTTTTCATGTAAATATTTGGCCGAGTAAAATGAAGTGGCGTGTTAATATTATAAGAATGTTGCTTGTATTCAAGGCATTGCATGTACCAGTGCTCGCTTATCAAGACAACGCCAACGTGTTGCCCAGATTATTTTCCACCTAATTGTTCATAGTTCTTTTGAAGTTCAACATAAGAATCTTCTAAATGAGATGAGTACATGATTTGCATTGACAATCCGTCGCTGTATTGGGGTTTGGGATGAGCATCAGTTATGACTATGACAGTGCTGAATGTTTCTTCTCGTATTTGAAGGCTGCATTCTAGCTGGTAAACTAAATTTCAAGCAATGGAATGCACGGCTCAAATCTCACATTCTACATTTATACTGATTTCCAATCTAGGTACTCAATCTAGGTACTGTTTACAATCTTGGAATTGGAACTTCAAACTAGCAATAAAAAAATATTTAAATTATGCCAACATGAGAAATATTGTGTGCTTGATGTAGGTATCGGTATCGGTTTCAATAGAAAAATTTGTTTTAGAAAGGATTAACACACATTACCTTGATATTCGACACTAAAAGTTGCAATTCACCATTTAGCGTAAAAAATTAACATCTTCCCAGCGAGTGGCTTCAGTATGCGTGCGCACTTACATGTCAATCGTAACAAGTTCAGTAAAAGTTATATATAATAACTACATCGCAAAATAACAGAAATTGATGAATACCTTTGTGTCAACAATCAAATAAAATTGGCAGATCATTACAATCATTACAGCACACATTCATTCAAATTCTTGCGAGAACTGATATCTATCTACCAAAAACACTATTTGACAGATTGCAATTGATTTTATCTGGGCCTTCTGAATGAGGCATCTGACATACCTACTTTTTTTGACGCCTCGTTCAAAACAATTGCAATCTGTCGATGCTGCTTTTAGTAAACTAAATAGACATCTTATTTTCACAAGAATTTTATGCTGTAATGAAATATGCTGATTGTAAATGTTTGTTGACACTGTTTTCTGTTATTTTTATCACTTTTATTACTGAACTCGTTACAATAGACATGTACAAGTGACTTGCCCGCACGCGCACTGGGTGCATCATACTCGCGTGAGTGGCCATCTTACTGATATTAGCGCATTTTCTAGGTACTTTTAGTGCCGAATTACAAATCAACAGATCTGTCTTGACAGCTCTTTTCAAGGTCTAGGTATAGAACAGAAATTTCACATAGTATTACAAAGGCCCATGTGCCGAGGTCTTCCATAGAGCGTTTTATACTTTTAAAACGGCTGATTACGTGAGTTTATAGATTTTCTTCAATATTTTTTACCAATGTTATTGCATTGGTAATAAAATAAGGCAACATGTACGAGTCTTCAGAACTGTTCCATGAACAATTTCATAGTTTGGAATGGGTTTTTTATTAGTTTTATTTTGTTCTTCAGACGTAGGAATAAGGAAAAACCCATTCCAAACTATGAAATTATTTTCATTGAACAGTTCTGAAGTTGCATCCGTTGCCTTATTTTATTACCAAATACATTGGTAAAAGATTTGATGAAGATCGATTAAAAACCTCTTCAAGGTCACACTACTCGACCGTCTTAAATATCATCATCGATATTTAACGGATCCCCTCCGTTTGCAGGTGGCCGCCGTCAGCGCACATCCGACTTCACGGAACTGAGCGCCTTCATCGCTGGCGAGTTTGCGCGCCACTGTAAGCGCCCCGCGCCCGCTAGTCCCCCCCACGACGTCAACATGGACTCGCCAACGCACGCGCACAAGCGCTCTAGGTTCATGTAACCGCCCGCGCGCACACGCCGACGTCAAGCAAGACACCAAATCGACTCCGTTTCGCTTCCGATCATTTCGTTTTCTACGCTCGACGCGGGGGTGAAAGAGAAAGAGGAGAGAGAGTTATTCTTATCGTAACGCCAAGTTGCCTTGAGTTGCAGTGATTTCTATACCTTCATACTATTATGTGTTTCTTCGCTTCTCCACAAATAAAAACAAGAAGCATTGTAAATTAAACCAAAAATATCTGGACAGATAAAATGCTCATTCACCTTTTAACCTCTCATATTTAGATTTCATATCTTTAAATTGTAACATTCTATTATTTGTTCCTGATATCAACCAACTTCCTATTCTAAACTTTTGACATCTTTGTTGTCGACTAGACCGGTGTTAATCCAATTCTAGCTGATTATTGTAAATTTATATTTTATATTTTTTTGCTGTTCAATAAATATGAATTTTATTCTGAATTGTACATCAAGATTTGTTTTTGTTGTTGCCAATAGTAATTTCATTTCAAACTTGTTCGGGGTTGGAAAAATAATAATGTATTTGTATCTAGATGCGGTGAAGCAATTGAGTTGTAAATATGAGGTAAATTAATTGAATTTGTTTGGTCACAAAGTTATTATTTAATTAAGTTATTACGCGAAGTCGATCAAAATGCGGTTGTAATTCTGTTGTTGTTATTTCGTTACTTTGCTTCGATTAGGTTAAGACTCAGTATAAAGATTATATCTGGAAAACGTATTGTATTGTATATATTAAGAACGTATCATTATTGGAATGAGTTTCTTGGCACGTTTCTCATCTAATGAGGACTCAATATAATTATAATTCAACATTTTGGATTTGAGTAAATTAAATTATACTTCTCTAATATCTAGTACAATTGTTTCTGTGAATCTGTCTGTAGAGTAAAAAAATCAATTGTAATAAACAGTAATTAAGAGTTTAATTGTAGTATTTTCATTTCAATCTTTCCCTTCCATTTTGATAAACCTATTGCTAATCCCCTTACATGAAGAAACCAAAAATATGGTCCAATAGAATGAATCCTAGATTGAATGTGATTAGTTTGTAAACGAATTCATGATTAACATGTTATTTTTATTGAAGTATGAAAAAAATTATTGTATCGATGCCGAAAATTGCTATCATTTTGCCGGCAACAATTTGAAACATTAAAGTGGTGCAAGCGCGAGCGATTTTGCTGCATTTTGTACACATTTTTTTGTATACAATTGGGGACAAAATGGTTTGACAAAATGATATGAAATTTTAATCGTGATTAGATAACAGACAAACTTAGGGTTATCCCTTGGTACATTTTAAATTTTTTGTTTCGTTATTTAGTAATAATTTGTTGATTTTTGGTTAAAAATTGTATATTTTCTTGTCTAGCTTGGTGCCTAAGTGTGCTACTGAAGAAGTGCTACTAATATACAATCAGACTGATCATGTGAACATCCTATTAAAGTTACACCCACCCACTTATGAAACAATTTTTCTCTCTCAATTTTCTAAAACGGCCGAGCGCTTGTCTCTGCTAGAAAATTCCTCACTATAGGCATAGACATTGTATAGCCTTCGGCTTGGCTATGCTATAGGCAACATAACTTGCACTTGTGTATTGCTGGTTGCATTTAGGTAGACGTAAGGAGCAAAATACTCGATCCTTCGTTTCTGAACTATAAAATAGAGAAAGATGTTTTCTTTTCAGATTCTGCCATACTTATGAAATAGGAAAAATAAATGAAATCTATATTTGCATTAACCTTCGAGGGCATAAGAAGATACATAATTTAGTGAAAGTAATTACATTTAAAAATAACTAACCTCTTTCTTATACCATATTGTGTTTAATTAATCGATAAATGGAATCTATAGTTTAATTAAATCAGATCAAAACCGAGATATTTTGTCTTCGCCCCTTTGATATTAATCCACAAACTCGTTTGCTAATCCATGGTTTTTTGCTTCTCTAATGGATGTTGTTATTCAGACCATGCAGTATATCGACACTAGCTTGATACATGTCAGCCATGAAGGCAGACAGGACTTGGTTTATTGAGGCCTAAAAAATGATGACCACCCAGCGATAGATTTTGATCGATTTTTTTATACCTGTCAAATTTTAGCGCGTGAATGAGTGAGATGATGGAATTCATTTAATGTCAAATAAATCATAGGGTTGGACATTGTTATTGATTTTAGCACTTTTATTAGTAATATTCTCAGGCAAATGCTTATTTTACTAACCTGCTATAACTAATAAGCTATAACATTATTTTTTGCATACTAAAAATATCTTTCCAAGATTGAAGAGAGGAGCCTTCACCCCTCGGGAAAATATCTAGGCTCTTTTCTATAAGAATTACACCACACACATTTCAAACAATAATAGTAAAACTTGTCTCATTTTCCATAATTTTCTATGGATTATAACATCACATACATATTTTTTCATTTCTCTCCCCCCCCCCCCCTTTCCGCCCTCCTAGCCAGAACAGCCAACGATCCTGGCATAGCCCATAAGTTAATTAATTACAATTTTAAATAAGAGTTTTTATGAACTCCCGATTCTTTAAGAACGGCAAAATATCTCATTTAATTGCTGTTACTAGTTACACATTTTCTCATTTTCTATAGAATCCAGAGTGAATTGGCGTAGGTATAATGATTGGACTGGGTGACGCAAGGGTCAAAGGACGCAAGGGTCAAGGGTTTGTCAAAAACAAAGTGCGATCTTCAGGCGACAGCCCCACCTGAGAAAAGAATTCAAATTGTTAATAACAGGATATTGTTAATGTTTTCTAGAGATAAAAGTTATACAATTATAAATTAATTTGTAATTTAAATAAAATTCTCAATATTCAAACAAATAAATAACATGATTCATTTTGGGTCCTTTCGGAATCTGCATCAAACAATAGGTCAAAACCATTTAAATTTCCATTCAATTTTGCTTCTCTGTTCTGACGCTAAATTTGCGATCAGAAGGTGATTTTCATTCGAAAATTAAAAGAAAAAAATTATTCGAAATCAGAATTTGTAATACAGCTGTAAAGAGATACCTATACCTACCTACCATTACCTACCTATCATACAAAATTTAAATAATTATATATTCTACAATTCTCATTTGTTTAAAAGGAGAGAAAAAAATCACATTTTAGTAAAACTTGTGAATTTGTAAAGTTGTTGGCATGAGGTCGAAAAGGGCGTGGGGGGGGGGGAGCAGTGCCTTGGCCCCTCAAAGGTCCACTTCCACAAGAGGAGACACCTAATTGATGTAACAGAATTAAAAATAAATAAAACCGCCAATATTACTAAGGTAATCGAGAAATAATTTTTTATATAATTTCTCTTGGACCTGATGGTTGTTATCATAAGTGTCGATAGTTTTGAAACGGTTGAAAGTCCATTCAAGTATTTGTTCTGCCAATGAACTCAGGAGACTCACTTGAAGAGCTGCTCCGTGGTCCACAACGCGATGAAGATGGGCATGGTGAAGAGCAAGAGCAGCGTTGCCATGGTACCGAGCATGACGCAGATGTTGAGCCACGTGGAGAAGATGGCTGTCATGAAAGATGGCGGCTCCGGTAGCTCGGCGGGCAGCGTCTTCCATCGGTTATACACGTTCTTCATGAACACGGGTAGCTCTTCTTCGCGAACTATTTCACCGAGATATGGCCAGAGCAGCAGACAAACGGCTACCTGCACCTGTACAAGTATTGGAATAAATATCATTCAACTTCTCCTTGAAAATCTGAAATTTTTGAAATGTGTAACACAAACCGATCGACTATAAATTTGACAGTAGGTAAAGGTAGGTCTACTTGGTGTGTTAATCGTTCATTGCGTAGTCTCAATTTTCCAGACTGTTTTCCAGTCAAATATACAAAAGTAGTGAGAATCTGTCATTCATTTCGACTTTGACTTTCATTTTTAAAGTTCCAAAAAAACACTTGTAATCGACGATTGAACTACCCTCAGGGGCGGATCTAGCCTCTTGTCATGGAGGGGGCGATTTTGGAAAATATTAAGGGGGTCTAGGGGTATCCCCAGCCACAGGCGTCCGCTGAATTTTTGCCAGGGGGTGAGGAAAATGCAAGGAAAACAATTGTCTCGCGGGCTAAGGGGGGTGTGGGGGGCGGGCCCCCCATCCTGCCCGCAGGGCGTTTTTTTGTTTTTGGACACTTTGAAATCAAATTTTAAGACGTTATGAGGTGTATTTTGTTGAACAATTGATTATTTTTTAAGCTTGGACACTTTGGGGTAGTGCCCCCACCTTGCCCCGCAGGGTATTTTTTGGTTTGTTGACACTTCGAAATAAATTTTCTGAGTTTTTTGTTTAGAAAATGAAACTATACGTAAATAACACCACCAAATTTTTATGCTATCCTGACATCCTTGACCCCCAGTCACCCCTGTGGACGCCCATGCTCTCATCCACCAAATGCCTATCGCCAAAGGCGATTTTTAAGGCACTTTTAGAGCAAAGATTAAACCTTGCCAATAAATAAGCCATGATTACGATATTTTTGTAAATTTGACGAAATGAAAAATAACCTGCTGATCTTAATAGCAGGTGGAGGAGGAATCATGGGGGGGGGGGCGATCGCCCCTTCCCCCCCTCCCTGGATCCGCCCCTGACTACCCATTTGTGGATCATTCGTAAGCAAACGTTATATAAACATGCCCACCAGCGTGCGTTTCCTCAAGTTAGAGTCGTAATGTGATTGGGAGCTTGAGGAGGGATGCCCAAGTAGATTTTCCGAAAATATTTTCTGTTGAAATGTACGACTTTTATAAATTTTTTCAGCATTTCAACTACTATATTTTTATGTAAAAGTTTCATCAAATGTCTTGTAACTTGCAACTCTCGAATTATATTGAGTTTTTAATATGATGTCTTCGGAAGATTAAGAAATTTTAACACAGGAGGTATAGGAAAATTATTTAGAATTTGGCACCTAACTTTTAAAAACGTACGGCTAGGTGTATATATAAAAATCTTAATAAATACCTCTATGTCTAATACACATAATATTAGTTTTTGGAAAAAATCTATCGGTGGAAAATAGTTTAAATCTAATATTTACTAGGAAAATTACTGTGTTTTTTCGACTTACCATGTTAAAGATAGGGCTAACTCAAATTTATAAAGTGATATATCTTGGAAATTAGTTCGGCTACCCCACTTTTTCTTGCGTTTATATGGTGCACAAGGAAATTATCTATTAAATAAGCATATTAATTCAAATATCTATCGGAGACCTCTACTTGGGCATCCCCCCTTAAGCAGAAGAAAAAAAAATTCTACATGGTACTTACCATGACATGGGTCAGCAATTTCGACATTTCTGCTCAGCACTCAGCAGAAATCCGGATCATCTTAATAAACGTCATGAACACTATACATTAAGAGGAGGAGACAGATATACATTTAATCGTAGATTTAATTTAAATATTCATGAACAATTTCTGACACATCAAGAGGTTTGAAAAACCGAAATGTTTTCAAACAGCAGAGCCATCTTTATTCGAAAATCAAGGTCTTTTTAAGAGGAATGAGATTTTGAAGATAATGATGTTGCAGATGGAGTTGGGGGGGGGGGGGGGGGGGGCGATATGTAAATATTAGGGTGGCTGATTTTATTCCCTGACATTGCTAAAGTATTATAGAAGTCATGGCTAACAACTCTGAATGCACTCCGAAGATTTCTTGTTTGCTTCCATTGGTTTTACCGACTGAAGTGTTTTTCGTAGATTCCCCCAGTCGCGAGGTAAATGCTGGGAAGGTTCCATACTAATGTGCCACGACCGCCTCCTTCGTACCTGTTCTTCACCATCATCTCCCATCATCTTAATCATCTTAAACACGTGTAAGTATATAAAATTAAACAAATATACGGTGGATAATGAAGTAATTTTATTGAATTAACTGTGAAAATACAATTAACATTTTATTCTGTAAATAACTCTTACAGCTTACTTCTATATGTTACCAACCATCGAAATGCATATATTTAAAATGCAAATAGCCCCAGTTGTCCAAAGCTATTTCACAAACATCCCTAATCTCCTCTATCTCCTTGGGATCCATTTCTGTCACCCATTTGAAATGCACCTCCTTGGAATTCCTGTAGGTACTCATCCCATCACCACTTTCATGTTCCGTATGTGTCCTCAAGTATTCCTTGATGCCATCTCCAAAGTATCTTCCCGTGAAGCTGTACAGCATCTTCGCAGCTCCTACTGGGTCCATAGCTAAGTCCTCGTAACGTATGATTATAAAGTTGGGAAAGTAGATCTTGGACCATTTTTCTGCTATGTAGTAGTCGGTGCTGAGCTCCGAGCAAAGATGCACGGGATTGGTCAGAACACAGTTCAAGTCACCTTTACACCATTCAGTCTTCTTTCGTGAATGAATTATTCCTCTGGGATCTCGCACCAGATAAATAATCTGGGTGTTTGGATACAACATAAAATGTTCCAGGAATTTTAATCGAATTCTGACTATTTTCATGGTTTGGTATGGAAATTTTTGACAAATCGGAGATAAGTATTTGGAAATGTGGCAATGCTTTGGCATTAGGTCGGAATGTGTCAACAATGGTTTATTTTTGTTGAATAATGGTATAACAGATTTGTAAAATGAATAATCACACGAAAGCAATGAATTGATTAGTTTCACAGCCTTTCTAGCTTCCTTTCTCGTATTTATTTGTGCTAGCCCATTGTAGTTCAACGGTTCGTAGTGGTCAAAATTGTATTCTTGTTGATTCAGAATTTCATTGAGAAAGGTTGATCCAGACCTCCAAGTTGATACGACTATAGTCCTTCGTGGTTCTTCTGCAGTTAGCGAATCACTTTTCACGATTTGAACTTCTTGTTTAAATTGACTGATATTTTCATGTATGATTCTTAGAAATGTGGTAATGTTGCACTCTCCATGATCTTCTACATGTTCATATTCTTCGAAATCTGAAGATGGTGTGATTTCCATGATGGTTTCTTGACTGTAGAAGTAAATTGCGAAGTTTATGGTAAGGCATAAAGTGAAAACAGCAAAAAGAATTTCAATTACAACTCTCATTTTGAATTATTCCTTTGTTTTTAGTACGCTGAAATTGAATAATCGTTTGTTACAACCACGGCCTCCGTTACAACAATGGATTTTCTTTATTTTGTTTTCAACAATTATCTAGATGGGTCTTCTTTTTTGAATTATTCTCACGGCCTAGTTGATTATGTTTTGTATTTTGTTTTTTATTTATAAAAAAATGCGTGCGCCGCCTGAAAATATTAGTTGCCATAGTTGCAATATTAGTTGCAATTGGCGTTTAAAACCTGGTTAGGTAGCAGCACTTGTCCTGTGTAGGATAGACAAGGTGTATAGAAGTAGTGTGTAGTGTTTTCGGGTAAGAGCAGCCTGCATTGACGATTTATGAACTTATTTCAGATATATCAAAACAATATAATACAAGTCTTACCAGAGTAAAAGAAGTTATCTGCTTTGAAATGTTCCCCACACACTAACATCATAGAATAATGAAACTAACATGCATTTTGGAAACCCTCTTGCCAACCTTCAAAGCAGATTGCAGATGATTGTTTCTCCCGCACATCGTCCTTCGGGAATAAATGAAAGGAGAGTCCATCTGCAGCTGTTGATTCTTTGTTTGAACATTGAGGAACACTACAGTATCGATTTGCTGATTTAATTTGCTTTTAAATAGGTAAATTCACCGGTTGAACATCCATTGACAGATGAAAACAAATGAAAAACAAAAGATTTTTCACCTAGATAGATTAGTTGGCGAAGCAGCCTCCAGATGTCGACTCCTTTGATTTTAAACGCGAATACAAAAGTATAGGGAAAAACAAATCTGACAGCGGCAATCCAAATCTCATATTTTGAGTGATTACTTGTGAAAGAAAGATATTTAAGTAAGTACAAGCTAATAATAATACGCAATATTTATCTTTACACATGTTCAAGTTAAATATTCATCTGATAAATATGATTTATTGCTATTATTTAGAGCTTTGACACATTTCCCCTACCATAGCAGCCTCCATTTTTCTACCACTGTGACGTCACGAGCAATCGAGAAAATAAGGAACACGACTGACCTCTGGTGGATTCTTTGGTACTACGATAATGGCGGTTGTAAAGGGTTTATTTATGTAAATAAATTATATAAAATTTGCTTTAGTTGTTTGTTATGGCTGAAAAAGTAAACTTGTAACTAAATCTAAATTTAATTTGTTTCTCCTTTTTCACTGCCTTGTGGAAGCACGAACATCAAAACAAAAAAGTGCATCTAAAAATTTTCCTGCCAGAAGTGGCTCCATCACGTATCGCTTATTTGTTCGAGAGCACAAATACGTATAACATCTCCAACTAAACACGGCCCACCCCACTCAATCAAATTCAAAGATAACTATAATATTTCTGATTTTCTTTGCAACTTTCCAATTTCCATACTGCACTCTGGAATAATTGAATAACATCATGAAGGATGTGCCATGATTTTAGTTCATACTTTCGATAAATCTCCTTCGACAGTTCTTTCAAAACTCTTAAAATTGCAATAAGTCTGTAAAACTTGACCGATTGTTCTGAAAATGTGTAAAATATGAGATAATGTTGGTCTTGATTATCATGAAAAACTTGAAGCATGAACTAATACTTGAAGTAATCCAGAACATTTGAATCTCCTCCAATCGGAAGAATTTTGAAATTTTCATCAAAATATTTTACACGGAGCAACTTCTTGTACAACTTCTGTACCACACTTCTGTGTCACATCTTGAATGGAAATTATAACAATGTTTTAAGTTCTGTAACAGAAAGTTGTGTCGTGTAAATACACAATTGTATGAAAAATGGGAATATGACACAGAAGTTGTTCAAGAAATTGCACCGTGTATAGATGGGGCTTTACATGTGTGCAAAATTTCAGCTCGATCGGAGAAACGGTGCGACCTGTATATCGTCAGGAACAGAAACGAGCGAAATGGAGACGCTCGCACATAAAGGGACTGGCAAAGAAAATATTACTAAATGACTCTAGTTTTCTTATGTATCGGCAAAGTTCGATTATAATTCTCTTATTGACGAGGGGAGGGGGTAGGTCAGCAGATAAAGGGGGCACATAGCTCTGGGAAAATGTGTAAATATAGACTTAATTCGAAGCCTTTAGTACTTTTTGGCAATGAGCTGTACTCATTGTTCAAGCAATATTCTACAGAAGAAGAAACCAGAAAAAAACATTTATAAACCATCCAGGGTTTTATTTTCCGATCTTTCCCCCAAAAAATTAGAGATGAAGAGAATTGTACTAACTTTCGTAGGATAAGAAAAAGAAAACTTACCTTCTGAATGTATTTTATTCATTTATTTTCAGAGTGTTTCGTTCTCTAAGTAAGCGTCCCCTTGTGTATTACAACCATAGACATCATTGTTATTGTGTGCGAAAGATATTACGTAGGTGGTTGAGATTTAGGAGCTGAGAGCGTTGGTGGCATTTGGAACTTCTCAAGAATCGATTCCAAGGTTTATTGCCTTTATTTAGTTTTAGTTCCTGTTTACAAAAACTTGAATCTAAACATCAAACGTTTACTTCTAAATAATCATCTATTTAATGACTTTATTTATCTTCTCGACGTGACGATGATGCTTCGATGATGATCCCTAATCACTGTCATCAACTTGACTGTAGGTTTATGCAGGCCAATTACTTCTCCTAGTCCATTATTATTGATTTATCAGTGTACTTACAGCTGCATTCCAAATCCTCGTGGACCAAGAGCGTATTACACTTTCAAATGTAGATGTTCGGATTTAGACATCTCCAGGGAGTAAACCAAAGAAATCCAGTAGAGGAGGTGTAAAGAAGGAGTCAACTCAAAGTTATACACTATTCTATAATTTCTATTCATATGAGAACATTCACGCAATGATCAAAGATCCGGCTCATCGTGAGCGAGAACGACTTTTTAATTAAGTGTAGATATAATTTAATTTACTTCAATTTGATTTAACTTTAATTTGTTTTCGTACTTTTCTAAATAAAATGGAACTAGTTTACTATGGTGTAACGATGGTCATCCGGTGGTCCTGAGTTCACTCCCACCATCCATCCATTCTGAGATGTTTCATAGCTTCCCTTTGTAGGGATAAACATTCTGGGAAGATTCCCTAATAGCTCACGGCCGCCTCACACCTTCCCTCATTCCTATTCTTCACCACCAATCCATATCATTATAATCACTCGTCCGTCGTCATTAGCGTAGTTGCAGACAAGTGCGACGTTAACCGCAAAAATATAAAATCCAAGTTCGTTCCACCTATCTTATCATCTAAGTTATTTTTCTTTATGCCAACCCCATTGTTCCAATAGCGTAGACCGAACGTAAAGAACTCCATAACTTAATTGACAAGGTCATCGCATCTTCGCCATCATAGTTCACCAACAAGATATATTCCGATAGCTGATCAGAATCGATCTGATCAGGTTTCACGAGTTATTTATAACCTATTGTTGCGATTCTTCGACCCGATGTAGTATAGAGTCACGTAACAGCAAATGCAGATACGTCAGTGAAGTCGGTCTGTGATGGGCGAAAATGTGCAATAAAATTGAAATGAATGTTGTAAAATGTTTCAATTGTGTCTAGACAGAATGGCAAGCGCATTATGTTTTGTGTTGTTCAAGATGATCTAGTTAATTGAGCAAGGAGTTTGGTTCAGGAATGGTCCATAAAGTTCAAGATATCACATTTTATGGTGGGTTCCATACGAGCTAATTCGTAGTTTAGTATATATGGTACTTATTATGAAAGTTTAAAATGTTGTGGGCAGCAAAGCATTCAAATGACACTAAGTTGAAAATAAGATGAAGTACGCTAGGTATATGGTTACACATTAGCTAATAATGTAGTCTAGAATCTAGCTAGAATGTGACTTCAAATGTAAAATCTATATTCAAATTTGACACATATTTCGATTAATGCTTAAAATAACAATTTCTTTTATTTCTTTTACGATTTGACTGATATTTTTAAAAATCTGATAAAATAAATTACCTACTTAGATTTAAAATCTGTAAAAATGCATAAAATTCTCAAGCAATATAGCCTTTTTGTGTGCTTTATATTCTCTTTAAATTTTACACCATTCAACACTAAATGCATTGTTATTATGGAATTTTCATTATAACTTCGAGTGAAATCAAAGCTTCCAGATTCGCTTGATTTTCACTTTGAGTTTGAGTGCGAGTTTAGTTTCTCCCTCTGCTTCGTTGCTAATGACATCAAGGCAAGCGAGTGTAGGAATTGTTGCGAATTGCAACTGTTACTTCAAGCACCTGGAGACATTCGTTTATAATCAGTTCACCTCACGTCTTGACAGATCTCAGATGCTGTGGCTCCAGGCTGATGTGGGAGGATTCTGGAGCATCTCACAGTTCAGGGGTTCCACGCCAGGGGTGGCCAAATGAACACGTGTGATGTGATGCTAACGCGTCATCTAACTCTATAGTAGCTGAGCTCTGATTTCATTTTATAACTATACAAGGATTGATTGTCAAGGAACCTGACCAGCAGCCAATCCGTTACGTTCAAATTACCTTACCGTTTTATTGTGTAAAGTGTACACAATATTAACAATAGAGAGGAACTTTCCAACCTCCTCTCTACAGTAATTACTTTCCCTCAAAAACCAAAATTCAAATACCCCTACCCTCCCCACGCACTGACACACTGACCATCATCATCATCTCATCACATCGATCTTACCAACCAGAACGATCATAAACAAAGCCCCGCTTCAACCACCGTGTGTTGCGCTTTTTGTTTCTTCGTATTTTTATCTACTTGTGTGTGTGAAGTGTTATTTTTTTATTTTACTCGCTTTTTACTATTACTTTTAATTGTTTTTTTTTTCTTATTTTTTGTGCATATCGGTCATGTTACAGCTGTATCGATAATGAACTACTATTATAGACACATATCTCTCATTTGTCTCACTAATAGCGATTCTTTGCCCTGTGAAATTTTATGTCTCTTAATTAACCTTGTTTTCTACTGACACTCCACTTGTTGGATGCATGCACTTGTGTACTGTTATAACGTAATATAGCACTGTGTACCATGTACTTACTTACTACATTTAAACTACCGACTAGCACGTAATATGTAGAAACATTAAAATTATTGTAACCAGGCTAAAGAGGGCGATCCTTGACATCGCCCTACACTGGCCTCCTGCCCTTGAGCAGGTTTAATTTCAATAAATAATAATAATAATATAAAATCACAAAATTTTAACAAAACTCTCAGCTACAACGTTCCATATTTTTGTTCCCTTGGCTGCTTTGTATTACTTTTAACAAAAAGAGTAAAGAAAGAGTAAACAATAAAGAGGAAAATTAATCAGGCAAATTTGCGAATTGTGCTTCTACCATGACTGGCGAAATGACTGTGTATCCTCTAAAAAAAGGCTGCTGTTCCTTTCTCGGCACAAAAAATACCCTTTAACCCCCTCCCCCTCCCCCCCCAATTATTTGTGAAAAATATCACTATCCCTTCTTGTGTACACATAAAGTTGCGATAGCTTGTAACTGGGTACACGTGGCTACATTCATCTGCAGTGGCCGATGATACCAAATGATATGGACCAATGTCGAACTATTTAGCTGATTGTGGTGTGAAGTGGTCCAGCAAACAGCATCGCATCTGATGAAGTAATTGAACGTGAATCAATGTAAATGACTGTCTTGAAGTCTCAAACTCAAACGTCTTGAGAATTGAAATTGATTCACTTATTGGGAACGCCAGATATTCATCTAATATCTATTTAGCCGATAAGCGAGCCCATACAGTTATTCTAAAACGTTTATACCAAGAAAGAATGGAGTAGAATCGAACCAAAGGGATAATTTCTCATGAAGTGTATTCTTTATAACGTATGCATAGGAAGGAATGTGCGAAGAGAAAAATATATCGAACCCGGGACCTCGGTCTTGTCGGACGAGAACTCTACTAACTGAGCTACTCAGGCGGTAGCACGGAAATTATAAGACACAACACAAATGAGGTCTCCTTCCTATACTGGAAAGCTGGAAGATGAATTCCAAACGAAACGGTTGTACATAATTTAGTTTCGCGATTTGAAACCGACGAAGTTCGTTTGTCAGGATATAACGGTAACCCATCTGGCTCGGTGCAAATATTAATCAATTAGGAAGTCCTAAATGACGGTGTTATTAAACAACTCTCGTGGTTATTGCAAATAATAGTTTATTATTGGAACTGAGTAGTTGTTGAGCGAGATGTGGGATGATTCAGCAGAGTTCGAGGAATGTGTGCCGAAAATTCAAAATCATGACAATCACATGGAATGTTTTCAATTACCACGTGATTACCTATAACAAATATTCTATTTTACATTATAGCACCACGAGAAATTGATGGAATCCACCAAAAAGGCTCCGTGCCCTGGACAAAATTATACGTTTTTACAATATTTAAAAATACTACCTACTCTATATCAAATACCCAAATAATGCTACAAAAATCGCATAAATAGCACTAAGAAATTGTAAATTTTTTTACTACTTCTAATTTTTTGTCTATAATATCTCTATTTTCTTCCAAATGAATAAGAATTAATCTAGTAGCAGTTGGCTTCATAAAAAGTTTTTTGAAATTCAAATATCAAACGTTCTAACAATCCTCTTGTACATACTCTATACCATATTTACTGAAAGACAATGTAGAGCCAAAAGTATGATGATTTGATGACGTATTCATAACGCCACTTCTCAAATCCCTAAAACATAAAATGTTTGACACTCTTATAAAACCGCATTTCTTTCAATTTGCGTCAACAATTACTCTTTATTCCTCTCGACCTCATGACTGATAAAGTAATTAGCAGACGCGTGTTTTACCAGATGTCAGAGGAGCCACCGAGACCGTCGCAAGTGTGCTGGAAGATTTGGAGGCTGTGCCAGTCTTGTCTGGACCAGCGGAGAAGAAACACGTGTGTGGGTGGCTGCTGCGTCGGGCTCCACAGATCGCAGCATCTTCGTTTATAAAGAAGTAAAATAAAACGCGCTTTACAGTAGATAGGACGATAATATCTTCAATATCTAAAGAGTCGATTCATAAAAATACTTTCATAAAAATAATTATAAATTTCAGATAATTTGTCGTTTTACAACTCAAATATTGTGGATATCGTTAGCAATTATTCAAATTTATTTAAATAGTTGTTCATACAAAGCTGTGTTTCAACGTATTTTTTCTTGAACTGACGATACCTATTGGTCATTTTGTAAAGAGTTATTAATATTCTATCTCAAAATATTCTAATAATTCTGTACCACTAAATAAGAGAAAAAATATACATAAAAAGTACCACTTTCTTGGGATAGATGTTACCAGCTTATCAGTTGTTAATGGTCCGTTTTGAAGTTTGGTAAACCTGGAATTAAGTACTCTAAAAACTAAAAAAAAAATCAAATGGAGCTTATTTACATAGATTTTACCCCCGTTCTCTCTTGGTACAGTTAGCAGTAATTTTACCATAATAGATTGTAAATTCAGGACGAAATAATTTATTTATGCCGTTAGTTTATTTTCGAATTGAAAATGAAGATAACATGTGATTTTTATATTCAAAATTATTGTCTTATTTCTCATCTTGAGTTTTCTTACGATTTCGTGTGTTTTTGTATTAGTTGAACACAATCTATAATTTCATTTGGTTCAGTTTCAGTTGTCGAGTTTCCCAACAGTGTCATGCGTCTAAGTGCACTGTAGTCTACCAATAACTGTACTACAGTGCGAGTGTGACAGTGACAAGATGACTGTAGCCAAGTGTTAACAGTGCAGTGATAAGTGATCAAGATTACAGTGCATCATGGGACATCCCTGGAGAAGGTAAAATATTACCTAATCATTTGACGACAAAGCGTAGATTAATGATTATGAGTAATTACATGACTCGTAAATGGCGTAGATGAAGCGTTATGAGCAGAGCTGTGAATGCAGTTTATACAAATATTTTTCTATCGAAATCATAAAGTGTTTGGAAAATTTTCATTTTAGGCTTGTTTTGTTCAGAGCCTCTATTCTGTAACTGATTTCACTTGACATGTCATGTGAAATCACCTTACAGCCATAAGAATTACATTGAAGTGAGATGATGTCTCAGAGAGTATAGTTACAGAATCAGGCTCCAGGCGACTTGTTGTATAGGTATATTTAAAAATAAAAACTGTCTTTAAAATATAATATGAAATGGGGCAAACACTTTTCTCCAATATGTGGACCATCTGTCTTAAACTAGGTACTTGTTTTCAAATTAAAATATCAAATTTGTTCATATTTCAGTCTGCACACTACGTATGTGGTTTTGTGCAAAAATTCCGCTCGATCGGAGAAACGGTGCGGCCTGTAAAGAAGAAGACGGACAAAAAACACTTTCTTAGGTTGAAATAATGGCGTACAAAATAACGATTTTCCGTATCGTTAATATGAATTGAACTCTTCAATTCATACAATCCAATTGAAATAAAATTCTGCTAAAGTTTTACTCACTAGTTCAACAATGACATTGAAAACATAAAATATGTTCAGACGTTCTAAAGATTTTGCTGAAATCTCTATTATCATCAAATATAATTGATATATCAAATATCAATAATATAAGCCATCGAAGTTAAATTTGCTCCCAAATTTGATCGATTCAATCCATTCCAATCAAGTTCAAACTACTTTTCAAAGAACATTTCACTGATCACAAAAGCGTATTCTTAAAATATAATGCTAATATTTCCAGAACTGGAAAAAAAGGAAATACTTCCTTTCCAAAAAGGAAGTATGTAATTTTGAATGGCCTCTATCCTGACTAATAAGGACACAAACTTCTTGTTTCAACTAACGTTTTTTATAACCTACAAAAGATTGAGATATTTTTCTAAATGGTTTATTCCAACTGAGTAAACACTCTAGTTTTTATTTGTTTCAACTGAAACTGATATTTGACGTGACTTGATTTGAGGAGACAGTTTGAAGCTAATCCGAGCATGACATCCGACTTGACAGCGGGACTTGGACTACATACCTGGCGCCATGTTGGGTCACGTGATACTTCGTCAATTAGTGGAGGATTAGATGCGTGCGATTATCTCCAGAGATTCGCACTGATCAGCGGAGTTGATGACAACTGGATTCAAAATGATGGACCCGTTTAGTTGAGGATTATCATGTTCATAGCGCCACAGTAGTCAGAGTTTTAGGGGAAGGATGGCTATTTAATGGGAAGGACCATTTTTGGAGTTGTGATTGTAGCTTGAAGATTTTGAAGTTACATATTGTAAATGTAGAGGATGACGCTTTTTGAAAAGAGTGGAACATTTTATTTTTACATTTTGATATTAAAAAAAAAAACTAAATGACTCTTAAAATTTTATGAGTAATTTCGATAGGCTCAGCCTATCTGGTTTAAAAGTGGACTTTGGGAAATCATACTTTTCCAAAAATAGAGCTTTTTGTGTGAATTTAGTCCCTCTTTTCTCTAGTGGTATTCAATAGAACTGATAAGTTTTATTTCATTCATAGATTTTGTTGATGATTCTGATGACCATTCATGGAATATTTAACCAGCGGACTCATAAATCGTCAAACAAAATTCTACGTCATTTTCAAAACTTGATTATGCAGACGATAACACGACGGTAAATTCATTTTACTAGCTTGTGGGGTTGGAGAGTTTATTATTTAAGAACTAACAAACCACCTCATACCTTTTAATTTTCTCAATTTATAATAAATATTTAAGGTAATTCTCCAACCAACTTAGCTGTCAATTATTTATTCTATGGAATAAGTCTTTAAGAATTTTTCAAATTCGAAGTAAGCTTTGTCTATAATAAAAAAAATCCTACCTGATCTATGTAATCGTCTGAACTATATGTACCACATTGACGGAACGTCTAAAGACTGTTGATATTATTTGTGCTAGCAATGTTTGAGACGGGGAAAACAGTCGTTAAATGACTCCGACAAATATTTGCTTCCATTGCGATGAGTTTAGTGTTGAAGTTCGACACACTTGAGAAGTCGGTCATCTCCTTGGTGACAATCACACGCGTTCGTTCAGGACTCGCCTCATCTTAACTCCAAAACACTTTCGAATACGAGATTTAAGAACTGCAGTTTGTCTGTTCCGCGAGAGGAGACGAATCTACAATTGCTCAATTTTTTGGGATATTTTTACAAATATTTTATTTTTTAAGTGGTCAAATGTGCTCCTTTAACTTTAGAGTTTTATAAGACAAGCTGAAAAAATACTAAATTCCCCAAGAAAAATGAGTGTTAATTATATTTTTTCGTGGTAGGTACAGCTAGTAATGAAATAAAAAACACAAAAATTAAATAAAAAATGCATTATTAATTACAGTAATATTTAAACTAATATCAAAAGTCACAGTAGTTCTAAATATCTGCCAAAATATGCTGTAATGCCGAATGAAAAACCATATATATTATCACCTTTCATTTCTTGAACATTTAATATTTACTTTTGTATTATAATTTTTCAAATATTTGAACAGGAATTGGCCGGTCCTATGTGAATTACATGATTTACTATTTTGTGCAAGAAGTGAAAATGAAAGTAAACATTTCGGAATTACGTTTTTAGGAAAAACATAGATAGAATAAAATGTTGTAGCAAAGCCAAAAGCAAATTCATTTAATTTTTTTTATACTGCATTGGCAATGCCATTTTGTGCTACGAAAAAAATGTTACAAAAAACCATCCAAAATAGTCAAGCCGTAATTGAATTGATCCACGTTCCACTGTAAACTATTTAACCAACAATTGAATACAAGTGATTTATGTACCGATATATGACTAGCATTAAGCGCCAGGCAATTGCTCAGTGGCCAACAATTGAACTATAAATAGGATATTGTCATTGAAGCAACACGATCTCCATAGGACCGTGATAATCGTGAGTCAAGATCACGACCCCATTGATGATCATGATCAAGTTCTTCTTATTCTTTGATGAGCAAAACAGCCCGGAGAAAAATACTTCCAGTGGGCAGATCGTTCACTTTTGATATTAAGTGGTGGCTTTAAGAAAGTTGATGTGGTGTGAACAATTACTTAAACGTTTTCTGGAATCGTGTCAATTAATTTTTTTGTAATTGATTTGTCTGTCAGCTTATGATCGTGATTCTCAAATAAAATATTACAGAACTACATGAACTTAATGGTGGTAGATAATTACACCATCTGCATCACGAGTCAATGGGAAGAATAGACCACAAAAGTTTTCGATTAATTCGTATTAACAGCTTTTAAAATGTCAAAAGTCCACACAGAAGAAAAATATTACATCAAAAAACTTTTAAAACTTAAAATATATTTAAAAATTTTAGCTTTTCAAGTGAATATTATAGTAAGAGATTGTAAATGTTAATTTTAAGCTTATGAAATAAATTGATGATTGACAATTCCCAAGCAAGGTATAAAATATAATATTATTCAATTAATTGAGAAAGTTTGAAGATGATGAAGAAGAAGAAAGGTTAAGATAACAGGTGGGAATGAGGAATTCATCTCGACTGAGGAGACCCGACTGATAGAATAACTCAGTCATGAATTGTTCGTGAATTGTTCATGTCTAAACTCCTATTCAATATAGGTATACAATGAGAGGAGGGGAATAGAATCCACACCAAAAGGCTCCAATTCTTGTAAAATCGTTGTCAATAGTCCACTTCAGATAAACATGATTGGGTTGAGCTTTTTCTGAATTAAAGTGAACTTTTATGGCAACTTTAAATTGCCAAAAATCCATTTTAAAGACAGAATAGGTAAATAAATACTTTTAAATACTCAATTGGTTGAACTGATTTAAAAGTGATTTCAATGCACGATATTACTGACTCTTTATTTTGAAAGTTTTGTTTTCAAGTTACCTTAACGCTAATACGTTTACAAATGCAATTGCGAAACATACAAACAGTCTCGGAAGTTTAAATTTTTATATTTTTGGGGGCATGAAGAGTCATGAGTCGAGAAAATATTTAGACTGTCAAATTATAATCTTATTACCAAAAATTTTATTTTTGAAAATATTGGTACATTCCCAAGATGGATTAATTTTATTTGCACTGTGTTCCCCTTCTCCTGTGGTACAGCGAGCATTGTTTGGATCTTCCTCACTTCCCTGCAGTTTAATTGCAGTGTATATCTCGCGAAACCATCTGAGATGACCCGCAGCCTCATGATCTGTCAGAAAGCTATCAACCTCACAATAGTTCCTGTCTGGGCCGCTTGGCGCGCCGCCGACCGAGCAAGCGTGACCGACAGTCCGGTCTTCCAAGCAGCTCACAAGGGACTTGGAGACCGCCATTATACTAATGAATAGTGTCTCATTCCACTAACATACGTGTAATATGTCCATTAGGTAGGACCTCCTTGTGCCGTGATACAGAGATATTGTTGACGCTATTCTTCAAAATAATGACGTTCAAAGTACAATCAATTTTTTTACTTTCTTCCCAAATGGTAGAATCAGTATTTTGACGAACTATTTCCCAAAATGCCGAAAAAAAGTATTTCAAACGTTCAGATGTTTTCCAAGGCGACCTGTTTTTAAAGATGGCTACCAATATTTTGTGGAACAATTTTATAAAACTATTACAAATCTTTAAAGATAACCACCAATATTTTCAAAAGTACAATTTTTGGTATACAAATTTTGACAGATTAAATCTTTTCTCAACTCATGACTCTTCTTCAGGCACCAAAAATTATATAAATGTCTTCAAAACAAAACTTTCAAAATTAAAGAGTCAGTAATATCGTGCATTGAAATCACTTGTCATTCACGACAAGCTACATGGCAAAGCTCTATACTTGCACTAGGGAGGTCCCGGGTTCGATTCCCGCGGCCATCCCTAGGTCTGAGTGTCTACGCTACGTTGCCTTCTTCAGTATAGAGGCGAATGATGGGACGGTCACCTGCTATAATAGGCCACGACCGGCAAGGCCAAAGAGTATTAAGTTCGTGCCCGTTGGCGTGGTGCAGGCGGGAGAAAACATGGCACCGTATAAATATTAACAATTCAATAGGCGAATTGTTGGAAGGTTCTCTACAAATATGCTCATTCCCACCATGCATTCCTATTCATCCATGGATCAAAGGGTTTTTAAACACATCCTTACCCTTAAAACTATAGAAAAAGCTATTCATTAAGTTTTAGGAGGATAAATGATGAGAAGATTCGCTACACAGGCTATGACCGTCTCATTCCAGCCTCCCATTCTTATTCCTAAGAAGATTTATAAAAATCCTGAACCATAAAACAAAACTGCTATAAAGGAAAACGCTCCTGGTAACGCGTTGATGAGCGAGCCTTCTAGCGACTGCATATGATTTGATATGCGTTTGCAAGTATAGCTGCTCTAAATGCCTTGGAATTGAAGCTTCAAGAAGGCAGATATGAAAATTTAGAATACATTTTTCAAATATTTCAAGATTATAGAATAAAATGTCCTTAAAATTACAATAACTTTTGAAAATAACGACAGATTAGTCTTCAAATTGGCAAAATACCTCAAATGTTGGTCCCAATGACCATGCGAAGTTTTAAGTTGATCGGTCACGCGGTTCTAGTTTAAATTTAAAAAATCACAGGAAAGATAGTTTTAAATTTCATCCAATGGGAGGATTTGGCTGAAACTTTGTAAAGTTCATATTCCACTATACAATTCAAGTTAGACAATTTGAAATTCTAGCCAATGAAATATTGTATTTAATGAAACTCTGAAATCAAATTGGTTTATGATTGAAATTGTCCAAACAATGTTGGTTGCAATGACTTTGCAAAATTTCAAATTGATCGGACCAACCAACCAATCGAAAGATATATTTTTTTTAAATTTGAACCAATCACAGGCTCCCGTCCAAAAACGATCCCAAGGACCGCATAGATTACGCAGTAAGTGTGCAAAATTTCAGATAGTTGGTTGTGCGGTTTAGGTAAAACAAACAAACACAAAAATCACACAGAGAAAGTGCCATAAGAGTACCGTGGTGACGCTCACTACGCTCGCTCAAAAAACATCCTGAACCATAAAACTGCTCTAAAAAATAAAAATAGCCTATTCATTAAGTTATAATGGCTGTCTGTACCTCGCCTGTGATCTGTCTTCATAGAGTTTGTTCTGGGTTGGTGTAGCGTGAACCAAACACCGTGTTATTCCGCTGCAATCTTGTCTCGCATCTCCTGCGATGTCAAGATGTGATGTCTGGACCAAGGAGGCTGTTAGTGTGATAAGCGTGAAGATCCAGCTGATCGGGTCGAGTATTGTGTACTGGACTTGACAGATTTCAGAACAGTGTGGAACATTGGCGAGAGTTCTTTAGCGTCTTGTAGTGGCTTGCATGAGTGTCTTGAAAGTTATTATATCAAGAGGAAGGATTGGAACAGTAATTGACAAAGCAGATAGAATAATTTTCGGTGAGTTGGACACATTAGAACTGACCAATAATAAACACAAACTGCCAAAAGAGTTTATTTATTTTCGGAAAAAAGGTAAAAGAATAGAATTTAGTTTTAAAATTGACAGAATTTTGGTTTTCACATCAACTTTTTTTATTGTTAGAGAATTTTATTTTGCTTTGACATTTTTGTAAAAATAAATAAAATGTTTAGCAATCTTGAAAAATTTTTTTTGACATAATATTGGTTAAATTTTGGTCTTTTAGTACCTATATAAAATATAGAGGTACACGGAATGGCCGAGACACTGTTCATTCAAAACAATTAATAACGTCAAGATTTAATTTAAATACCTATTTTTACCTCAGAGGTAGAAGGCCGGAAGTCCATTTCAATGATTCTTGAGGAGAGCTCATTAACCAGTTATTCTATCTTCATTAAATCATATTTTGTAATGGTGACATGAGTAATTATGTAAGAGAACACTTCAGTATAACTGTATTTGTTGAAATTAGTCAAATGGTACGTGATAGAGCTTGATTACATCATTACAAAAGTCACAAAATGTGCAACTCAAATTCGAGAAAATGGATTTCCGTCCTTCTACCAATAAGGTGCATACATAAATTAATATTCATTAAACACAAATATATTTTTTTAAACATAAAATAGAAACATATTTATTGCTAATTGTATTTTGAGTTGTTTTGTGTCTAAGCCTGGAGAACAATTTTTAAAATCTATTTCTGTGACCTGAGTTTGATTAAGCTGATGCAACTTTATTTCGATAATGTAACAACCACTCCTGTCAAGCTGTAAATTTTATAACCGATATTTATAAAAGTGAAATTCTATCAAGGAAACTTGGCCCACTTGTTGCCTAAAATAAATCTATGTAAATCAGGCGCGGGCTTATTTACAACGTTCCACACGAGTCGAGCAATTTGTGTCCATTAAAAGAGACAAAATAATATAAAGATTGCCTTTTTAATTGCAGTAATTAAAAATGCAACTTAAGTTAGTTTATTGCCGCTGGTTAAAGGCTAAGGAATTTTTATCCATGGATGCAAAACCTTTTAACGGATTGTGTTTTTTTCGTCTAACAAGATTTCAATCTTTTTTTCTAAGTAACATTTTATACTTTTCTCAACTACTTGTGATTTTACCACATGTTGATTGATATTCAAAGACAGTGTAGAAATATTCCAGAACATTTGAAGGACGCTGAAATTTAATATTAAAGTTTTTTTCTAATCTAAGAGAAAATTGAACAAAGTAGCGACAATGGGCTTGAAGTGCTTATCACACCACACAATTCAATTTGCTAATGAAATAGAGTTTTCAATGAAACTATTATATTCGACTGGATTATGATTAAAATTGTCAAATTTCATTGTATAGTTTAATATGGCCTTGACCCTGTCTATTTTGTATTATGTATTCCGCTGTATTGGTGATGATCGATAATTGGTCAAATTTAGTTAAACATTTACTTTTTTTAGCCATAACAAACAACTATAGCAAATATTTATATTTATGCAAATGCGCCCTTGATAGCCGCCATTTACCTAATACCACAATAGGCACCAGAGTGCAGTCGTGCTCCTTATTTTCTTGAATTGAGATACAAATTCTGAGAATGTTCTACTAATAGGCCACGACCACCTTTTCTTACCAATCATTTGTCCGTCACCATTACCCTATATTCCAGGGGTCGGCAACCTTTTTCGATGAAGGAGCCAATTTCCCAAAAATTAATGAAATAGATACTAATGGGAGCCGCAGTAGAGGCAATCAAATATAATACACCGAAAATAATCACTTAAATTATTAGTTCATTTTCATATTTTGACGAAGCCCCTCAGTTGTTGTCCCGCAGGGCGTTTGTTTTAGGATTTGAACAATTTAAAAGTAATTCTGGGACTCTAAAATGAACAAATTGAATCAAATAACTTTTCATTGTTGCCCCGCAGGGCGTATTTTTAAAATTTCGACAATTTCCTTCCAATTGTGCAGAGCGTTTTTTTTTGAATTTTCTAATTTTTTGATTCCCGATATTTATTTAAAATAAAGAGCCATTCAAGAACCACCAAAGAGCCGCAGGTTGCAGACCCCTGGCCTTTGCGGTGTGACAGTAAAAAAACACTAAAAAGTAAACATAAAAAGGTGTAAATTAATTTTTAAATGTCTCTGGCTCTTCCACCATTACATATAAAATATATCTGGCTCCTCCACTTGAACTAATTGATAATTTCCAAACACTCTAACGGAATGTCACTCAACTAACAATCCAAGAACGCATGCATACAAATAACTTTACATAGAGATTTACAGCTACCTTCTTTTATAACTAATTTCGCACTTTGTACATGACGTAATTTCTTGGAAAAGATTTGTTGCATTGTGTCTAACTTCTTGTGAGGCAAACGGCGGGTCAACGAGGTACATACATAATGCATGATTACCCACTTGTAGGATGACGAAGATTTTATTTCGATGTTCTTTTGTTGAGGATGGTTTCTTTTTACGAGGTGATTTTGTGCACGGATGTGTGGTCAGATGAGTTGGATTGATGTGTGAAGTATCTACTGGTTTAATGTTTCAAACAGGTGCGAGAAGAAAGCGAGGATTGATTATGACGAGATGTGGATGATTCTTGTCGCGATACAAATAGGTACCAGAGTATTTCTGGCGGAGAATTAGGGAAAGGAGCAGACAATCTGAACAAGAACCAAGAACCAATCCAAGAATCTAAGAACCAAGAATCCAAAAAGGAGAAAGAACCAATCTGATTGGGATGATCACGCCACCATTTGCAAGGACGGTCAGTTATCAAAATAGTTTTTACTGCAGAACATCTAAATTTTTGTAATAATCTACCAGCTAATATTAGGGAACAGAATGATTTTCATATTTTCAAATCTTTATTGCGGAGTTTGTTGTCTAATTAGTTTTTCTTTTGTTGTTTACGTTCGGAGTTTATGTTAGTTTATAGTTCCATTACAATGCCTAGTTTTATTTTAATTTATATAGTATATTTTATATTACAGCTGGTAGTGGGGCACTTGTGCTATGGGGATTGTCCTATTCCCACTACCAGCAAAACACTGTACCTATATTTTTTGGTGTTTTGAAAATATATAATAATTCTCTTACGTTTATTGTGCCAAATAACATTTGTAGAGTCTACATTGTAGACTATAAAGTTTTATTCGAAAAAAATATCCGTCTAAAATTAAAGCCATTATGCAACATGTAATTTAATTGCCAAATTATATAAATATGTTGTCAATAAATAATTTCAAGGTCTACAGAGCAGCAACTTTCACACGCAGCGCTTTTCATTATTGATTGAAACACAGAGATTCAATCTCACAAAAATAGGCAACAAGCCGTACCGAAAGGACATTAGGGGCCGGTATTAACACTAGTTTAAGCTACAAGTTAAAGCTCCACTTGAGAAACATAGTGTAATTACCATTAAATACTGCAGCTTAATTCTGGAGCTTATTTCCTCAGTTAAAATTAACTTCTGGCTACATTGACTGCAGTTTATTTAATCTATGCTGCAGTCAAGGGCGAATTCAGGGGTTCATCTAAAGAAATAGCACATTAAAATAATAGTTATGTGAAAAAAAATCCTTTTGGATATTTTGTAATTTATAATTCCCCAAAATAGTTTTATACACTGCGCCCCCGAACCCCGTTTTTCACTGTGTTTTTTCAAAATATTAGTAATGTGCCCCCCCCCCCCATCCCCCGAAATGTCATCCTGGATACGCCCTTAATACACCATATTTCCCGAAGTGGAGCTTAAACTAACTGGCGCTTAAACTAATGGCAATGTCCCCTAAGCTATGATTAATGACCGTCGAGGAAGGTGTAATGTCGGCATGTGACGACAAGCGACTGGATTCAGCTACCAGTCAACTGCTCTTGATTTATCCCCGGACTCGCTTGACGTTGACGCCGAGTGTTCGACTGTCGTGTTGGAGTTCGAACTCGATCCAGATGATTAGGAATGTGTTCCGAGTGATCGATGAGTCACGTGACTGAGGCAGGGTTACACTGAGGCAGGAGCAAGCGTGAGGAGAGGAGACTCGGATTTATCCCCGGACTCGCTTGACGTTGACGCCGAGTGTTCGACTGTCGTGTTGGAGTTCGAACTCGATCCAGATGATTAGGAATGTGTTTCGAGTGATCGATGCGTCACGTGACTGAGGCAGGGCTACACGAGGCGGAGCAGGAGCAAGCGGGAGGAGAGGAGACTCGGATTTATCCCCGGACTCGCTTGACGTTGACGCCGAGTGTTCGACTGTCGTGTTGGAGTTCGAACTCGATCCAGATGATTAGGAATGTGTTCCGAGTGATCGATGAGTCACGTGACTGAGGCAGGGTTACACGAGGCGGAGCAGGAGCAAGCGGGAGGAGAGGAGACTCGGATTTATCCCCGGACTCGCTTGACGTTGACGCCGAGTGTTCGACTGTCGTGTTGGAGTTCGAACTCGATCCAGATGATTAGGAATGTGTTCCGAGTGATCGATGAGTCACGTGACTGAGGCAGGGCTACACGAGGCGGAGCAGGAGCAAGCGGGAGGAGAGGAGACTCGGATTTATCCCCGGACTCGCTTGACGTTGACGCCGAGTGTTCGACTGTCGTGTTGGAGTTCGAACTCGATCCAGATGATTAGGAATGTGTTCCGAGTGATCGATGCGTCACGTGACTGAGGCAGGGTTACACGAGGCGGAGCAGGAGCAAGCGGGAGGAGAGGAGACTCGGATTTATCCCCGGACTCGCTTGACGTTGACGCCGAGTGTTCGACTGTCGTGTTGGAGTTCGAACTCGATCCAGATGATTAGGAATGTGTTCCGAGTGATCGATGAGTCACGTGACTGAGGCAGGGCTACACGAGGCGGAGCAGGAGCAAGCGGGAGGAGAGGAGACTCGGATTTATCCCCGGACTCGCTTGACGTTGACGCCGAGTGTTCGACTGTCGTGTTGGAGTTCGAACTCGATCCAGATGATTAGAAATGTGTTCCGAGTGATCGATGCGTCACGTGACTGAGGCAGGGCTACACGAGGCAGGAGCAAGCGGGAGGAGAGGAGACTCGGATTTATCCCCGGACTCGCTTGACGTTGACGCCGAGTGTTCGACTGTCGTGTTGGAGTTCGAACTCGATCCAGATGATTAGGAATGTGTTCCGAGTGATCGATGCGTCACGTGACTGAGGCAGGGTTACACGAGGCAGGAGCAAGCGGGAGGAGAGGAGACTCGGATTTATCCCCGGACTTGCTTGACGTTGACGCCGAGTGTTCGACTGTCGTGTTGGAGTTCGAACTCGATCCAGATGATTAGGAATGTGTTCCGAGTGATCGATGAGTCACGTGACTGAGGCAGGGCTACACGAGGCGGAGCAGCAGCAAGCCGGGGAGGAGAAGAGAGTGTTCTGTTATTAGGCTTAATGCGACGGATGAATTTTTAGATTATTATGGTTTAACGGCGCGTCAACAACGAGGTTATATTGCGTTCATTTTTACTTTTAACTTTGTTGATCATAAGTGGAGGACATGGGGTGGGGTCGACCTAACGGGCCCGATCCGGGGGAGTCTGACACTGGTGGGAAAGCCAGTTCAGAATGGGGACCGGGGAGCGTCTTTCCATACCCTAATCGAGCCCAACTCATTGGTTTGAAAATTTGCATTTTACTCGCATTTAACGCCGAATATATTTGGTATAACCAAACATTCTAACACTCCCATTCATTATGAAACAGCTAAGTGAGGTGTCTCCGCAAAATGTTAGTTTTAATCAGTAATTGTTGACAGTTTGAAAGTAAGGAACATTGTTCGGAAAGTAGATTTAAACCTTTTATAAGAAGATACAAATTTCTCGATGTCAAAATTCGGACACGAGACAAATATTCCGTTGATTACAAGCAAGGCGAAACAAAATGAGCAGAAGAGGTTGGTTTTAATCAATAATTATAATAATCATTAATATTAAATTAGGGCCAATATTTCAGGTCAACACCATAAGCATACGCAAAAGTACGATATACCCCAAGTATCTACTTTTGGACATCGCATTAAAAACAACGAATGTTTAGATCAGACTATAGATTCTCTAATATTGTCGGTTAGGTTTATTGTAGGTTCAATATACCAATATTGTAATGTAAAGTGTTTTTGTGTGACGAAACACAAACAGGCACCAGGTGTTTAGGCCCTTAGGTAACTACCTAAGGTACTAAGAATTGACAGTAGGAAGTCATTTGAAGGACGACATAAAATAATTTGAATTGCTAGAAAATATTTGTTCAGTACTTTAATCTCTCAACACTTGTATTGAGTTGGGCTCGATTAGGGTATGGAAAGACGCGACCGGGGAGGATGGTTCGGGGAACCCGATTTCAGGGGGATCGATCACCATCCACCCGGCCCGAGGAGCCCGCGAATTTGGGGAGGGAATAAGACTAGGTCGACCCTGGACTGCACTTAGTTGGGACCAACTCGTATGAGGTGGCCCCTTAAGCCCCACCACCACGACGGTTGAATGATGGAAATGAAGGATAAATATACAAGGATGTGGTATAAGGATGGACGGTTGGAAGGAGGCTGTCGTAGTCTATTAGTTGAAGGAACTTCCCAGTGTTTGCCTCTTGACTGAGGAAATTCCTCGCAGAAAGGAGCAGAAAGGAGCAGAAAGGACGACCTATTTTTCAGTAAATCGGGGCTAGAGCAGGGCTAGTTGATGGTGAAAATTTTAACTACTATCCCTATGGGCTAAAACTTTTTAGAACAAAGTTTAGTTTTTCGTATAACATTGTAAAAAAACAATATTAGGTAACAATAGTAATATGGGTCCCTTACTTTACCCACCATTGCTCCGTAAATATTTTTGTTACACATTTCAAATGAAGGGATGGTTCTCAAAAAAATAGGGCATGGCAACGTCTTTTCCAATCCCAACCCTTCCCAGTGGCGTGTTGAGGAAGAATTTCGCCACCCTTACACAAACTATGTATTGAAAATGAAAACACAAGAATAATCATCAAATTGCACAAATCAGTTGAATAAAAGATCGAATATAAGATTAAATAACACGTAAAATGATCTAGTTAGAGATGTTATCTCATAAAGCGGAAAAAATAAAAAGTTAAATGTTCTAGACATAGTTTACAAAAATTGAATTCGTGAATTTGTCTAAAACAGTTGTTGAATAGGTAGTTTACAATAAAGACAGATAAACTCTATGAATGTTTCGTAGAGTCGAATGAATGGTTATTTCATTAGCTTGTGAGATAAACTCGTGTTTGATGAGGACCGTTTCACCTGAGCTAGTGTAATGTGGACTCGAATGAATCGCAACCGAGCTAGTGTAATGTGGACTCGAATGAATCGCAACCATTAGTCACGGATTTGAAACTTGTCAATGAAATGCAACATATCTCTTGTAACAAGAACGTGACTCATTTGTAAATTTTTATCTCGCTTCGTTCGTAATAAATTATGTCTAGGAATTAGAAGCCGACGTTTGGTCGGGATGTGGGAAGTTTGTTGAAATTCGTCGATACTTTATCAGTATAGGTACTACAATAGATACGTAGGTTACAGCCAATATTTTGAAGACAAAGACTAAAAAAAAAGTAGCTGCATAATTATGTATACAGCTCTGTGATTTATTGAGTTTTGGATTGTTGCTCGAAATTCCTCATCCAGAAATCCATTGGCATAGTCTGGCAAAAGCGCTAACTCGTATTGGAAATTCCACAAAATAAAATTTTAAGTTTTCACTAACTCCACAAATAAATTAGTGTTTATCGAAAACTATTTCGGTATATCTTAATCAACGTCTAGACCGTTTTTGCGTTTTGCGTTTTGCGCAATCAAAAGTGCCGTGAGTGGTTTCCAAAGTCGTACATTGAGAAGAAAGGGCCCCTGGCAAAAATAAACCGTCGTGCCCCCCCCCCCCCCCCCCCCACAACATATTATCGCCGAACATTTAAATGAAGGCCTTCTTGCACACCTTGCATGGATTAATTCTCTTCAACCCCATTCTCATTCACACATCCACGCAACTTACAAATTAGCATTACATTTTAAGTGGATTGAAATGCCCTGCAGATAATTTTTTTTGTTTTTTGGCTTTTATCAAGACGGGGTTTACACATTTTAACGCCATAATTTTTGTAAGATTTGAACAAAAACAGCACATCAGAAGATATAATAAAAATAATTACACATTGCCGTATCTGAGTGATGCCCCCCTACGGCTAAGGGCCCCTGACATTTGCCGGCAGCCACCCGGTAGTTACGCCACTGGTGCTTTCTGAACATGTGATTGATTATAAGAAGAAAAAACGCAAAACACAAAAACAGACTATGTAAACGCAGCTTTAGTGGTTTATTTTATTTGTTATTTTTTATATTATTTTAAGCCTTTATTCACAACAACATAATTCGCATTCCACAAGTATAAATATAGTAACACATACATTAGACACATAAATACACGAGAATGAAGTGAAAAATTAATTAAAAGCATGATACATATCAGTTTATTAGTTCATACTTGCTTTGAACGTCGTCAAGTGATTAAAATTAAAAATGTATATCAATTTATTATCCTATTCTTCTTTCCACTTCTACTTATATAGTAGGTATGTGAGCATTAATAAATTAGGAGAACATAGTGTGCAATAAGATACAACTGTTTCTTCTCCAGAGCTAATATACGTACCTCAATATACTCAGAGTTTATAAATATGAATTAGAATTGAGGGGCCTGGTGCAAAAATAAGTCAAGTCCACTTTTCGTCATTTTGTAGTTAAGCGCGGGATAATTATATGTATTTTAGAGCCGTCATTTTGGTGCAAAAACATGTCGAGTCCCGACATGTCTGACCTGGCTATACGCACTGCAAAGTCATGATTACTCTGATTTTGTATCAAAAACCTGTCACGTCCTGGACCTGACAGCTTTTATTATTATTATTATTTATTTTAAAACACATATATAACACATATACACAGGATACATATTATTATACATGCGTTTACTGGCAGTGGGAATAGAGCAAAGCCCCGTAACAACATGTGCCCCACTGCCAGCTTGAGCAAAAAGTCACAGATACATTAAAAACACATTAAAAAGACAACCATAAAGATAAATTAAATATATACTTATCAAGAATAAATAACAATATCGTGCGTGAGCACTCGTCGATAAAAACTGTTGTTGACTATTTAAAATTCGCAGCCGTAAATTTAGTTTAAAATCATTAATGTTAGTGCAGTCTTGTCGTAAACTAGATGGTAGACTATTGTATGAAGCAACAACTCTGGTGTAAAAAGCATGCAAATATAGATCCGTACGTGCAAATGGAGGAATCAATCTTCCAACATAATTATGTCTTGATCTAGAGACATTGTTAATTGTAACACGCACATAAGGATCAATAAGGATGCCATAATAAGGATAATAAGGCCATAATAAGGATGCCATAATAAGGATGCCACAATAAGGATGCCATAAGGATGACATAAGGATGCCACAAATGAGAAGGCGATTTTTTTTCAATAGAAAATAGAAAATGAAGTAACACCTGGAGAAAGTGATTGCAATGATGATGATGAATGAAAAATGTTATTAAGCAATAAAATGAAGTTGATATAAATAATTATTAATGCATTTTATTGTTGAAAAATAATTTGGTGCAAAAACACTGCAAGTCCAAAATTATCCCATGGGGTACAAAAAAAACACCCTTTGATAAAAAAAAATAAAAAAAATCTTAATTGAAGCACAAGATGTCACAACATTTTAATAAAAATTATTTTTTATTTTTAAAATGAGTGAAATAGTTTTTCTGAATTTATAAAACTTAAATTTCAAATAACTTTTAATGACACATTTGTGACGTGACTTGTTTTTGCACCAGGCCCCTCAATTAGTGACTGCAAAGAGCACATTTCGTTGAAGCATGATCAAGTTCACGTCCTTCTTGACATCTGCAGACTGCATCTTGAAATGCATCGAGTGCATTAAAGTGCACCAACATCTAAATCAAGTCTTTGAGTCAGAAACACCGCTATGATTGACGTAATCTCTCCTCTCCCGTCTGCTCTCTTGGACATAATGTGAGAACTAAGAGAATTACACTCATGCAGTGACGTCATTGACTACTGATTATTAAACCACTGCTGAGATCGCACAGAAACACTGAGTTTACTACATAACTCATCTTGAGATTGCTTCATTTGTAACTAATTGGCCGTGTTGAAGATGAGACGATAATTCTTCCGCTATTTGCAAGATGATCGAGAATGTTTTCATGTTTTGCAGTTCTGTTTTCTTTAGAGCGTAACCTATAACTTTATCAAGGTCAGTTTTGAAATGCAATGCTCAATTTTAAACAGTTGATTAGGACTATTGGCATCTCTTATGACCTGTTTTTCAATGCTCTGCAAATGTTAAACAGTTGATTAGTTAGGACTATATTGCCATGGCAACAACCATTAACATTCCTTGAATGACCGTTTAAGTTAAAATGTGCATCAATCTAATATAGGTATAATTAGTATAACATCATTGTTTAAACTCACCAATTTGAACATTTCACCGACCAATTTTAACTTATTATTGTTATAAAAAGTATTGTTCACAATACTAATTGAATTGCTAAGGCATAACGTAATTTTTACGTTAGAAAAATCTTCTGGTGGTAGATAAGCTTTATACCCTATCTTCACACATATTCAAATCAAGACCTTCTCCACCGTCGAGTAAGAAGTAGTGCTAAGCGTGGTGTTAAAGTGGTGTTAAGTGGTGTTAAGTGGTGTTCAAGTGGTGTTAACACGGTGTACACAATGTTTCAGATCCTGGTGTCACGTGGCCATCCTGCTGAGCGCCTGGCTGAGCCTGCCGCTGTCTCAGACTGCACGTGAGTAAACTGCATCTTGCACTCCTCGCTGCATTGCAGCTGCATTCGACACGGTGGTAAAACAGAGCTCCTGATTGCCGGCCGAGCCCACGGGACGGTCACGTGTCGTCTGCAGCTACTCTCTCGTTCTAATTGAAAACAGAAGTGAAGTGACTATAGATAATTAGGCTCGATGTCTTGAGTCCACTTTTAAGTTCGGAAAACTTGAATTGTTAAAATGTATTAATGCCCCCAATAAATGGAGCCATTTTATGTAGATTCAATTACATTCCTAACGTGTTACACTTACAGACAGCTGTAATGAATGATACTACAGAAAATTGAAAATAAAAAATTGAAAATTGAAAATCGTATGTATTTTTGTATGTATTATTTTGTGTATGTATGTCTGTCTGTCTGTCTGTCTGTCTGTTCTTAATATACTCCTACACCCTTTGACCTATCTCAACCAAATTTGGTATATACATACTATGGGAAATAGCTCACTTCATAGGGTTTACCCCCTTCCCCAATTTACGCCTAATTGAAAAAAAAACCCTAATAGAAAATTAGATATACACACCAGCACGAGCAACGCCGGGTGGGTCAGCTAGTTAAAAATGAAAGTACTATGCATATGTAACAGGTAAAATAAGCGTACTTTATTGAAAGGGCACTGGCCAAACTTTCCCCCGCTTGCATGGCGCTAGCATCGAGACAGGTCAAAACCAAGGTCCATCAAAACAACAACGCGCGAAACATTTTTGACAGGCATAAGAAGATGTACTTACTGTTTAGATATATCCATTTTTTACTCTAGTATTATAACATGTTTCAAAATAAGAAGATATTTCAATTGTAAAATCAAAATCCATGTAATAACGAGACGACACCCCCTCAGTTGTTTCATTGTTTCCATTTGCCGTGGAACGCCTTGGAAACAAAAACAAAATACTGGCAGCTGTCATTACACGATCAAAATAACATTATTACACTACAATATATAATAATTATCCACTATTTCGGTAAATAACCAAATATCAACATCAATTTTTAATTCTTATTCTCAATTCTTATGAAAATATGGTCTGTGTAGCAAGAAATCTTTTGATTTAAAAGTGACCTCCCTCGACGCTAGCGCCAAAAGTGACCGCCTGACGTCCTATCTTTGCATCGCCCTATACCTGTCAATTTTCTAAAAAATATGGAACGAGATTTAACCTCCAACTTCGGACATAAAATGTATAACGCGTTTCCACTTTCCACCATGTCTAATGCCTGTCTATCTACTGAAAAATGGTGTTGTGCTAAATATATTGAAATAAGTATTATATAACAATTCTATTATAGTTAAAATATGTATTTCCGAATTACTGCTCTATCCAAATAAATTGTACTTAAAACTATTTTCTCGACGGCTAAATGTCACGTTAAATGGCAGCTGACACGAAGCCGTAAAATGATACTGACTTTTATTACCTTCTTAAAACCTAACTTGGTATTAATTTACCGGATCATATATTATAATTCGCATTTCACGTCTGGAGCAGATGTGCTGCTTGCCTCAAGAAATAACTCGACTTTCAACGACTCAATTTGTAATCCCAAAAATATTGTTGAACGTATACAATCTATGCAATGAGTGAAGGGAACAGGCGCGTAGGAACTAAATATGCAAGGGGGGAATAATATTGTAAAAGAACACAAGCTGGAAATACTAGTGTCTACGAAGACAATGGGGGGTCTGGGGGAGGGTCCCCCAGCAAAATGCGGGTCCGGGGCGCACAGCCCGTTGTTTTTTTTTGAATTTCAGACATCAATTTGGTGCATTTCTACGTGATTTTAACACTTTTTAAGCAATTTTTTCTTGACACATAAATGTATAGAACATAGGGAGGTGAATTGAATCAGAGGGGGGGGGGGGGGGGGGGGGGGAATTTTCCCCCCATTCCCCCCCCCCCCTCCTACGTGCCTGGTAGGGAATCTACATCAATGAGCTCCATTTCATGGAGGTATTTTGTAAGTTTTAAAAGTACACTCTTATAGAAACAAGAGAGCTCTGCCATTCTGCGTTTTTTTTAGAATTTAATCAATTTATAAGAGATTCTGGGATGCTAAACTTAATTTTGTATGGAGGACGGGGGAGGGGGGTCAGTCTGCTCAAGTGGAGGGGGGGGGGGATAATCCCCCATCCCCCTTTCTACGCGCTTGCTAATAATGAGTTAATGTCTCATTTCTCGGCTACCTAAATGTTTTGGCGTTATAATAAAATGTGATTGTGAATATATTATGTAAGGAGTCAAAAAAATATTAGGTATACATTTTTTAATTGTTACGTGTTTGTGATTAAAAATAGATTGTACCTGTGTTTCGTGATAGAGAAAACTCATGTATTTCTTTTGCATTTGAAATATTTCTATTTCCTTTTGTCAAAATTTCAAATTATAATTTCCAAGATTCCGAGTAATGAATACAAATTTCCAATTTTGATTTGCGTATTTAACATGGTCTTTAGAAATGCGAGTCCGTTAAAAACACAAAGTTCTATTATTTAAAAATGTTATGTGTGATTTGAATGGCATTGTGAATGCTAAGCGTCTCAAAGGAGCTATGCAGGAGACTGTTCATGTGACAAGAAGCCGCGTGAAAGATGTCTGGACGTATGACGTCATAATGTCTGGACATTACGTCATACCATGTCTGGTTGGTCAATACATTAGTTTTATGCATCACTTGAGACTTTTTAGAAGGAATAAGTGACAAGAAATTTACACTTTCCTTGATATTTAACGAGCTTTTAATTCCAATTTTTATGGTAGTTCTCAATAACGCACTCAGCGAGGACGCTGATAATAAATAAAGTATTATTAAGCTCTTATTACAACAGGGTGAGACCTCACAAGTGTAATGTAATAAAATAAATGTATCAGATACAAACAGAATAAAACAGAACAAATCTATATCACAATATGATAAGTACCAAATGGTACTTTGTCAAACACACACACAGTATTAAATAAACAAGTTTGTCAAAAACTCTTTAAAATCGTTATGTATACTACATCAATGAGGCAAGGGCGTATCCAGGATAACATTTATGGGGGGTGGGAGGGGGCCGGATATTACTAATCTTTTTAAAAATCCAGTGGAAACCAGGGGGTTCAGGGGCGCAGCCCCCGAGAAAATTTTGGATCAAGGTCATTCATTTAGGTGCAATTTTGAATCGCAGTGTATAACTATTTTGGGGAATTATATAAATTACAAAACTTCCAAAAATTGGTCTAAGAGGTAGGTCTAATAATAGGTAAATTTATTGAACTCAGTAGGATATGCAAGTCCGGGGCGCATAGCCCCGAAATTATTGTGAATTTTAGCTCAATTATAACAATTTTGGAACGTTTTGACATGATCTGTCTATTTTGAAGTGTTTTCTTTCACATATTTTTTAAATGTGATTATTTTCTTAGATGAAACCCTGATTTAGGGGGGGGGGCACCCCCCTCTGAATACGCCCTTGCAATGAGGTCAATATTATTAGTAAAACGGTTGAATTATTTATTGATGTCTAATTTGAGCTTGATCGGAGGAACAGGCCCTTCTGTTTAGAATGAATTGGCAGAAAAACAGATAAGACCCACTTATTTTGAATCGGCGAGAGGGGTCTCATAAATTCGAAATTTGCCACTGAAATCATGGATTTTAAAATGAAAGCAAATGTTTTCATAATTTAATATATTTGATTTTCTTTTCAATTTAAAAGAAAGAAAATATAAGATTTCCCATTTTCAGTTTTTACGCTTTAGGAAGATCACGAGAATGCAGGCGTTGCAGCAACAAGTGTTAAAAGTGGTGCTGTAACGCTCGCAGCGCCATGGAGATGAGTGACGTATCATGCACGCGTCACGTGGTCATGACTGCACTGAGGTGTGTGGTCCAGCCCAGCATCATTCAAAACACCGGCTAATGGAGGAGGATTATCCATTCAGCAATTGTCTTGTACTTTCCAGTTGAACAAGAAGAGACATTCTTTGTTTCATTCTCTTCAATGTCGACCTCTTTCTCTTCTGAACTTGTCCGATTCATCCGAGCTGGCTCTCCATGCACGCGCAATGCGTTCGCTCCGTGCAACAAGAGCGTATTTCAAAGATGCTTCCCCCTAGTGTTGTTCACTGAAATCTATAAAATAATAACTATTTTCGTAAAATTTTAGTGAAATGTTTGAGTTGTGAAATATTTAAATTTAGCATCTATATTATCACTAAGGATCTATACACATTTCGATAAATAATTAAATAATTGACATTAATGAACACGATAAACAAGAAAAACGCGGAATTCGCAAGATTAATGAAGAAAACGTTGAGAAAATCAGTTTTTCGTAGATTTTTCGTAAATTTATTCATTTTTTAATTACTTTTATGTTGCTTTTATTGAAATTTTTGTTCGAAACTGTACCACGAAGGACGGGAAGAATCCACATAAAAAGGCACACCGCATGGAATATTTGCGCATTTCGTTAACTTTCAAATTATCAATATCCAATTAAATGCAACAACAACAAAATCAAATCGAAAGCTTAGAAGTTACTGGAAGATTAGCAACTAAAAATCTGTAAAATGTCATATATTTCTAATGATTGACATTTTTATTTTGATTCTATTTTTATCATAGTAGAGATGGGAAATAAGACATGATCAATGTTACGCGTCAAAACCAGAAGCAGATCTATAAAGATGATTGCGGTGAAAAGTAAGTAATATTACTCCGAGATATTGCACCGAGATATGACGTTTCAACCACAGTTGCATTTGCACTTGCAGTCCTGTCAGTGCAATCACATTTTTCACAAGACTTTCCCTGTGTCTCTATTACCTTCCTTCTGTTTGAGGTAACGAGAAGCACGTGATTGGAGGCCCGAGTTCGAGTTCACGACGGACCAGCATGGATTGTGGTTTTGCGTGATTGTAAAAGAACTATAGGCTTGGGCGAACTATAGCTCTCAACATTTGTCACAAATTGTTAGAAATCTGGAGTCTAACGACTGAAAGCAGCACCGTTGTATGTTATTTAAAAATTTAATTATACAAGTATAAGATTTTTTGAGGGAACCGAAACACTAAATTTAAAACATGGATATTTGGTAACATGGAAATGGAAAGGAACACAGTATAACAAATTGCGTCAAGGCATTGATAATTTCTTTGAAATTTCTTAGGATAAACTTGACAAATATTTAATAACAAGCGTAAAATATCAGTTAAATGTCAACAATTGACAGATGTTGGGACAGATGTTGAACAATGTTGGTCCCCAATGACCTTCAAAATTTAAAGTTAATCGATGAAAGGGTTCCATTCTCAATTTTCTATCAATCAAAGGATTCTGTTCAAATTTCAGTAGCTCACCACCTAATTATGATATTACTTGTGTGCACAATTTCAGTTCGATCGGAGAACTGGTGCGACATGTATTTGAAAAAAATAAAAAAATAAACTGACATCCCTGCCAAAAGAGTCAACAGGAGTCGTTCGCTTCGCCCGCTCAATAATTCGTGACTCTAGGTTTAGGAACGTCAGAGTTTTCTTTCTGAAAAACGAGTTTGCAGATTACCAAACAAAAACAACTGCATTCTAATTTGATATCGAATCAACGTACCCTGTTGCAAAGTACACGATTTGCCACTTCAGTAGTCGGTTCATGCCCCAAGGTTTGACTTTTGACACCCATCCAGGAAATACTATCTGACAAGTCGAATTAAAAAATACTCTACCAAATTGTTGAAATTACGTAATAGTTTGTATATTGTGTCCATTACGTCACATTCTGACCACAATGAGGTTCTGAAAACATTCCTCGTATTTAAATTAAGACGTCCAAGGAAGGAGGTATCATATTTCAATCATGAAACAAGCGCTACCAACTACTCAAAGTTACAAGCTCTCAGGTTGGGCAACTTGACAGCGTATTTATCCGGGACGGTGGATTATCGCGGCTTATGTTGGAAGTCGGAGGCTAGATAAGATGATTCATGCAGTTGATAAAAATAGAATGGAGACAAATAAATAATAATAAATTCATTGAGATGATAAAAATTGCCGGACTAATTTTGCGGTTCTAGGACTGACAATGACAAATTGAAAATTAAGTTCTAAATCGAAATAAGATCTCAATTATAGAATTAATTTGAGGCATAAAAATCATATAGATACTTCAAAATTATTGATACAGTTGATCAATTTAATATAATATAGGTAAATTCTTCTACTTTCCCTTGTATACTTCTTTTGACTCACCTAGGAAACTTTCTTTACACGGGGTATGGAAATATTACAATAATTTTTAGTTTCTTTTCAAAATTTTAGTAAGCCTAAAAATGTTAAGTTATAGACTTATCTATAGACTAACTTTTGAATCAATTTTATGTCCCATATTTCAAAGAATATTATTTATTTTGGCTGTCAAAGTGAGATTTCGAAATTTTGACATAGGACTAATTATTGATATTCCAAAATACATGCAACATATGAACAGTGCAAAGATGCAAAAAGTGCAACAGGTTTAGCAACAGTGCAACAACATCCATCAAACTCAATTCTATCTCAAGCTGTCATTTCATTATTATCAAATTTGTTTCTGTGACGCCAACTTTTCTTGCCTACCACTTTTTCATTTAAGACTTTTCAATTATGAAAATGAATCGTTTGTTTCTTTTGGTTCCTGATGGCCTCCAGGGCTGAATCATTCATTATCCGCTACTTCACAATAGATTGGAAATCACTGATAGATTGTAATTTATACTTCTGTTTGACCAGTAATCAGTAGTCAGCCTGAGGGTCAACTTAATCATGATACTGATTGATTGAGAATAAATAAATCACATGCTCGTTCCTTCCGATCATTAAAATTAATAGTGTGTGACTATTGATTATTGTAATTTGATTTTGATTGAAATTCAATTTGATTTGTTACTAATTGGTATTGCCTGGAGGAATTATTTTATTTGCCAAGTCGATGATACATTTTTACACGTCCCATGATGTGTTAGAGAATTACTGTCAAGGGACGTCAGAAATAAAATAATAAAATGTTAAATATTTCAAAGAAAATTTAATATTTATAACGGCACAATTTACACGTGTCAAGTATTTTAATTTTGGTCTAAGAATATGATTGTCACTGGATACTAATTGATCTGATTTTTTGGTGGCCAAGTACAAAAAATTGAATCCACCACAGAACGATCAAATAAAAATGAAAAATGCGAGTAGGTTAAAATGATTGGAAAATTTATAGAATTCGTTAATATTTTTGTAAAATTATATGATTTTTAGTTTCGAACTTGTGAAGTAAAATTTTTCATTTTTTTATATGTTGTAGATTCCTTCTTGATCTTCAAACTAATATAAATTATTACATTTTGTATATAATTTGAGAAATTTTCCTAGGCATTGACCGAAATCCCTGCATAACATTATCTGGAAGTGTACAGCTTGAATGTTATATCCTAAGAGTTACATCTGAAGATCATGGTCATGGACCAGGTTTCGCAGAATCTACCTCTCATCGGTTCCAGTATGAGTAATGCACTGCACATTGACAAGTACTCGTTGTTTATGTCTTTCACTAGACGATATTTCAGAGATGTTCCGAGATGGCACCCTCTGCCGTAGCAACCTGCATCATTCACAGTGATCTTCAACAATATATAAGTGCAACTTCAGGTTTCATGTACAACTGTGACGGACTTTAGCGTCGTCTGATCTTGCCAGGGGAAGGGATATCAACAATATGTAATTTTAAATAAAATGCAGACGTGAAGATGCTGTCGAGAAAAACTGTCTATTTGTTGAAGAAGGTTCCCAGCATGCCCTCAGGATATTATTAAATCAGAAGTAAAGCTAAAAGACGCTGAAATGCACTTTTGTGTCGAAGTATTTAGAATCCCATTAAAAAACACTTCGTGTAAAAATAACAGCCAAGTCTCTTCAACTAAAAAAAAATATGAAATCTAAAAATTCTGCACTGAAAAGTAGTGATATCAAAAAATGAGCCAAGTCAAAACTTTATTTGAAAATCAAAAAATACTTGGCGCATCGTGTATATAAAAAGCTTGGAAGTATAGGCCAATTATAAAATATACATAAAATATCCATATACATAGTACACCTATAATGCCCTAAAAAAACGATGCGCCAAGTATTTTTTGATTTTCAAATAAAGTTTTGACTTGGCTCATTTTTTGATATCACTACTTTTCAGTGCAGAATTTTTAGATTTCATATTTTTTTTTTAGTTGAAGAGACTTGGCTGTTATTTTTACACGAAGTGTTTTTTAATGGGACTAGGAATGTTTTTGGTTGAACGGGTATTGATCCAGTTACCTAATGATGACTAATTTTTGAATATGGATTGTTTCAATATGTATTACTTCCTTATTTCTACTAGGCTGTTAAATCTGATGTTACTTTATTGTTTACGCACTTGGTAATTTTTATTGTTTCTGTATGCTTATTGTTTATTTACATTATTTTGTCTCCCACAGACTAGCCTTTTGGCTATGTGGGATAGTTTGTAGATTTGTGTATTTATTGTATTGTGTATCAGTATAATGGTGTGCAATAAAAAAAAAAAAATATATATATATCACTACTTTTTTTAGTTTATTCTTACAACTTGTGACAATCGAATGAACAATTACTATATCCTTAAAAAAATCACCCTTTACAATTTGGTTATTTTCATGAAGAATAGCAAAGGTTTCATTCCAATCGGTCAACCAAGTTCCGAGATATGGCAACATATCCGTTGTCAAAATGGCTGCTTAACTTTCTGCACTGCCACATAGAATTTATAACTATAAATGATGTGTATCATTTTAAGCTTTCTGAATATGTATTTATTGTATAGGAGGGGATTATAATAATTTATAAATTTGAATGACGTCATTTCCGGTCTCATAAATAGGAACATTCTAGTTTGACTGTTCCTGTTCCTATTTCCTATTCCATTCGGAGATGGCCTTCCGAATCGTTTCGCGCTAGTTTCATACCGATCTGTCAACCAGTTTTCGAGATATGGCGTTTCTTCCGGTTTCAAAATGGCTGCTGAAATCACTGACTCCTTGAATTATAATTTAAACATGATTACATTTTATTATAAGCTGTCTGAAATAGTATATTTATTGCATCAACATGTAAATTTGTGAGATTCTTAAAAAGTGTGACGTCATTTCCAGTTTTGGTATGGAAAACTGCAAATATTATTGATGATAATACATAAAGTTGACCGTCTAAATTGTTTAGCGCTGGTTTATCAAATCTATTTAGCCTTTATTGATATATGATGTCACTTCCGGTTTCAAAATGGCGGCTTCCGGTTGGGTTTATAACAAGTCAAATGAGATATCAAAAGTACATACGTTACATAAATATCAAAATAATCGGATCAAATTTGTTGCCGAAATGCCAATCGATGTATTTCAAATTTCATGACGTCATTTCCGGTTTCGTTAACATAAATTTTAGTCTGTTGCTATTTATAATCCATATAGTTGACCGTCCGAATCGTTTGGCGCTATTTTCGTTCCAATCAGCTCAGCCGTTGTCAAGATATGATGTCACTTCCGGTTTCAAAATGGCGGCACAAAAAAAGTCAAGGGGGGGAGGGCAAATCAAACGCCAAAAGTGCACACGTGGTAAAAATGTGAGATCAATCGGTTCAGCCGTTTAGGCTGTGGCCTGTTTACCGGATTTGAATTCCAGGAGACTACTACTACTACTGAGATTATTATTATTATTATTATTATTATGAAAACCGCCCTAAAACACGGTTTTCACGGCCCTCTAGCTCGCAAAGGGCGTAACCTATTGTTCCCAAATTTGGTATATGTTGTAGGGTGGGCCATTGCTCGAAATTGAGATATTTCCCAACAATGTGAGATTCCCCAATTTTAAGATCCAGTAGGCCGAAAATGCCACTTTGATGCCTACAGTAAAAGTGGGTTTGCTCCAGCCTTTATATGAGAGTGTGCGCGCGCCGTACGACTTGGCTGGCGTGGAGCGACCGCTCCACTAGATAACATGGAAAATGGTGGTCTGGGTTCCAATTCTATTTGTATTTTTGATCAATTGTTTCGACCGAAAATGATTTTTTTTTAGATAAGTGCGGTGAACAAATCGGCTATTTGTTTAAATACACGTCTGGTCCCTTCCCTCTCACGCTGGCATTACGATGGCAGATATTTTTTATTCATATTTCAATAAAACTTGATAGAGACAAACTAATAATTAATCAACTACTATTTCAAGATTTGCTTCATCTCCCAGTATTCTCCTCCATGTCCCCACACACATCTGGCAAGACCACACTCCAGTTGACCACATGAAAGTCGATCCGCAACTCAATACCTCAGTCGCCTCCGCCACGAGCTGTCCCTCAACGACTTCATCAGCCGGAGCAATCAATTCACCGGCCGAGTTTATTGAAAGTTCATCTCTGAGTGATGGATTGTCTTGATACATGACGGCATTTACAACAGCTGTCAATCACGAAACTTGTTACAACACTGAGAGATTTCAGCTAGTTGGATGAGTTGGAGGATGGAGCGAAATGATGAGGAAGTTGGCATGGAGAGAAATATTATCTTGCGATATAAAGGGTACAGGGAAAGAACGTTATGAATACATTTTATGAAAAAGTGACTTTAAGGTGTCTTGCAGTTATTTTTATGAGCTGTCAGAACATACTATTGGTTTTTAGAAAATATTGCCACAAAGTCTTGAAAAACGCAATTTAAATGATTTGTATGGAAGATAGATACAGGTTTCAACATAAAACTTCGTTTATTTCAGTTTCACCCGAATGTGACTTATAGCGTTCTTTCCGTGTACCATATCATACCATTCTTTCCATGTTCTTTTCATATGCATAGGATTTGGACAGTATTGCGTTGTTATACACGAATAAAGTTAATTTTAATATCGCAAAATTGCATAATATGGAATTTTCTATACAGATCGAGAAGTGGCAATTTTTTAATGTATTTTGGTCATTTTTATCATTGGAAGATACTCACTTTTTATTTTGATTCAAGCGCATTTTAATCATTCTAATGAAAATTTAGACATAGCTTCTGTATAATTATTTTAAATAGAATCAATTGCCTCCCTGGTGCTCTTTTATGTGTACTTCTTACAGAACATATAATTATCCACGGATTGAATTAGGTGTATTCTGTTGATAAAAGAGCTTGAGCAGTTGTAAAAATCCAAATAAATTCCTAAATCTCAACTTATCGAGTTGACCTGACTTGAACGTATGAAAACTTGAAAAAGTAGTAAAACTCATTATTATTATTACCAATGGAGCTGTATTGTGTGTATTTACCTCCATTCTCTGTGATACTATAGATAATAGTAAACCGTACCTTAAAAATAGAACTGTGCTTTCTCCTCTATAAATTCAATTTGAATAGTCACCGCTAGAGAAAAGAAAAAAGACTCACAGACGCAAAACATCGAATTCTCTCACCTCACAGCTTTAAATTTAAACACTTGAAAAAAGTACACAGCTTTCGTAGGCCAACGAATTATAGTATGTATAATAGTTCCTTGCTTATTCGAGCGTCGAACTCTCCGCAATCTAAGTCTCCACATTAAAACACCCGTTCGTCCATACAATCTCATCAACGAGCGACAGTCCTTCTTCTCAATCACCGTCTCACCCGGCTATATTCCATGAATGGAATCACACATGTTAACCACGTACCATGTCCTTATCTCCTGATCCAATACAAATAGGAACAAGGAGAAACAATGGCATTGTTGGCACCCCATTGTTATATTAGACAAATAGAACCAGATAAGTCCAGATGGATGATTGCACTTGAAATATATTTGATTTCAGATGAAGATCTAGACTTCATTTGTTTCGTTGAGCTTCTATTTCATTTGTTTCAATTCGTTAGCTATTGGTGAGGAGATGATTGATTTGATTTTTGTTCTGGTTTTATTGATTTATTTGTACCTGCATGTTTTTTGTATGTGTAGTTTGCCAATTTAGTATTAGCATATTGGGTATAAATAGAACCAAGTAGTTTGACAATGCAAGTAGAGTTATAGTCGGAAAAAATGGGAGTAACGCAATAGAGCAATTGAAAATGCAATATTCCTATACTTTTAAAGAACGAACGTAGACATTCGATTTTGTTGGGAGTAATAGACACAGACAAACTATTTTGATAATATTAATGAAATATAATATTTCAAATATTGATTAAATTAAAATATTGATTCAAATAGAGCAGTCAAATATTAACTAGAACGAACGATTATATCTTTCAAATTAACAAATTTATCTCAATTTTTAAAGAAACATAATTCCATGTGCAAACCGGATGACTAATTTTAGTTGATATATCTTTAAACATTTTATGAAATAAAGTAGTACACGCAATTTTCATTTCAACATAATATATCAAGGTCTTAAATACAAGTTTATTTTTGATACTATTTGTTTCTTCATTTAAGTACTAAAATATTTGACATACCTTGAGTTCTGATATAAATTCTTAACGAAGTGTTTGTCAAAGTGAACCTTATTATCGTTTATTTATTTAAGCATCCAAAATAAACTAATTCAATGCATTTATTTATAATAACACGGTGTTCGTTTGTAACAGCTTTCAAAAATAGTTACATACATTTTATCCCAGTTTTTACTCGTCTTCTTGGAATTCCAACTTTTTCTCACCGAAAACTCGACTTTTGTTTTCTTTCTCCCGACACTTTTATCGTAATCGAAGATTTTGATTACACCTCCTTCTCTTGGTCGGTGTAATTTTATCTGAAAAACTCTCGGTTCTTCATTATCCAGATTCTACGAGTCATCGAAGTTAAATCGAACAAGAATGGTCCAGATCTTTACGTGTCAAACTCAGTACAACCCCTCGAAGTACGCATTACACTAGTTCACAGGATTCATTCAACATCATCCTTGGCTGAGAACGTATTTTAAAAGATGATTTTTTCAATTACATTTAATTTGAATTTGTATTTCAATTCTTGAATGCAAATACATTCACCAACAGTTACTAAAAATTTTGCCAATTATTTTTGTCATCATAGGAAATGATTTTCACCATAAAGTTTGAAATCAAGCATTAAGATTCAGACATCGTATTGTTCTTCTATTTTTACCATCCGTTTTATCCGAAAAAAATGAGAAAATTACTTATTTGTAGTCAGTTTGGAAGGTTTTAAATCTAAGTGTGCGAATTTAATTCAAATGAAATATCATAATATTCATTTCGTTGATCAGATTAGGTAAAGTAAAATGTCCTTTGGGAAGCAAACACGATTGGAACACACCTTATTATTTTCTGAAATATAAAATTAAACAGGAATCACTAAAATAAAAATACATCAATTAAAAACATGCAGTAAAAACGAAATCAACTTGTTATCTCCTCTTGTACATAATTTGATACATCATCACATTCCCCTATTCCAACAATCCGGAGTGGTAAATGAGTGTTTTCACGTGTAACCCTTGCTTGACAGATGTAATTGCAGTGTTGGTCCAGCGAGATCACATCAGACGGGATGCTGTGAGATGCAACAACTAACTCATCTGACAGAATCAACAAGGCGCTGTTCACACACAGATGAGCGCTAATTGCATCCCAACGCTGCCACGCAGAGAGAGAATGTTGCATTCGGGGGAAATAGACTCGAACTCGTTAGGGAAACGCTCTGTGTGACGCGTTGATAAGCGAGCCTTCGTATTGCATGTGTGAAAGTTGCTGCTCGATAATAGAGTCAAAGGAGCAGTGATAATTTCCTTGAAATTTATTTTAATAAATTAGACATTGAAATTTATTTTAAAAATATTTTTAAAAAAATATTTTTCAAGCTATAATCAAACGGTAAACATGTGTAAACAAGGTGATAATTTCCTTGAAATTTATTTTAAAAATATTTTTTTAAATATATTTTTCAAGCTATAATCAAACGGTAAACATGTCTAATTTATTAAAATAAATTTCAAGGAAATTATCACAAATATATATATATTTTAAAACAAGCATACAATCGTAAAGTATTAACTCTTGAAGTTCTTTTCAGATTTGACTGAAAACTCTATAAAACACCTAAAATGTTGATCCCAATGAACCAAAATTTTAAGTTTATTTGTCAAACGGTTTCATTTTTAATTCTCAACCAATTACAGGATCTCGTTCAAAAACTTCACCTGTCTTCTTTTATGACATTGTGCGTGTGCAAAAATTTAGATTGTTTCTTGAGCAATGTGACCTGGGCAATTCAGGTGTTTAGACAACGGAACATAGTTCTTAACTTTACTATCTGTGTGAAAGGAAATGGTGTCAACATAAATTGGCTCCATATCGTAGTGTAATGTGTTTTCAAAGATATTAAGTAGTCAAAATTCCTCTGTGAACTCCAGTAAGCACGAATGTTCTAGCTTATTTACTTCTAAGTGGATTTTAGACAATTAAAGCTAAAGAATAATCACCAGAACTTTCATAAATGGAGCTATATATGAAATAATATTTCCACTTCTCACTTTGCACAGATAGTAAAATAATAATTATGGCAAAATTATACTTGGCACAACCTGAGAATAGAATAGCTTTAAAAGAATCTTTCTCTTTTTACAAAGATGTCTTAAGCCATTTCTATACACCCGAATAACTTTATTTCGCAATACTATGAAGTGAATAATAGCGGTTTCTGCATACACTGGCACACAAAATTAATTAAGATAAAATCAGCATTTTTGAGAACTGGAATGTCGGGTTGCGATGACAGGTATAAAATTTCAGATAATTATGTTAACTAAAATTCCATGATATTAATGACAGAAAATATGTATATCTGTGTTCTGACCTGAAAAACACTGTCCCGTCTGATTTTGGGTTTATGTTGGAAATTTTGTGAAATTGTCTTTACATACCATGAGAGGAGTAATATAATCTAAATGGCTCAATAACTTAGGAATATTACCAAAAATTCAATATGAGGAGTATTAACATTCAGGCCTACGGGACTTCAAAGATAGCTTTTAGCAACTAAAATGCTGATTAAGGGTCGGTCTTTCAATAGCCTGCTAAACCAGTAGTTAAGTTTTAAACTTTCACTCGAGGGTTGTCATTGGTTGTTGCCATGGCAATATCGACCTAATTGACTGTTTAAAAGTTAGCAATGCATTGAAAAACTGGTCCTAAAAGTATATACCTCACAAATGGAGCCGATTTTTGTGTATTTTATTCTGAAACTGAAGCTTCGAACCCCCCCCCCCCCCCACATTGTGAACCCCCCTTAACCCCCCCCCCCCCACATTGTGTTTTATGTGGGCTTTGGTATTTTGATACTTTGAAATCATTTATGAGACGTTTGAAGGTGCATTTTGTTTACAAAAAGCTACTCTTTCTTCTTTATTTAAACTCTAAATTCAATTTAATACAAAAACTTTTATAATTTTTCCTGACATCCAAAGGGGACCTTGAGCCCCCCCCCCCCCCCCGGTTCCGCTACATTCTTAACTGAGAGGTTTCGGCTCCAAATATATCTTACTGCAACCAACACACTGACATTAAATGGTTTTAACATCTTGAAGAATGTCTTAACCTCTCAGCTCCCGAATACAGCTGCATTAGAGAGGTGTGAAGTATGCACTAAGTCAGTGCTAAGTGCTGTCGTGTGGACAGAAGCTATAAACTCTCATTGACACAATACCTACATCAGAACATAGTCAGGACATTACTTTCAAAGTAGGAAGAATTTGCCCTTGCATCGGTTATCTACTTTTTTTAAATAGTTTTTCAAAAGAAATCTTCTCAATTAGATGTTTCAACTCAGACGATCAGGACTTACACATTCCGGAGGTGCCGCGTTCGATTCCCGCGATTGTCCTTCCTGACTGAGTATTTCGTGGTTTCTCTCAGTCGAGGAGAATAATAAGAAGGAAGGTCCAATAGTCCAAGACCAACTCCTTCCTAATCCATCATCACCATCACTATGCAATATTAGACAAGGGAGCGGGCAGGATTTCTGACCAATCGGGGGGGAAGAGAAGGAAACCATTCTTCCACGGTTTAAGGGGGGGGGGGGGAGTGGAAAAGCGAGCCCCCCCCACATTGTGTTTTATGTGGGCTTTGGTATTTTGATACTTTGAAATCATTTATGAGACGTTTGAAGGTGCATTTTGTTTACAAAAAGCTACTCTTTCTTCTTTATTTAAACTCTAAATTCAATTTAATACAAAAACTTTTATAATTTTTCCTGACATCCAAAGGGGACCTTGAGCCCCCCCCCCCCCCCCCCCGGTTCCGCTACATTCTTAACTGAGAGGTTTCGGCTCCAAATATTAGCATTAGCATGAAGGGAGCGATTTCTTTTACTACGTGCTAATGCAAGTTTTATCACATACATTCGAGTTGTAGCAAGCTGGCGAGAAAATTACCTCTTCCACGGCTATGAGAAAGTGATAAAGAGTGTGTTCTGGTTACCTGGCAAATATTTACATAGTCGATAAGGCTATTATCCAGCTGAATGTTTTACAGAGTTTGTTTGAAACATTGAGGGTTTGCAGCGTGAATCTTCTTGTCGTTACTGGTAGAGGAGACCAACTTTTTATAACCAAGTATTAGTTGGATTAATGGACTGTAAGTTTGGCGCTGATAAAAATCATTTCAGCCCAAGTTACTTTATTTTAACTCTGAGCAAAAAAATAAAATATAAATCACATTGATAACGTCTCGGAACAGCACTGATCGTTTTTATTTTTCAAAAAAGTACATTTAAAGCAGGAAGTATGTTAAAAATATTTCCGTGTATTAATTTTCTTACATCGTTACTCGTTCAATGAACCTAAAAATAAATAATTAGCTAGATCTCGAAAAATTTGACATTTGAAATCAAGTTGAACTTGATGAAAATAAAAATAATACAGATTAATTTTCTATCATAATTAAAGCTTTCTCTCACTCCTCCCACTCCCCCTCTCTCCCTCTCTTTCTTCTTACTAACTGAAACCACACATCCAGATTTTGTCTCTCCATGAATTCCCCCGTCCACTTTCATTTCACACCCAATCCATCTTCACCCACACTATTTACCTCTTTGACAGAACAATGGTTCGTCAAAACCATGCCAAATTTAAATAATAAACAAAACCCAATCACTCTACCAAAAACGTCGTATGGCTGCTCGCTGGAAAAGGCTGGGCAATGTTACGGTAGCGGGCAGATTCGATGCGCTTCCTTCTATAACATTTAATTAATAATATCAATTATCTTGACTAACTATTTATAAAATCACGCGTATCGCATACTGATGAGTGTTGAGTTATGACTGGGCCCACATTTTTTTTTCTTAAAATTTCGTTGCTATGCAAAACTTGATAAATGATCACGAATCTACTAATTTGGAAGTAATACATCAATTTATTCTGGCCGGGACCTGTTTTGTCTTTACATAATCGGGGCTCTAATTCTTTGTTGCTGTGTAATGACTAGCTAGTTTTATTGTTGGAGTCTTGATGTATGTTTTTAAAGTATACATTCTCGGTTTGAAAGAAAATAATGTATTATTTTCGCATAACAACTAGGATTAAGTCTGAGAATATTATGGTTAGTTGTGATTAGGACTGAATAGTTTTGCGGAGAGTTTGTTACGCTCACACATATTTTGGTGGTGTTCTGCAAATACGCTAATGGCAACTGATGAAAAATTATGATTATGAAAGGATGGTGGGAAGATTACAGTCGTGGCCTTATATAGTTGGAACCTTCCCGTTCCCAGCACTTCGAGCAAATAAGTTCGAAGTCCCAGCATTTAGGTACCTCCCGACTAAAGGAATTGTGGTAATAATCGTATTACTTCGTGGTAATTGTCAGTTTTCATCGCTTTTACCACAGATGTGGAGCCTTTTGTGTGGATTCAATTTCCCTCTCTCCCTAGTGGTACAAATAGTGGTGCCGACTAGGTTATTGTTGTCAGCTTTCGCCGGTTCTTTTCCACTGGCGGAACTACGATGTTGCAGCCCCAATGTCGCGGGGGGGGGGGGGGGGGGCAAAACTTGTATGGAATGAATACCATAAAAAGCAAAAAGGTCGACAAGCGTTAGTAATTCAAATAATAGTAATTTGAAGAATAAATCGAACAGTAATTTGAAGAATAAATCGAACAAACAAACTGTGTTTAAATCGCCTTAAAATGGACTAAATGCCCCAGTGAAATTCAAAAAATTTCCAGTCATGCGAGGCCCGGACCAGCTTCCCTGAGTCAAATTGGTCCTAAGTTTATAGTATTTTACCTTCTACTTACTATTAACTACAAAAATCCATAGCAAATGCAAATGCAACTGCCATAAAATATTAAATAAATAACACAAAAATAATATTTTTAAAGATTTTATAGGAAATTAAAAAAAAAAAATAGAAGAGTGCTAAAAAATATCCTGCTTGTGGTGAAGTTACGCCACTGTTCTTTACCTAAGATATGGAGCCTGTTTGAGAGTATTGTCTGACGTTACTGACAGTAAGTGATCTTGTCGCAGCATCTCGTGCTAATCTCCGAGGTCCATGGACCAAGGCGTGTAGAGAAGATCTCCGTGGAACAATGGCAGGTTGAAGTTCACTTCACATCTACATAATGCATAATAACACCTTCTGTCGGGATGCATCATCGCGCAGGCGCAGACGCTTGATTTAGAGATTAGCTTACCGAGGTGGAGCTCAGAATTTGAATATTTCCACAGACACACCTCGGCTGTGGCTGTGGATGAGACGACACGTTCAGGGATTCGCAGAAGTATTCGCGGGATTGCGAGAAAACGAACTAGCAAACGCCAGGCGCGTAGGAAGGTGGGGGGGGGGGAATGGAGGGAAATCCCCCCCCCCCCCTCTGATTCAATTCCCCTCTCTATATTCTTATACATTTATGTCAAGATAAAAATTGCTTCAAAAGTGTTAATATCGCGTAGAAATGCACTTAATTCATGCCTGAAATTCTAAATTTTCTCAAGCTCTTTTACAATATTATCCCCCCCCCCTTGCAAATTTAGTCCCTACGCTCCTGGCAAAAGCTGAACTTTCTGAACCTCAGGTCCATTTCCTCGATTTTGAGAAGAGCTTTTGGAATGATGTAATCAAGCTCAACAATTGCAATTTAACTAAAGTCAACAAATATACACTTATTGATTACTGATTAGTATTCTCTTACACAATGACCGTCACCATTACAAATGTGTCTGGATACATCCAGAAATACTGTTCTATGAACATAAATTAAGAATAATTGAAATTGACTTCAGCCCTTCTACCTATGGAGTACAGATTTGTAACGATGGACGATACGATACATGTCCATGTTTTGTATACATGGATGACACATGCCCATGTTTTGTATACATGAATTACTGCAAGTGCACCTCAAGTGATTAGTATTCAAATTAGTCATTCGCTCAAGCTCAAAATGGCACTAAAACGCTGTCTGCCCAAATATTTCAATGCGTTTGTAATGATAATTTGGTGATGAAATGAGCAAAATAAGATGAGTTTAAATATGTTAGAAACAGATGCACTCATGGAATGTTAATTTATGGTTGAGGTATTTCAAATTGAAAGGAACGAAATGACGAAAACACATTTGGCCACTTTTTGATTATCAGTTGTCACGCATACATCTTTGAAATACCATTAGTCAAAATAATACAAAATTGATAGTGCCATATTCTGTCATAAAATAACATAAAACTTAGGAAATTATAATTCGCTCTCGTTTTTAATGGCTCATGATGTAAAACGTATAGACTGACACTCAGTGGTCGAATTGGAAGTCAGTCCATGGGGGGATGGTGTACGGGCAGGATTTCTGCCCGGGGGGGGGGGGGGGGGGGGGCAGTGAAGGAACAAAACTTGCCATGCGTTCGTTATCTGGCTTTTTGATACTTTGAAATCAATTTTGAGACGTTATGAGTTATAGTTATTTTGATTTTTATATTTTTTTTCACTTTTCTGTTTTCATTCTAATAAGGTGTGGGGGGCATGCCCCAAAAACCTTGCCCCACATGGCGTTATTTGATTTTTTGATACTTTGAAATCAATTTTGAGACTTTCTGAGTTGTAGTTATTTTGATTTCAACTTTCTTTTAATTTTTCACAGTTTTCACTCAAGATGTAAGCGGAATGCTCTAAAACCTTGCCCCGCAGGGCGTTTTTTGGTTTTTTGACACTTTAAAATCAATTTTGAGACGTTCTGAAGTGCATTTTTAATCTCTCATGGGGGGATGGTGAAGTAGAAAAATTAGCCATGGGGGGATGGAACCATCAATATATTCCCCATGGGGGGATGCCATCCCCCCGCATCCCCCCCCAATTCGACCACTGCTGACACTCCAGAGATCACTGGTTCGATTCCCTCTGCCATCTTTCCTTACGCACCGTTTTCTTGGTGTGAAGGTCCTCAAATAGGCCACGAACGCCTCCATCCCACCATCATTATTACCCTAGTTGCAGAACGTTGCGACGTTATAAACACTACTAAAGTACTACAAATATATGTTTGTCATTCAAATATGTACATCAGAGGTAGAAGGGAGGAAGTCCAGTTACTCGATTTTGCGTTGCAAACTTTTGAAATGTGACAGCTGTCAAAAAATATAGGTTACATAATGGCTCATGTCACCATTACAAATCAAATGTGATTGTATGAAGGCAGAATTACTGGCTTAGAGTTCACCTAAACAAGAATATTGAAGTGGTCTTCCGTCCTTCCATCTCTGCGGTACAGAAATGTGTTTCGTACGAACAATATCGGCAGATTAAAGTTCTCTTTCTTGTTTGCTAATAGACAGTTGTTTAAAACCCATCTTTCAAATCACATAATTTCACATAGCAACTGTGAATTAAATCAATTGACCCCTCCAAATGACGTCATAGCTTTAACAAATGTTTTCTTGTTCCTCGAGTATTGAATTCCAATCTCTTCACTCAATGAAAATTAAGACAAGTGTATAAACGATAAAAAAGAAGCTAAAGGCTGGCTTGCTCGGCGCTCTTGGCGCCACCTTTGAAGTAATTATGGCCACGATTCTCCGAGGCTTCTTTTGTTGGTTGGGATTAAACGTTGGGTTCATAACTCTTAGAGGCATCCCGCTGTGCTTTAATACACTAATCACCACCCACTTGTTGGTCCTACAACAAACCTAAACAGAATAATATTACATCAGTGGCGGGCTTTTTTTATTGTTTAACGATACGCACTGTTTTGAGCTTGAGCGCCAGAATGATGGACAAAGAGGGGTGAGGGGAAACTTCCTCTCTGAACAACAGATTTGTCTAAAGATCCGCAGTTACTCCATATCTATACCATTTTATTTATAATTATGTCGAAAAACTTTGACCTGACTCTTGTTTACACGTTATTATTACGAAATTTTTACCCAAGATGCGGTAATTTCAGCAACCAATTATTATTTTTTATGTTACAAATTCAAAACATACCTGGGAAGTGGGGGCTTCCGTCAAAATAGCAATTTTTGGTCTAGTAAGTAGTGGTTAGTTCGCAAACTGGTGGGGGCGGTTTTTTCGATAACCAAAATTATGAATTACATAAATGGTTTAAAAAATAGTGAACTAGCTGGAAAATTTAGCTAATAAAGCAAATAATCGGGCATTTATTGCAGTTTGATCAGAATTAATTGTTTAAGATTATTGTTCCTGATTTGATGTTTGAAAATGTATTTCGAATAGAACAAAATGTAACACACTAGACACTAAACACATTACAAAGTTCGTAACACACTTGAACCCCCACATATAAATCTATTGTAATAACAACAATGGCAAACAGTCAACAGTAACTACTTATATGTTCAAATAAAAGATGAATATTGTTTGGAATAAAGGTTTAGCTCGATAAGTAGTAAATAAATAAAACGTCAAAGCTTCGTATAACAAGATCCGAAAGGTTAAGCTATTGTGAAAGAAAGATGATGTTTTAAAGTAATGGAAAGAGGAATTGTTCTGACAATGGGGAATAATAGGTGAATGTTGAGATTATATTTCGTTTATATACAGAATAGCTCAAAGAGCATTGTGAAATCTTATTATATTTTTTTAATTCATATACTTCCAATAATTAATTTATTAGTTTTCGACATTTCACTCCTCTGCAAAAACAAGCTGTACGTCACACGCCGTGTTCTCTGTGTTACGGGATGCATAGAACCGGCTCTGGCTAACATTATCTATACGGCCCGACTCGGCATGTGACGTCAAGTTGTATTTCATGGACAGCTACAAACCATCAAAATTTTGTAAATTCGTTCCTTGAAAACTATTCATCACAAAACACAAATAATACCATATCTGTCTTCAACACCATCTCAACTTTCATAACATATTTATTATTCTAAAATCAAAACTTTACTTCACTTCCCTATTCCGATCATGTTGAAGATTGATCATTGTAGGCTGCCACTGGACACAGCCCCGGACCCCCGATGACACCGAGTGGGCTAAGCACTGAGCCACAAGGCCAAGGGCTGGGCCAATTCAAGGTAATTTATTGCACTTTAAGTCTGGCCTGGAGTCTCTAAGATGAATGTAAATGTCGAGTTTCAACGTCAATGTGTGGGCGGGAAGTCATTAACATCACACCTTCGAAAATTAGGATTATTCACGTAAACTAATCAACGTCAAAATCAAACAAGTGACACATTTTAAGACAAACAAGTATGAGTAACTAGCTATTTCGAGTGATTGCCGTTCGCATACCTAATTATGTCTGAGTTAGCCCAAATAATTCAATTTTTTCTTAGCTTTTCTAACATTTTAAAATAATTGCTGTTCGCATGCACATAGGTACTTTTCTTTTAGAAAATTAGTGTTTATACACATCTATACATACATGCAAACTGGATATATTTAGTCTATTTTACTTGTCCGCTATAAGATAACATTAGGGAGAACATGTTTTAACTCAGGAAATAGACACATTAAGTGTTAAACTTTTGTTGAGAATATGTATGACACCATTATCGTGTAACTATACACAAAAATGAAGTCCAATAACATCGTAGTAATCTCTCAGTCGAGAGGCAAATGCTGGGAAGGTTCCCTAATAACAAGTATCGACCACCTCCTTCCCACCTAGTCTGCTTCATCATCTCCCGATTATCATCATAATCATTCATCAATCATTAGCCTAGTTGCAGAAGCGTCACATTCAGTTCAGAAGACATCTTCGGATGTCGCATCATCCTACATTCATCCCTAGGGCTAGGATGTTTAGGACATATCCTTTTTTAATTTTTTGTTCAGACAAGTTTAAAAATGATACAAAAATTATGTTTCATGTGTTCCTGATTTCATAAATAAGTGTTTCATTTTGCCTGAAAATGCATTTTTCTCATATTTTTTTTAAATATAGTCCTTTTCTTGCTATTTTAAAGTCTTTTTGTCCATTTTTCAAATTATTGAGAAAAATAATATCAAATATTTGTTTCAAGTTACAAATAAAATTGTTGTCTTCACAAAATGTCCATCCTCTACTTGGATGACCAGCAACGATACTTGACACATTGACACATTCATACAATAATTTAAGTTAATTTTATCATCTTACTCCAAATTCAACTCCTAAACCAAATCGAATAATATGTTGACGAATATTACAAAGCCTAACATCATTGGTCCTTTTTCAGGATTTGTATGGTCCTTTTTTAATAGTTTTAAGGTACTATTTGCATGCCGTTTTGGACGTTTCATAGGTCCTAAACATCCTTATTCATCACATATTTCGGGGATCGCCCTCCCAATGTCAAAGATTCTCTTCTCATGTTCATGATCATTTGTTCCTTACAGCATCCACGATGGTTGTAAGACCTTATCTTATGCAAATGTTGTAAACTCTAAACCAGAGTTAGCTCCATTTTAATGATATGTTTACACAGTTTGAGACGATAATGAGTAAACTCGAAGCTCTTCGATAATATGTATTATTTCAGTCAAACTGTTTGCACAAATAATTGATTAAATTACAGACTGTTTGCAGTTCATTTTGACACGAAAGCGAACACCTCTGGCGATTTGCAAATCTGCTCTATAAAAATCCCTTGTCAGATTTAAACAAGGCGATGAGTGTTTGTGTATGGTTTTTTGTAATTGTTTGAATGAACTGACTAAGTTTGTATGATAATTAGTTGTTCCTATTGTATATCTTGTCAAGTGGCATGTGGCTATTCATTTACATAAGATATTAGCTGCTCTTGTTAGCGGACTTGTAGAACAGGCTTGTATTAATTAATCAGATTGTATTTTGAACTTGTAAATATTAACCAAAATGACATCTGGTTGTAAATACAACAGAAATTTATTGGGGAAAAAGCCATTATACTATTTTTGAACTTGCATTAAACATGGGTTTAAACTTGAAAGTGAACTATTGAAAAAATAAATCATTGACAATTCTCCTATTAGCATTATTGTTATTTTTATAATATTATGTTATTTGAGTTTCATTTGTTCAAGTACCTAAAAGTAAATTTATATGGTAATATTTTCCCATTACTGTTTAACCTAATTCGTATACCCTCAACTTCCTAAAAGAGTGTGGGTTATTTATATCTAGTGGAGCGGTCGCTCCACGCCAGCCAAGTCGTACGGCGCGCACACTCTCATTTAAAAAGGCTGGAGCAACCCACTTTTACTGTAAGCATCAAAGTGGCATTTTCGGCCTACTGGATCTCAAAATTAGAAAATCTCACACTGTTGCGAAATATCTTAATTTCGAGGTATGGCCCACTCTACAACATATACCAAATTTGGGAGCAATAGGTTACGCCCTTGGCGAGCTAGAGGGCCGTGAAAACCGTGAAATTGTACGGCTTTCAGATAATGATGATTCATCTTCCAATAAATTCCGCGGTCTCCGCCACAGCCTAAACGGCTGGGCCGATTGATCTGAAATTTTCACCACGTATCCAAGTTGTCAGCCTGTAGATACCTTGCCCTTATGAATTTTTTGTGCCGCCATTTTGAAACCGGAAGTGACGTCATACCTCGAAAACGGCTCGATCGATCGGAACGAAATTTGCGCCAATCGATTCAGACGGTCATCTTTATGAAATATCAATAATCGAAAAATAAATATATTATTACCGAAACCGGAAATGACGTCATAAAAATGAAGAATCAGACTTAAATCACCTCTTACAACAATAACTACATATTCAGAAGGCTTATACTGATACAAAACATTTATATAAATAAATTCTTGGATGCCGTGATTTCAGCCGCCATTTTCTAAACCGGAAGTGATGCCATATCTTGAAAACGGCTGGACCGATTAGAACGAAGCTTGTACCATTATTCTATGCTTGTACTATTATGTACTATTCTTCATTGAATATTATTTTAGGCATTATTTAGTATCAAACGGAACTTGTCTTAGTATCCAATTCGGAAATAGCTTATTTGTTTAAAGGAATTAGTCGTTGTTGCTCCGATTTGTGTTCTAAGTGTGGGAATAATCTAAAAAAAGAAGTGATATCCCCATAAAAAAACACTTCGTGTAAAAATACCAGCCAAGTCTCTTCAACTATAAAAAAAATAAAATAGATCTGAAAAATTCAGCACTGAAAAGTAGTGATATCAAAAAATAGGCCAAGTCAAAACAGGATTTTAAAAACCGAAATATACTTGGCGCATCGTTTTTTTAGGGCATTTAGGTATAACTATTATTTATATTTAGGTACATTTGACTTTTGGCAATTATTTATACACGATGCGCCAAGTATATTTCGGTTTTTAAAATCCTGTTTTGACTTGGTCTATTTTTTGATATCACTACTTTTCAGTGCTGAATTTTTCAGATCTATTTTATTTTTTTTATAGTTGAAGAGACTTGGCTGGTATTTTTACACGAAGTGTTTTTTTATGGGGTAATATAATATATGAATCCAAACAATAATAAAGTGACACACTTTGTTTCCAGTCGTCAATTTTGATCACACGAAAATTGTTATGTTTAAAATTCTATAACCACGAGAAAGGGGGAATACAATCCAATCAAAACGTTTTAATTGCTTGGACATTTCTGAACATACATGAAGCTAATCAAGCATACATGACTTAAAAGTAGAGTTTGACAACTATAAACAATTGAAAAAATACGTTATTTCCAAAAGTTGACCCTGATCTGCATATTCCCGTTCTCTCGCGGTACAGACAGTAAGTACAAAAATTATATTGCTATAGATTTTACCGAATAAATATATAATCAGAATTGTATTTTGATAATATGATACCTATAATGCTAATTTATCTCAAAATAATGACTATTAATAATTACTCACTTGCCATTTTACTCTTTCTTCAAAAATTAAATTATTTCTCAAACTATAGATAACCATACAAACTATATGGTATAACTTGTTTTAGAACCTCGCCATTTGACAAACACTATATTTGTCCCTTTCTAAATAGTTCCGAATCTTCTGCAGCAGTTCTATTCCCAACGTGTCTCTTGCATAAAATCCGGCACAGCGACGAAGATAAAAAAAACAACATCGACAAAACAATGCCTAAAATGGTGGAGTTGTTCCTCCGAATTAGCATATTGTAGCGCCGTGGCGCTTGTAGCTTGCTCCACCATCAATTAGATCGTGACCAATTAAATACCAGGCGAGACCCGGCCAAATACCAGCGCTGCGATTAGTACCAATGATTTCACTCAAATTGGTTCACCCAGAAGACTAGCGGGCGAAGAAGCAAATGGAATATTGCGCCTTTTAGGAGATAGCGATTGGTGAAGGTGATACATGACCTTTTATGTCATTAGTTATTTGATCCTGGAAGAGGGGGGGGGGGGGGAAATGCATATTCAACGATTATGTGATGTATGGAATGGGCAACTCTCTATAAAAAAAATATCCTATAATTTAATTAAAAATACCAGACCCCAAATAATCAATATATATAAACGTTAAATTGTTTTACTTTTGTAGGCCGACATTTTCATTCATAACTCTCGCATTGAAATATCAACTAGCATTTTGGCGGGAAAAACAGAGTGAGTCGATTGAAGCCCGGATGACGTACCTTTTGTTCAGTGTTGGATCCAGACATTTTTCTCGGGAGGGGCACTTGAATAGCTGGGGGTGGCATTTTTTTGGGGTACTTTTTTGATGTTGGTGTTGGGGGGGGGGGGGGGGGTGAAGTTAATTTATGAATATGCTTGTAGTTGTACAAAGCACAAAGCAATTGTTGTACGTAATATATTTTGAAAAGTCACAGTGGAAAACAGGGGGTTCGGGGGCATAGCCCCGAGAAAATTTTTGATCAAGGTCATTCGTTTAGGTACAATTTTGAATCACAGTGTATAGCTATTTTGGGGAATTATAAATTGCAAAATATCCAAAAAATGGTCTAAGAGATTTAATAATAGGTAAATTTATTGAACTTATCAGGATATGCATGTACGGGGCGCATAGCCCCGGAAATATTTTGGAATTTTTACTCAATTCTAACCGTTTTGGAAGGTTTTTGACATGATCCGTCTATTTTCACATATTATTTTGAAGGTATTTTGAATAGGTATTTGTGCCGGGGGGTGGGGGGGGGGGGGGCACTGCCCCCCTTCCCCCCCGAGGTATGCCTGGATTCAACACTGCTTTTGTTGACGTCAGAGGTCCATTTGGGCCGTTTTTGCACGTTCGAAAATTTGCTCGTTTGATTGAGAGTTTGAATGAAGATTCCTTGATGACTGTTCATTGCAGAATTATAATTTCTTGTTGTCTACATCCTAGACATGTACTTCACTATTTTAATTTAATTCATCACCTCCATATTTTGTGTAAATTATAATATCATCAATTAATTAAACAAATAAAACTATTTTTAAGAACATTCTCGAATTATTCTTTCTTAAGTATGAGTTTTAACAAAGTGTCAATAGTAAGGTATATCCGAGTAGTTGATCACTTTCAATTAAATTATCTATTAAGACTAAAACAAACAGCATTAATCCTAAGAAATAGAACCTTTTTTGAGTATTCTATTTCTCCTCCCTATAAGTACATCGAGTCGGAAGAGTGTTGGAAGATTCTAAGGGCCGATTTAGACTGACAACTTTTGGTTGATAAAACTTGGTTCAGTTGTGCGCAATGCCACTTTTAATAGAATGTGTAAAAGTTGCTCTTTCTCGAACAAAAGTTGAGAGTGTGAATTGAGCTTGTTATGGTATCTTTGAATATTAAATCCTTACGAATTTTATAATTATAACCACGACTTTGTGTTATCATAACATGTACTTTTAATTCCTGGTATTTATAATTTATTTATTTATAATTTATATTTTATATTGTATCTTGTATTATTCTCTCTTAATTGTACATTTGTGGTGTGACAATGACATTTTGTGTTTGCCATAGACTTAAAACGTTTACACTTTCCATACACCCCCATTGGAGGGTCTTTATGTATTATGTAATACTACATTTGTGGAAATAAAGCTTATTATTATTATTATTCAAATATGGTATAGTTAAAACATTGACGTATGCTGGTTAAAATGAGCAACAAATACAATATGTATGCCCAACTTTCCACTGCAATTTGGAGCTTTTAATCTTTTTATACTTAGAACCAAAAATAATTATTACAGATCATTTCAAATTTGGGTCCAAAAAAAGTTTTAAAAGTTAAAAAAAATATTGGTTCATAAACTTCATATTTTCTTTGGTTTTCCAGATAATTATCTATTCCCTGGGATATATTCCTTGAATATACTCTAACACTGGAACTGGGGAATCAAGTGCATTTGACTTGGTTTATGAACGAGGGCTGCCCGGAAGTAATTACGTTGAAATGTACTGCTAGTGATTGTTAAAAATGCCGATGATGAAACTATAACTTCCACCCGGACACCTCTAGCGTCGTCGTCGCTGTCATCACGTACGTGGACGACGACAATGATGATGGCGACATACTCGAGAGCATGTCCGTCTTATTGTTGCGTTACCATCACCGCCACCCGGACACCTCTAGCGTCGTCGCTGTCATCACGTACGTGGACGATAACAATGATGATGGCGACATACTCGAGAGCATGTCCGTCTTATTGTTGCGTTACCATCACCGCCACCCGGACACCTCTAGCGTCGTCGCTGTCATTACGTACGTGGACGATGACAATGATGATGGCGACATACTCGAGAGCATGTCCGTCTTATTGTTGCGTTACCATCACCGCCACCCGGACACCTCTAGCGTCGTCGCTGTCATCACGTACGTGGACGATGACAATGATGATGGCGACATACTCGAGAGCATGTCCGTCTTATTGTTGCGTTACCATCACCGCCACCCGGACACCTCTAGCGTCGTCGCTGTCATCACGTACGTGGACGATAACAATGATGATGGCGACATACTCGAGAGCATGTCCGTCTTATTGTTGCGTTACCATCACCGCCACCCGGACACCTCTAGCGTCGTCGCTGTCATCACGTACGTGGACGATAACAATGATGATGGCGACATACTCGAGAGCATGTCCGTCTCATTGTTGCGTTACCATCACCGCCACCCGGACACCTCTAGCGTCGTCGCTGTCATTACGTACGTGGACGATAACAATGATGATGGCGACATACTCGAGAGCATGTCCGTCTCATTGTTGCGTTACCATCACCGCCACCCGGACACCTCTAGCGTCGTCGCTGTCATTACGTACGTGGACGATAACAATGATGATGGCGACATACTCGAGAGCATGTCCGTCTTATTGTTGCGTTACCATCACCGCCACCCGGACACCTCTAGCGTCGTCGCTGTCATCACGTACGTGGACGATAACAATGATGATGGCGACATACTCGAGAGCATGTCCGTCTTATTGTTGCGTTACCATCACCGCCACCCGGACACCTCTAGCGTCGTCGCTGTCATCACGTACGTGGACGATAACAATGATGATGGCGACATACTCGAGAGCATGTCCGTCTTATTGTTGCGTTACCATCACCGCCACCCGGACACCTCTAGCGTCGTCGCTGTCATTACGTACGTGGACGATAACAATGATGATGGCGACATACTCGAGAGCATGTCCGTCTTATTGTTGCGTTACCATCACCGCCACCCGGACACCTCTAGCGTCGTCGCTGTCATCACGTACGTGGACGATAACAATGATGATGGCGACATACTCGAGAGCATCTCCGTCTTATTGTTGCGTTACCATCACCGCCACCCGGACACCTCTAGCGTCGTCGCTGTCATCACGTACGTGGACGATAACAATGATGATGGCGACATACTCGAGAGCATGTCCGTCTTATTGTTGCGTTACCATCACCGCCACCCGGACACCTCTAGCGTCGTCGCTGTCATCACGTACGTGGACGATAACAATGATGATGGCGACATACTCGAGAGCATGTCCGTCTTATTGTTGCGTTACCATCACCGCCACCCGGACACCTCTAGCGTCGTCGCTGTCATCACGTACGTGGACGATAACAATGATGATGGCGACATACTCGAGAGCATGTCCGTCTTATTGTTGCGTTACCATCACCGCCACCCGGACACCTCTAGCGTCGTCGCTGTCATCACGTACGTGGACGATAACAATGATGATGGCGACATACTCGAGAGCATGTCCGTCTTATTGTTGCGTTACCATCACCGCCACCCGGACACCTCTAGCGTCGTCGTCGCTGTCATCACGTACGTGGACGATAACAATGATGATGGCGACATACTCGAGAGCATGTCCGTCTTATTGTTGCGTTACCATCACCGCCACCCGGACACCTCTAGCGTCGTCGCTGTCATCACGTACGTGGACGATAACAATGATGATGGCGACATACTCGAGAGCATGTCCGTCTTATTGTTGCGTTACCATCACCGCCACCCGGACACCTCTATAGCGTCGTCGCTGTCATCACGTACGTGGACGATAACAATGATGATGGCGACATACTCGAGAGCATGTCCGTCTTATTGTTGCGTTACCATCACCGCCACCCGGACACCTCTAGCGTCGTCGCTGTCATCACGTACGTGGACGATAACAATGATGATGGCGACATACTCGAGAGCATGTCCGTCTTATTGTTGCGTTACCATCACCGCCACCCGGACACCTCTAGCGTCGTCGCTGTCATCACGTACGTGGACGATAACAATGATGATGGCGACATACTCGAGAGCATCTCCGTCTTATTGTTGCGTTACCATCACCGCCACCCGGACACCTCTAGCGTCGTCGCTGTCATCACGTACGTGGACGATAACAATGATGATGGCGACATACTCGAGAGCATGTCCGTCTTATTGTTGCGTTACCATCACCGCCACCCGGACACCTCTATAGCGTCGTCGCTGTCATCACGTACGTGGACGATAACAATGATGATGGCGACATACTCGAGAGCATGTCCGTCTTATTGTTGCGTTACCATCACCGCCACCCGGACACCTCTAGCGTCGTCGCTGTCATCACGTACGTGGACGATAACAATGATGATGGCGACATACTCGAGAGCATGTCCGTCTTATTGTTGCGTTACCATCACCGCCACCCGGACACCTCTAGCGTCGTCGCTGTCATCACGTACGTGGACGATAACAATGATGATGGCGACATACTCGAGAGCATGTCCGTCTTATTGTTGCGTTACCATCACCGCCACCCGGACACCTCTAGCGTCGTCGCTGTCATCACGTACGTGGACGATAACAATGATGATGGCGACATACTCGAGAGCATGTCCGTCTTATTGTTGCGTTACCATCACCGCCACCCGGGCACCTCTAGCGTCGTCGCTGTCATCACGTACGTGGACGATAACAATGATGATGGCGACATACTCGAGAGCATGTCCGTCTTATTGTTGCGTTACCATCACCGCCACCCGGACACCTCTAGCGTCGTCGCTGTCATCACGTACGTGGACGATAACAATGATGATGGCGACATACTCGAGAGCATGTCCGTCTCATTGTTGCGTTACCATCACCGCCACCCGGACCCCTCTAGCGTCGTAGCTGTCATCACGTACGTGGACGATAACAATGATGATGGCGACATACTCGAGAGCATGTCCGTCTTATTGTTGCGTTACCATCACCGCCACCCGGACCCCTCTAGCGTCGTAGCTGTCATCACGTACGTGGACGATAACAATGATGATGGCGACATACTCGAGAGCATGTCCGTCTTATTGTTGCGTTACCATCACCGCCACCCGGACACCTCTAGCGTCGTCGCTGTCATCACGTACGTGGACGATAACAATGATGATGGCGACATACTCGAGAGCATGTCCGTCTTATTGTTGCGTTACCATCACCGCCACCCGGGCACCTCTAGCGTCGTCGCTGTCATCACGTACGTGGACGATAACAATGATGATGGCGACATACTCGAGAGCATGTCCGTCTTATTGTTGCGTTACCATCACCGCCACCCGGACACCTCTAGCGTCGTCGCTGTCATCACGTACGTGGACGATAACAATGATGATGGCGACATACTCGAGAGCATGTCCGTCTCATTGTTGCGTTACCATCACCGCCACCCGGACCCCTCTAGCGTCGTAGCTGTCATCACGTACGTGGACGATAACAATGATGATGGCGACATACTCGAGAGCATGTCCGTCTTATTGTTGCGTTACCATCACCGCCACCCGGACCCCTCTAGCGTCGTAGCTGTCATCACGTACGTGGACGATAACAATGATGATGGCGACATACTCGAGAGCATGTCCGTCTTATTGTTGCGTTACCATCACCGCCACCCGGACACCTCTAGCGTCGTCGCTGTCATCACGTACGTGGACGATAACAATGATGATGGCGACATACTCGAGAGCATGTCCGTCTTATTGTTGCGTTACCATCACCGCCACCCGGACACCTCTAGCGTCGTCGCTGTCATCACGTACGTGGACGATAACAATGATGATGGCGACATACTCGAGAGCATGTCCGTCTTATTGTTGCGTTACCATCACCGCCACCCGGACACCTCTAGCGTCGTCGCTGTCATCACGTACGTGGACGATAACAATGATGATGGCGACATACTCGAGAGCATGTCCGTCTTATTGTTGCGTTACCATCACCGCCACCCGGACACCTCTAGCGTCGTCGCTGTCATCACGTACGTGGACGATAACAATGATGATGGCGACATACTCGAGAGCATGTCCGTCTCATTGTTGCGTTACCATCACCGCCACCCGGACACCTCTAGCGTCGTCGCTGTCATCACGTACGTGGACGATAACAATGATGATGGCGACATACTCGAGAGCATGTCCGTCTTATTGTTGCGTTACCATCACCGCCACCCGGACACCTCTAGCGTCGTCGCTGTCATCACGTACGTGGACGATAACAATGATGATGGCGACATACTCGAGAGCATCTCCGTCTTATTGTTGCGTTACCATCACCGCCACCCGGACACCTCTAGCGTCGTCGCTGTCATTACGTACGTGGACGATAACAATGATGATGGCGACATACTCGAGAGCATGTCCGTCTTATTGTTGCGTTACCATCACCGCCACCCGGACACCTCTAGCGTCGTCGCTGTCATCACGTACGTGGACGATAACAATGATGATGGCGACATACTCGAGAGCATGTCCGTCTTATTGTTGCGTTACCATCACCGCCACCCGGACACCTCTAGCGTCGTCGCTGTCATCACGTACGTGGACGATAACAATGATGATGGCGACATACTCGAGAGCATGTCCGTCTTATTGTTGCGTTACCATCACCGCCACCCGGACACCTCTAGCGTCGTCGCTGTCATCACGTACGTGGACGATAACAATGATGATGGCGACATACTCGAGAGCATGTCCGTCTTATTGTTGCGTTACCATCACCGCCACCCGGACACCTCTAGCGTCGTCGCTGTCATCACGTACGTGGACGATAACAATGATGATGGCGACATACTCGAGAGCATGTCCGTCTTATTGTTGCGTTACCATCACCGCCACCCGGACACCTCTAGCGTCGTCGCTGTCATCACGTACGTGGACGATAACAATGATGATGGCGACATACTCGAGAGCATGTCCGTCTTATTGTTGCGTTACCATCACCGCCACCCGGACACCTCTAGCGTCGTCGCTGTCATTACGTACGTGGACGATAACAATGATGATGGCGACATACTCGAGAGCATGTCCGTCTTATTGTTGCGTTACCATCACCGCCACCCGGACACCTCTAGCGTCGTCGCTGTCATCACGTACGTGGACGATAACAATGATGATGGCGACATACTCGAGAGCATGTCCGTCTTATTGTTGCGTTACCATCACCGCCACCCGGACACCTCTAGCGTCGTCGCTGTCATCACGTACGTGGACGATAACAATGATGATGGCGACATACTCGAGAGCATGTCCGTCTTATTGTTGCGTTACCATCACCGCCACCCGGACACCTCTAGCGTCGTCGCTGTCATCACGTACGTGGACGATAACAATGATGATGGCGACATACTCGAGAGCATGTCCGTCTCATTGTTGCGTTACCATCACCGCCACCCGGACACCTCTAGCGTCGTCGCTGTCATCACGTACGTGGACGATAACAATGATGATGGCGACATACTCGAGAGCATGTCCGTCTTATTGTTGCGTTACCATCACCGCCACCCGGACACCTCTAGCGTCGTCGCTGTCATCACGTACGTGGACGATAACAATGATGATGGCGACATACTCGAGAGCATGTCCGTCTCATTGTTGCGTTACCATCACCGCCACCCGGACACCTCTAGCGTCGTCGCTGTCATTACGTACGTGGACGATAACAATGATGATGGCGACATACTCGAGAGCATGTCCGTCTTATTGTTGCGTTACCATCACCGCCACCCGGACACCTCTAGCGTCGTCGCTGTCATCACGTACGTGGACGATAACAATGATGATGGCGACATACTCGAGAGCATGTCCGTCTTATTGTTGCGTTACCATCACCGCCACCCGGACACCTCTAGCGTCGTCGCTGTCATCACGTACGTGGACGATAACAATGATGATGGCGACATACTCGAGAGCATGTCCGTCTTATTGTTGCGTTACCATCACCGCCACCCGGACACCTCTAGCGTCGTCGCTGTCATTACGTACGTGGACGATAACAATGATGATGGCGACATACTCGAGAGCATGTCCGTCTTATTGTTGCGTTACCATCACCGCCACCCGGACACCTCTAGCGTCGTCGCTGTCATCACGTACGTGGACGATAACAATGATGATGGCGACATACTCGAGAGCATGTCCGTCTTATTGTTGCGTTACCATCACCGCCACCCGGACACCTCTAGCGTCGTCGCTGTCATCACGTACGTGGACGATAACAATGATGATGGCGACATACTCGAGAGCATGTCCGTCTTATTGTTGCGTTACCATCACCGCCACCCGGACACCTCTAGCGTCGTCGCTGTCATTACGTACGTGGACGATAACAATGATGATGGCGACATACTCGAGAGCATGTCCGTCTTATTGTTGCGTTACCATCACCGCCACCCGGACACCTCTAGCGTCGTCGCTGTCATCACGTACGTGGACGATAACAATGATGATGGCGACATACTCGAGAGCATGTCCGTCTTATTGTTGCGTTACCATCACCGCCACCCGGACACCTCTAGCGTCGTCGCTGTCATTACGTACGTGGACGATAACAATGATGATGGCGACATACTCGAGAGCATGTCCGTCTTATTGTTGCTTTGGTTTCGCTGTCATACGACCTAAAGGCCAAGGATTTCGGAACCCCGCCCTCTTGTCGGGGCACCGGGCCACACGGCACAGGGTTGGCCAAAGCAACACTCGATATACTAAGCATTTGGACTACGAAGCCCTGGTTTCGTTCAAGTACTTGAGGATTCAATTTTTGAAACCAATCACTTAATTGCAAGTTTGACAATGATTTGTCTACATTATAAGGCCACGTAAGGGATATAGATAGGAGGACTTTTAAAAGGTAACAGTTTATGTTTTAATATTTTTTAGATAGATAATTATTTCTTTGTGAAATAATTTTGTAAGCCATGTTGGAGCCTAAGATCCCTAATTTGATTATTTCCGATGCTTCTGTACATAATTCTGATACCATTGCATATAGAACACTTTATATTGTTTGTGAAATTGTTTCTTTATTGCAAGGAGAAGCAAAACAATGAAAATAGTATCCCAGAGGGATGGTGAATTTGAAGGATTGATGTTAGATGTTAGGTTGTCTTCAGTTCGCATGTTCAATGTTCGTAGTCGTATGCAATATCGCATGCTCTTATAAATCAAATATTATACCATTCTTATTGTGTATGTCACCTTCAAATTCAATTTTAACAAAAGACCTCACTCTTGCTCCATTCTGACCACACTACTGTGTGACCACCCATAGATTGGTTGTTTTTAAGAGTTCCCACTTTATGCAATGACTTTTCGTCTAATCATCCTCTCTTTCAACGATACATAGACATAGTTATGAATTTCAAAATTATGTAGATTCAGAACATTCCTAAATAAAAATTTCAAAATCTCTGAAAGCAAGCAATTTTCGGTGAAAATGCACAATCAAAATTACAAACGTATGTGTTTATTCATAAATTTGAGCCCACACATCGTGAAATTGCAAAGTTTTGAATAATAACATGATTTCTTGATAGCTGTTCACTTTGTATGAAAGCATGTCAAAGCGTATTTCTGAAGGGAAATGTTCACAAAAGAGTTGCTAAATTTTGAGAGATATTTGCATGGAAATAAGATATTAAAAACTCCCAAAAGAAGTCTGGAACGTGATATGAATTAATAAATATTTTCAGTATACAAGTAAGATGTAAATGACAACTTGCATTTCTTTTAATATATTTTTTCTCATTACATAAGTTTTAATGAGTTATTGGATGAATTGAAACTGGATGCTGTGTAAGGATAGGTCACTGACCTAGAACACTCTGATCGGATTTACAAACCCTCATGCAGATTAGCATGAATCCTGTCAACGAATTGTCGAAATCACAGAGTTATCAGCGACCATCTCCAGTCGGAGGACTTTCAGAAATATTTCACACAAAGAGAATCACATCTTTCCTGTTCCAAGAGCCGATTTCCCACGAAATTCTTTTGTTCTGGTCAAAAGGTGACAACATTCGGTTTTAAATCTACAAAAACCGGCAATCAATCTAAAGAAAGCGACAAATTGTTCCACCAAAACATCGCGCATATTTTATCCATCCTTGAATGATAATAATAGATGGTATAATTCACATCACACAATGGTATCAAAGAGAGAGAACGTTTCATTGGAATGTGTCAAAACAAGTTCTAGGCAGAGTCCTGGTAGCCGCTTGGGCTCGTGCCCGGCGCCCTGCCCTGCCCCTCTGCCCGCTGCCCCTTGCCCCTTGCCCCTTGTGGATCGTGCTCTGTGGGTAGTAGAGATCCGCAACAAAATTCGGCTATGCCAATTTCATTACCAACTCTAGAATCAAATATTCCATAAAGTCTAAAAAATGATATTCTTATCGTTATTGTTTTTCAATAACGAACGCCCAAGTTTAATTTCGCATTGACTCACTACGTTTAAACGAATGTTAATGGTTGAGGCAACCCTTACGAAGAGTAAGAGCAACACTATAATGTTTTAGCGTTGTCTATTACCCTGATCGGTGCTTTCAACCGTATGCCAAAAATGACTAAACATTTTGGTTACCGCGACCAAACTGTGTTGGTTTACGTCAGAAGTCGGAAACCTGCGGCTCCTTGGCGGATAAAGATCTGGAATCGAAAAATGTGAAAATTTAAAAAGAAAACTCGCCCTGCGGGGTAACAATTTAAAAATTTAAAAAGAAAACTCGCCCTGCGGGGTAACAATTGGAAGGTTATTTGAATCAATTTGTTCAATTTATAGCCCCCAGAATCACTTTTAAACTGTTGGAATTCTAAAAAAGACGCCATGCGGGGGGGGGGGGGGCAAGAACTGGTATGGTAGACTTCGTTAAAATATCAAAATAAGCTAGTAATTTATTTATTATTTTTGGTGTACTATATTTGATTGCCTCTACTGCGGCTCTCATTATTATATAATTTTTTGGGAAATTGGCTCCTTGACCAAAAAAGGTTGCCGACCCCTGGTTTACGTTAACTAAAGTCTGGTCACAGGAACAAGAATAATGTTGACCAAACTTTGGTTACGGTGACCCAATCAGATTTTAGAGTGTATAATGGCATTGACATCGGGAGCCCCGTCCCTTTCTGAATCCCGTGCCCCTGCCTCCTGTGCCCTGCCTCCTGTGCCCCTACCTCCCTCCCGTACCCCTGCCTCCTGTGCCCCTGCCTCCTGTGCCCCTGTAACCTCCTGTTGTCGCCCACAAGGGCAACTCCGGGCGGCACGCCACTGCATATCACGTGTCAACAGGATTAATATTAGATTACCTGTACATGTAGGTGATGTCATCATGCCTAAGGAATGGAATTGTAGATGCAATACTTTTAACTCGAATGAAATGTAAGATGAGAGTTGACTGGTTGCAACTCAACCTATTGGAGACAATTTGCCGAGCAATTTGCTGCACTGCCGAGGATCAACCTGTCAACCTATATCAACCTGTGTATGTACACTCGACAATTCATAAAACGGTATTTGAACGAAACGGATTGGCTGCTGGTCAGGTTCATTGACAATGAATCCTTGTTATTATCAATGAAATCAGAGCTCACCTACTAGAGGTAGATGACGAGTTAGTGTGGACTTCATCAGAAGATGCCATCACATTTTTTTTAGACAATCCGTTTCTTTGAAATACCGTTTTATGAATTGTCGAGTGTACGTACTTCTAAGCTCTAAATATTACCAAAACACAAATCTGTACCACGAGGGAAGAGGCATGGATGGAATCTACATAAAAAGGCTAATTTCTTGAAAATAATTTCTTGATAATAGGGAATATGCTAAAGTATTTTAATGCGTTTTAAATACAACATTTCAATATATCAGCATTTGTTGGTAAATCACACTATTTTCAATCTCAAAAGTGTACATTTTCATTCATAAATATGAAATTAAAAATTACTGTAAATTTTGGCGGGAAAAACGCTATCACGGCGAGTGATGTCATATTTTATTGTAACCATGGCAACATCATTGTTGGTTGATATAAATGACATCACTGCCCGGGATGGCGTTTTCCCACCAAAATTTACACTGATTTTCATATTCATATTTTTGAATGAAAATTTACACTTTTTAGTGTGAAAATAATGTGATTTACCAACAAATATGTTGTTATTTTGAATTATAGTTTTCAAAAAATACATGCATATTCCCTATTGTCAAATCCCACTCTTCTTCGAAGTTAATTTTTGACAAATTTAATGGAGCCCATTTGTGTACATTCCAATCATCCAGCGGTTTGGAAATATGATCTGATTATGTGCTCATCTCATACACATACTATAAACGATAATCACTTTAGTTTCATTTAAATTTGATCTATTATCCACTGTCGTACTCTTGTGCAACACAAATGGCAGTTTAACAATTATAAAATCCCCGTCGTGTTCTCCTAAAAAGAGCACCAAATAAGAACAATTACATTTCACAATACATAGACATTGTTGTAATTTAGCACATCCCATTTCAACTCTCATCTGCTTTAATCGTGCCATTCAAGATCCTAATAATCAACCTGCTCATCTCAAATCAGGATCCCAGCTCGTGCACAAAGCCTAATAGTCTTCTACATCTATAATAAATTACTTTTTTTCTTCTCCATCGCCATGCTTTAGTCGTGTTTTCATGAGTTTTATACTGCTATATATCGACGGGGGTCAAATTCGAGAAGGTGGGAAACGGTAATGAAATAAACAGAATGAATTAGACTCTCTTGGACCAGAAGAGGAAAAGATAAATCGTCTAGATGTCTATTCTCGGATGTAAAAACCGGCCACGATGCTAGATGTGTTTGGGTTTGAGATGCCTAATCATTGAACTAATGATTGCAAAGTGGTTTAGATGTGCAGTTGATATGAGTGAACATTTTATTGCACATGAAGCAGAGGGTGGAGGTATCGTGTTTTGAAAGATGTAAACCGCAGGTGTACGGTTTAGAACATAATTTTTTATTAGCGAAACATGATGCTAATAGACAGATAATAGGTGTAGGTATCGGGCTAATTTTCTCGATTTATAAGACCACTGAATATTTTTGTTGTTACTATATCTCTCTTCTAAAAGCGGAATAAGAAAATTAATTGTCTCGCTCTATGGTTCCAAAAGGTTCCAAAGTAACAGTATTTTCACTCAAATTTTGAACAATTGCTTACTTATTGGTGAAAATGGGACTTCTCACTCTCAGTAGGTAATGAAAATGGGTGGAAAATGAAGAAAATACTACAGATTCTGCTTATGCTTTAAATCAATTCATAAAATATTTTTATATTGAACGAAAAACATAACAAAAATCGAATTTCTTCAGCAAAATAATGACCAACCTAAAAAACAACCCGTTGGTTATTATTGTGATAAAACTCACAGGCTATAGTTTAACCTTTCAAGATACGTCAAAAATATGAGTTTACGAATGCATTTTCAACAACACAATACTAATAAAGATAAAAGTACATCATCAACAGTTTATTATAATATCATGTAGTAGTTACATAAAGTATATTGTGTACAGGTGTCTCATAAAGTGCTGAAAACTGCAAAAATTACATTTAGGTATAACAGAATCGTCGGTTCATAAACTATTTTGTGATGGCACATGAGTGCTGAAAACTTCAACATTTATCGCTAACACCTCTACCCTCTACCTATTTAATTACAACACGTCTAATAATTCCTTCCCTAAAAATTAATTTGCAACAAGGTTTTATCGTGAAAAATTATTCGGCCACAGCGTATAATTTGAAGCGGATTTTACTGTCAAGTGTGCTATAAAATAAACTACAAAAGAATTAATGGCTTTGTTTTGATTTTGAATCACGAGAGAAAATAATTATGGTATTTGTGTCACGTGAGTTTGTTGATGTTTGTAATCAGACGAAAAATGGGATCGACTTTTCTAATTTGTACCTCTCCATTCCCATTTGAAATATTAGACATATTGTCTTCATTCCACGTACAATTCCGACTCTTTCTACTGTCACATGAATGTTCTTACCCTGGCATCCAGTATATCTGCTACAGTTTGTTGACATTGTTCATGCCGGCGCTAAGGAGGTTTATCTAGTAACGAACAATGCTCATCACGGTGTCTTCTGGCACAGCCAGGGCGCGGTCTCGAATTTCTCTTCGTTACTACAAGTTTACATTTGATACTGACTCTTGGTCTAGTACAAGAGGTAAATAAAGCGAGGGCAATATTTCTAACTCCCACGGCAGATTCTATGGAAGCGATTGAGCGGGTGCACATGGAAAAGAGGTTTGTTTGAAAACGTTCCATTTTACTTACACAGACTCAGTGCGGATTTGAGAACTATTAGCAGTGGTCGAATTGCGGGGAGGGATGCGAACGATGGAACTATCATTCTATTCCCCCGTAGCTAATTTGTCCACATCACCACCCCCCCCCCCCCCCCCCCCCCCATGAAAGATTTAAAAACGACACCTATTGACTTCATAATATTAATATTTACAGAAAGTTTTGCAATTTTAGCTTCTACGCCATTTGTCGAGATAAAAATAGGCTTAAAAGGCGCCAAAATTGCGCAGAAATGCACAAAATTCATTTATGAAATTTAAAAAAATCCGGGGCTGTGTGCCCCGGACCTGAATGGTGCTGGAGCTTTTTAAGTCCAAGGAGCTTAAATACATAGCAATTACCAAAGATAATTAAAGCAGGAAGATGTTTCATGTCATGTTAAAATCTGTCTGTGAGAATTTGCGAAAAAAAATCAAAGTCCCATGTCTCATAATAAACCTCACCAATAGATGTCTCTGATTCATATATGTCTGTCTCTCTCCCACTTATGTTATTGGACTTCAAAACCCTCAAATACAATGTTGCAATGTCTATCTAATACAATTCACAGTTTACCTTGAAATAGTCCAAGCTAGTTCTGAAGTTGCTGCAAGTTTCATGGCTCTGGTAATCGTCATTTACTAATTTTGAGCTGAATAAAATGCAATTGATCTCATGTCATTTCGTTATGTATTGAGAGAGAAATTTAATAAAATCTAAGCTATCATGGCAAAGAAACATTTGTTTGCTATTTTTAAATTTTAGCAGGCTATGAAATATTTCATAAGAAAATGCTGGTAGGTATAGTTAAAAACAGTATATGCACCTTGAAATCTTGAAATACAGTGCTGCCAGAATGATCCACAAACACAGATACATCTAGCGGTGAGGTTTATTATGAGACATGGGACTCTGTTTTTTTTCGCAAATTCTCACAGACAGATTTTAACATTACATGAAACATTTTCCAGCTTTAAATATCTTTGCAATTACCATGCATTAAAAGCTAGTTTGGCTCTCCCCCCAGCCCCCTCCCCACCATTAACTTTGATCAACTTTTTAAAAAGCACCACCCTCTCATGGACTGACTTCCAATTCGACCACTGAGCACTAGGGTGAATTTCTAGTAAAAGTATTAACGGTGCATCGCAAATAGGGTACAATAAGGACCTGTTTGTGTACGTAGAAAATGATAGTACATAACTATGAGTTGCAATATAATTGGGGGCTCAAGTTTAACCTTGATTGTGTCGCACTGTATTGCAACTAGGATATTGGCGACTGATGAATTATTATGAAAGATGATGATGAATGATAGGTAAAGTTGGAAGGTGGGAATGGGATGGAGGTCGTCGTGGCCTATATTAATAGGAAACCTCCCCAGCATTTGCCTGAGAGGAAATAACGAAATCTCAGTCACTAGGACAGCCATGAGAATCGAACACGGACATCTGGGGTAGAATTTCATAGCGTTACCTCAGTCAGACCCCACCTAGTCCTTGTCAGCAGTCTTGATGCCAAGTTAATTTGACAAATTTGATACAGAGAAGAAGAAAGATACGCATTTGACCAGAGAAAGAATTAATCACGGAACAGGTTGGGTGAGATGGATAACGCTCTGAACTTGTATTCCGGAGGTCCGGGTTCGATTCCCGCGGCCGTCCTTCCTGACTGGGTTTTTTTTCGTGGTTTTCCCTCAGTCGACAGGCAAATGTTGGGAAGGTACCCTACTAATAGGCAACGACCGCCTCCTTCCCACCTTCCATCCTTTCCTACTCTTAACCATCATCTCCCAATCATCATCATAATCATTCATCCGTCGCCATTAGCCTCGCTGCAGAACAGTGCGACGTTAAACCCCAGACAAAAAAAATCGACACAAACAATCGGTTTGTTGTGCTGATTAAGTCTTGTTTACAGCCACTCGTAAACTGCTTACGGCTTCCACTGTGACACGCAACTATTAGCATGTGCGGCATGTTAGCGTTGTTTTCTTTAGTCGGCATCACAAACATGAAGAACTTTATTTCACCTCATTATGTCATAAATATCACTTTTGGCAAATCGATTATTTCTACAAATGGAATGGATTTGATGGGTTGAGGAATTGTATAACATAATTTACTATATGCCTTCGCTTCACGTCTTTTCAATGTAATACTGAAGGGGTTCTGCACATCTCTTGTATTGGATTTATTGTACTTCATGTTTTCAAGCAATTTTGAAGCTACATCTACTAATAAGCTCGATGATCGGTAACATGACGCGCGCGGTCCGTCAAAGTGTTTTTCTTACATTCTGGCATTACTAACAGAAATATAAATCAATAAATCATCAAGGTGTAACGCACATTTGCGAAACGAACGCTAAACGAAATATTTTCACTTCATTGTATACAGTTAAGTACATTACGACCTCTAGTACGACCTCCAAGTGTTGAATACGATTATTTTACGATTTATTCGTATTTAACACTTCGAGTTTGTACCAAAGGTCATTACGTCCTCCAACCAGTACGTATGGGTTTGAAACATGCTTTACAACTTGAATTTTTAAAATTCTATTAGTGTTAAGCATGGACAGCGCCAGGAATATTTGATAGGGTTATTTAGATTGGACAAATCATTTTTACGCTGAAATTATATAGGTGTTGGTTTAAAAGAAAGCCATGCCCCGTATGGCGTTTTTTGAATTTTAAATAAATATAATTGAATTTGGGACGATGAACATATTACTTTTGGGGTAAAATATGATTGGAATGTCACATAAAATAGGGATGGATTGTTCAGTTACCCGATAAAGGTTTCATTTATACATATTTATACATTCAGCCTACATTTTTAATGCGGCTTAATTTTAGAAATGAATTCAATCTGTGTTATTTGATTACTTATTTCATTGAATTATAACCAAAAATTAACATTCAAAGACAATAATAAAATAATCTTCGATTAGTTTTGGGTGGGCAGAGGGTGGACAGTAGACAATTTTGGTTGTGCGCGCGCCCACCTGCGCCCAGAAGAAAAAACAAGAAGAAACAACTTGAGAAAACACTTTTTACAAGAAAGCTCGCAATGTCATCATCGCTAAGAGCAGCGCCCCGGCCACAAGTCCCCTCGGGCCCGTTAACGCCCCCGCTCCGCCGGGCCCGTCCGTCGTGGGGACTTCCGTCGTGAAATCCGTCCCGCTCCTCCAGAACACCTGCGTGATATGCTTCACCCCCTGCGACATCTGCCCCGTGAGCGTGTAGTTGACGAAGTCGTGCCCGGCGCCGCCCGACATGATCCTCGGCACCGCCCCAGTGCCGTCCTCGGCGCGATCCAGCACGCGCACGCAGCGGAACAGGCCGCCCGGTGCGGCGTTGATGTGAACCATCACGGCGTGGAAGTCGGAGTCGACAGGGGGGAAGCAGAGGAAGAAGACTTCGAGCAAGTCGGTGTCCTGGAGGTCGGAGCAGCCGTCCCATGCGTCGTGGACGTTGACTTCACGTGACTGGAAGACAATAAGATTAGGTCCGGACACCGTTTTGTTGGAAGCTACCACTTGAGAATATTGCCGTGTCGTGTCACAATAATAGGTACTTTTTACACCTTGTTTAAAACTGATTTACAACCAAGGAACCTCTAATTACTTTTGTCGCGAATAATATTCTCACTATTCCTAAGAATGAGATCAATATCTTCGAATTAGGAAATTATTTACATGAGCAGTGGTGTATATTGGTCTAACGCTTGTTTCTGATCCATGTAATTTCATTCCTTCGACTCAAGGTCATGGCCACATTATCACGTGAGTGTGACAATGTTAAAGCATAGGGAAATCTTGGCGGTTTGATCATACGATATGCAGCCACAGACAGACGAATCTGGGCAGGTTATACTTCGCATCCCCTTACAATATTGTAGATGTAAATTAGTATATCAATGTATTATGTATTGAGTATAATATGTATAATAACACTATTATGTATCTAGTATGTATGCATTGACATTTCCTTATACTCCATTAAAAAGTGTCAACTTTAGGAGTCCAAACTTGTACATGTACATTGTTTAATGGAAATAAATGAAACTGAAACTGAACTGAAAGTCAGAATGGAGTAATGACAGAAAGTCCTTTTGCAACCTAAATTAATGTATCCTAGTTATTCCACTAAGTGTTTTTCCTACCTGTGGCATGACTCCATCTTGCTTGGCGTGGTTGTCTTCTATTAACACAGTCTGTAGTGAGACGGCTTCAGGATCTCGTGGTATGTAATCCAGACAGAAGTCTTCTGCTGCTAGAACCTGGGAGAAAACAGCTGCTAACACCAGCAGGATCCAGGAGGTCGCCATGGTGACACTGACAGGAGTGTGATAACAAGATACCGTGAGAATGTGATCAGTTCTCTTATCTAATCTATAGATGATGTTATGATTAGTTCTGCATCTTCCGGAAACTCGTAATTCATTTTTTAGTACGACGAAATAGACGTATGCGAAAAATGATAATGCCGCCTATCAAGGGCGTACGCAGGATCTAGTGGAGCGGTCGCTCCACCCAGCCAAGTCGTACCGTACACTCACAGTCACTCAACATACCGTAAATGCCTAATAAACTGAGGAGCAGACCAAACACTTTTACTGTAAGCAATAACATGGCATTTTCGGCCTACTGGATCTCAAAATTGGGAAATCTCACATTGTTGCGAAATAACTTAATTTCGAGCTATGGCCCACCTGACAACATATACCAAATTTGGGAACAATACGTGTTGCCGTTTGCGAGCTAGAGGGCCGTGAAAACAGTGAAATTACACCCCTTTTAAAAGCTATCTGATGATTTAGATATCAGGAAACGTTGCTATCACCGCCACAGCCTAAACGGCTGAACCGATCGATATGAAAATTTTACCACATGTGCACTTTTGGCGTCTGATGATACCTCTGTTCTTATAAATTTTTTGTGCCGCCATTTTTAAACCGGAAGTGACGTCATATATCAAAAACGGCTGGACCTATTAGAACGAAATTAGCGCCATTCGATTAAGAAGGTCATCTTTAAGGAATACCAATAGTGGAAGAAGAAATGTTCTATAACCTAAACCGGAAATGACGTCATAAAAATGACAAATCTTACTAAAATCATCTCTTATATCAATAACTACATATTCAGAAGGCTTATAATGTCACATAACATTTATAGATACAAATTTTAGGTGGCAGTGATGTCAACCGCCATTTTGAAAACCGGAAGTGATGCCGTAACTCGAGAACGGCTGGACCACAGCCTTCTTGACAGTCACTTCGTTCTCTGGGTAGCTGCCTGTTGACCGCCGATTCAAGCTATGACGTCATCGGTTTATTGCACGGCCGGGAGCGCTACTCCCGGGGTGGTGGCAATAAATTGTACTAACCAAAGATACACCTTGTAGTACATTTTATTGCCACCCCGCCGGGAGTAGCGCTCCCGGCCGTGCAAGAAACCGATGACGTCATAGCTTGAATGGCTTGAATCGGCAGTCAACAGGCAGCTACCCAGAGAACGAAGTGACTGTCAAGAAGGCTGTGGGCTGGACCGATTGGAACGAAACTTTCGCTATACTTTGTAACATATTATTTATAGCATAAACACAGTAACAAGCACAACTTTTCTTAGCAACCAAATCACAAAATCGTATTTTTTAAAAGAATTATAATCTTGGGTGCCACAATATGTTACAAGTTGTAATAATAAACTGAAAAAAGGAGTGATATCCCCATAAAAAACACTCCGTGTAAAAATACCAGCCAAGTCTCTTCAATGAAAAAAATAGAAGAAATCTAAAAATTCAGCACTGAAAAGTAGTGATATCAAAAAATTGGCCAAGTAAAAACTTTTCAAAAAATACTTGGCGCATCGTTTTTTTTTTAGGACATGTGTAGATGAGTAGGTACATTTCATTTCCTGCCTACTTCTATACCATTTATATGCACGATGCGCCAAGTATTTTTTGAAAAGTTTTGACTTGGCCAATTTTTTGATATCACTACTTTTCAGTGCTGAATTTTTAGATTTCTTCTATTTTTTTTTAATTGAAGAGACTTGGCTGGTATTTTTACACGGATGGTTTTTATGGGGTGACATTTCTATGGGGGCGGACATTCTTAATAATTTGAAAGATTACGGTCGAATAGGGGGTTCGGGGGAGCAGCCCCCGAGAAAATTTTGGTTCAAGGTCATTCGATTTGGTGCAATTTTGAATCGCAGATTAGTTATTTTTGGGAAATATAAATTACCAATGTCCACACAAAATTTCAATCATTTTGGTAAGTTTTCGACATGATCTGCCTCTTTCTTTTATTTTTTTGTTCACATATTATTTTAAATGTGCTGCTCTCTTAGATGATGTCTATAGCTGGTATTGTAGAAAATTACATAAAAAGTGCGTATTATTAATTAAATATGGTCTAAATGCTAAATTGTAAAAACTTTCAACGCTGTCATTGCGAAGACCAGAGCCCCAGCCACAAGTCCCCTCGGGCCCGCTAACGCCCCCGCTCCGTCGGGGACTCCATACGTCCCATTCCTCCAGAAGACCTGCGTGAGATGCTTCATTCCCTGCGACATCTGCCCCGTGAGCGTGTAGCCGGCGAAGTCATGTCCTACGCCCCCCCACCGTGAGCACTGGCAGCGCCCCCGTGCCGTCCTCGGAACGATCCAGTACACGCACACAGCACAAGTGTCCGTCAGGGGGGAAGTTCATCGCCGGGATGTAGACGATGATGTCGTGGAACTCGGAGTCGACAGGGGGGTAGCAGAGGAAGAAGAACTGGAGCAAGTTGGAGTTCTGGAGGTCGGAGCAGCCGTCCCATGCGTCGTGGACGTTTACTTCACGTGACTGGAAGACAAAGAGGTAACGTCCGGAGACCATTTGTTGGAAGTTACCACTTGAGAATATTGCAATGAAATCACAGTATTATTAGTATTTTTACTAAAAACTGTACTAACTAATCAAAGTGGACATATTAGAAAGGATTTTGGTATGGAAAGATTGAGTTTCAAAGTTTGAAGGGAAAGGTTTAGCTGGTATGGTAGAGTGAAGAACATGGAGATTGATAGAGAATACCATTCTAGAAAAGAGAGCTGTACAGTTCGTTTTTCCTATGTTTGAACTCTCTACAGACCGAGACACCGTCAGTTGTTCTGTAAGGCCGAGAAAGACAACATTGCAAAGTGAGCGCGCAATGCAGTCTTTCTCGGCCTAGCAGAACAACTGACTGTGGCTCCATCTGGTGAGAGTTCATACAGTAAAAAAAAAACAGACTGTACTGGCAGAGGGTTGTGTTGGAAATTGGAAACCAGGCAGACCAAGAACAACGTGTATCTAAGCAGTAGGGAATCAGATAAAATGCTTGAAAGAAGAGGAGATTAGGAGACAGTTAGTTATCGAGATATATGGAGAGAGTTGGCGGGCAGACCGTTCGTGGCAGAGGAAACGGGGAAGAGGAAGAAGTGGTCTTGCTCCATATTATTCCACCAAGTTCTCATCCTACCTGTGGAATGACTCCATCTTGCTTGGCGTGGTTGTCTTCTATTAACACAGTCTGTAGTGTGACGGCTTCAGGATCTCGTGGTATGTAATCCAGACATAAGTCTTCTGCTGCTAGAACCTGGGAGAAAACAGCTGCTAACACCAGCAGGATCCAGGAGGTCGCCATGGTGACACTGACAGGAGTGTGATAACAAGATACCGTGAGAATGTGATCAGTTCTCTTATCTAATCTATGCTCGTCATAGTAAATTACTAGCCTATAGCTTCCGATTAAAATATTTTCGTAATTCATTCTAATTGAAAGCGACGAAATAGAAGTAGAGGGTTAAGTAAGTGGATTTGCAATGGAAGGGGGTATGAAATCAATTCAAATACAAAATAATCTGGAGTATAGCTGTTCAAGCAAACATCATTCGAATTTGTTTAACCATTTTGTAGAAAGGCGAAAAGCAGTACGATTTGAATTACAATATCGATTTTTTAAAACCTAATGGTCAATGGATAAATAAAAATTTAAATTTTTCAAATTCAAAATAAGCGCAGTAAGTGTGGTCATAACATCTGGACATGCACTCTGGAGGCGTGGGGTTCGATTCTCATGGCCGTCCATCCTGAATGATGATCTGCAAAACGCACTCAACCGAGAGGAACATGCTGGGAAGGTTTCCTATAGGCCACAACAGCTTTCTTCCCACCTTCCATGCCATCTTCGTCATTTCCCAATCACCTTCCAAATCATTTGTGTTATAATAGAAAAGTATCAAAATCCATTGTAAATATTACATTTCTAAGATATTTAATATTTTTTATCTTGTATTGAGATTTGAGACACTGACACACGTCTCAACTTAGAATTCACGGCTGAGCCACTTAAGCGCGTCTCAATGTGAGCCATCGCAGTGCAATGCAACATGCAAATCAACACCGCCTAACTGCAAGTCTCTCACGCTCTTGTGCATCACCAGCATCCTCACAGATCATCATGTGGACACATAACTCCATCTCTCTACGCGCTGTCGATACGTTGCACGGCACAGCAATAAACCAACCGCCCCGGGGCTCGAACATCGATACCTCGAACACCTGTACGCAACAGATCAACGATAAACTATTTTAATTTATCGGACCAGTTACCGAAAGCAAAAATTTTCGTCTTACGAGATGTGTTTTAATTAATAATTGGTTCCTTGCTAACTTACTGTGCTGTGTAGCTGTTATAAATAAATCACAGGATTTAATAATAACCTAGAGTCAAGCCATTCAGTTTTTTTAAACTTGTTTATACCATTCTATTAGACTTGTTTGGTTTCTAAATTTACCTGTTAAATTTCACTGAAGAATTAATGGAAAAACGTCACATGATCACCATATTCTTCTTTGTAACAAATTTACATGCATAATTAAATGAATTCATGGGGGGGGGGGGGGTCGAGACGTTATTGTAGGAAAATAAATATTGCATAATTTAATTTGACTCTTTACGTAACAAAGTGATCCCAGCAAACACAAGAGTGCACGCCTTGTATCATTTTTGTACCTTCACGCGGTGTTGTATTTGTGTTGTACAGAAGTTACTGGGCCGGCAAAATCATGTCCCGAAAATATGCACATTTTCCATCATGTACAGCGTGCACCAACCCAGTTGCGGACCAGCATCTTTCTTGCACAAAACCAACTGCCATGAAAAGATACCTCGCCGTTAACTTACTTGCACTAATCTTGCAGCCATGAAATATACACTCCCAACAGCGGGCGTGCATCGTCCGTGCGGATTGCGTGCACAAAATTTGCGCCAACGAAACGGCATCTTTCTTGCACTTGCTCTTTCGCATGTAAAACGCCAGTTCCAAAATTAGCTACGGGGATCGCTACTAGTTCATGTTGCCGTATTTAAAACAAATATTATTGTATTCAAAATCGAAAAAATTATCTAGTTTTATACAAGGAGGTAGTTGGTACTGTGTGATAGAAGACATTGCAATTAGTACATGAAAGACAATTTTATGAGACATACACTGGATTCGAACTCCGGTCGTCGATTTGGCGCGCTCCCGATGTATCCACTCCTCCACGGTGACGATGGAGGTAGGAGGGTGAAATAAGACATTTGACCGGCGAGCGATCGTACGACACAATTCTGATACAAAACGGGTACCTACTGCTGGGGCACTCCAATACCACGCAATTCAATTTGTTTAAAAGAATGCATTAAATATCATAGTATTTTCAATTTCCTCGTCAATTTTAACATCAAATAATTTTTTTATGTTATTAATTTGTACAGTGCAAAGAAATCAATATAATAAGCATAACAAATAAAATGTGTTCATAATTAAAACATCCCGTTAAAATATTGATACATGAAATTATTATATACGTCATGAAAGTCCAATTCATACTTATATAATTAATTTTATATTTAAGTAACATTGAAATACTTGATTTCTTGTGGATGACCGTATACAATATTTGTACCACGCCGGCACCATTGCGTGCACTTTTCGTGCACTTTATATTTAAAATGCTCATTTTGAAGACTTATTGCGAGTATTAACTGGAAAAAACACACGGACATGTATTAGGATGTGAAATAATACAACTGATATAGATTAGAATTGATTTCGCATAGATATATTCATGTTTTCTTCATTTATATTTTCGCTTTAAATTATCTAAACACATCCATAGCGTGACTATACAGATTGGGTAGGCAAGAAAGTGGAACGAATAACAGCGTTGTACAACACTGGGCCAGCAATGGTTTTGCATATTTCCGATAGAGTTGTTTCGCAACGCAAGAAACATGCACTCCTGTTGATACCAGCGCAGCATTGTTGAGTGCACTCCTTGTGTGTATACAATAAACATGCACGTCGGTCAACACCGGCCCGGTATTGTTGCGCTTGCAGTATTTCTGTATACAATAAACATGCACGTCGGTCAACACCGGCCCGGTATTGTTGCGCTTGCAGTATTTCTGTACACAAGAAACATACACGTCGGTCAACACCGGCCCGGTATTGTTGCGCTTGCAGTATTTCTGTATTCAAGAAACATACTCGTCGGTCAACACTGGCCCGGCATTGTTGCGCTTGCAGTATTTCTGTATACAAGAAACATACACGTCGGTCAACACTGGCCCGGTGTCGTTGCGCGCGTAGTTTTTCGGTATACAAGAAACATGCACGTCGGTCAACACTGGCCCGGTATTGTTGCGCGTGCAGCTTCTGGTATGCAAGAAACATACACGTCGGTAGACACTGGCCCGGCATTGTTGCGCGTGTAGTTTTTGGTATACAAGAAACATGCACGTCGGTAGACACTGGCCCGGTATTGTTGCGCTTGCAGCTTCTGGTATGCAAGAAACATACACGTCGGTAGACACTGGCCCGGTATTGTTGCGCGTGCAAATAAATTGCAGTGTTGTACGCGGGTACAGGCCCAGTATACAAAAGGTACACTCTCTGAAGGTGCAATTTATGTGTGTAGACGAACAGATATCTTTCTTGTATAAACCGTACAACGCCCAACACTTTCCTTGCACATGATGCGTCGGGAAGGCACAATTAATGTACAAAGCGTGCAGTGCTGTGTTTGCTGGGATGGTAACGCCAAAAATATTAAGAAGCTCGGAGTGTTCATATCTTTGGTCAGATTACCGATTCTTAGTATTCATGCGCCGCTATTTTAGCTGCTGGACATAGCATAATTGAAAGACTTTTATTCCAAAAAATACACAGTATACATTGACAAATCCTCCAAAATCATGCAATCATGGTACAGGCCCGTCCTTCGCGCTCCCCAGTAGACGCACGCAGCGGTTCAGGCCGCCGTCAGGGGAGTCTGATGTCGCGTTCTGCTGGCCGATGATGGTGTAGTAGAAGGAGGTTAAAGAAGGGTAGCAGTGGATGTACTCCTTGAGTATGTCCCCGGCCTGGGGGTTGGAGCATATCTGTACTTCAGTGGTAGAAGGCTCGGTGTCCAATTCTAGGTTTTCCATGCCCACTTTTGGAATCAAATATCCAAGAACAAAAAAGTTATGCGCATGACTGCTGAACGCAATAAATTGGATATCATATTATATGATGAGGTAATTTATAGAATTACTGGTGTTTGAACTCACCTCAAAAACATTAAAATGAACATCAGGCCTTCTACCTCTGAGGTACAGATACAATTGCGGATACTACTGTCAGATTATCCATCAGTAAGGCGGAGTATAAACTATAAATAATGTATCATTTGTGAAAAATTACTTCGTTTAGCCAAAGCAAAAAAACCCCATAATAACAGATATTTTAGCAAAATGTTTGGTAAGGAGACAATCCTGCATTCTATTATTGATATTTTTGATAAAATCGTTGTCATGTGTGGGAAGATGCAGACTAATACACTAAATCTGACAAGATATCTGGGGGCTTAATCTGTTTTTTCTAAGGTATCTCTAAATCTATTATGATACTTTTGGCCGGCTAGACAGAACTTCCCGTCTGTAAAAAATAATCTAATCAATTTAAGAGATCTCCTATCCATTCCCACTTGTTTTTCAAGAACAAAATAACACTGAAATTTATTGTCACATTGCTTGGAAATCGAACACATGTCACACGAAGGTGCAGGAAGGCTGTGACACGATCCAGTGGGCGGTGAACAATTTCACAACGTTTGCCCACCCATCGAATACCCAGTTTATTGTTCTTATCGCTAGGTTGGGCAGCAGTAGGAGAGTCGTAGTGGGCACATTTCTATACCATTTCGTGGGTGACAAAAATGTCACACTATAGACAAGGGTCAATGCTGCCCCCGATACTTGGGACAGGAAACACTTCGAATTCGAATAAAAATGTCTGCCTCCCTGAAACCTGTCTCCGATTGTTTTTATTGTGTTTTGATATATTTACATATTGTACATTGTAACCTGTTCGGTGTTTTGTCGTAAATTCTCGAGATGTCTTTCTTTTAGGTGAGGTTTATGCGACAATGATTGTCAGAATGAATGTGAATATTCAATTAGAGAATGTAACGGTGTCAAATCTACGGGAGTTAAAATGTCGAGGCCGTCATTGGGTAGCGAAATAGCTTAATTTCATTTCCCGTGACGCTTGTCAAGAAGTTGGAGGTGGAGACCGCAAACCAGATAATCTCAAGCGTGGATTTTGGTTTCTCGAACTCTGAAAGCTGACACAAAGATATTTGACAACAAAAATAATATTAAATGTATGACCATTCCCTTAATATATCACCGTGCAATTGTATGATCATCCCTGCTTCCTGTAGCGCATTTCCCTTTACAACCCTCTTAACGTTGTCCTCAGCACCACCCTCTTATCTGGTTCCTCATTTCCTCTCTCATTCAAATGCTAATTCAACACATTCTAAATGTCTTCGCCCGAGCAGTGATTCCCAACCCCACCCTCTTGACGTTGTCCTCATCCATCTCCTCCCTCTTGACGCGGTCTTCATCCCCACCAATGGACTGCTACCTTGACGCGGTGGTGGGGCTTAAGGGGCCGCCTCTCATAACGAGTGCTGGTCCCAACTAAGTGCAGTCCAGGGTCGACCTAGTCCCATGCCCTCCCCAAATTCGCGGGCCCCTCGGGCCGGCCTCCCCCCTCGAGATGGTGATCCCCCTGAAATCGGGTCCCACCGGCCCGAAGCTTTCCTCCACCCCACCGGTCTGTCCCAATTCTGAACTGGCTTTCCCACCAGTTTCAGACTCCCCCAGATCGGGTCCTTTAGGTCGTCCCCTCCCCATGTCCTCCACTTTATTCAACAAAGTTAAAAGTAACAATTAATGTGCGCAATATAACCTCGTCGTTGACGCGCCGTTAAAACATATTAATCTAATCTAATCGCGGTCTTCATCTCCACCCTCTTATCTTGTTTATCATTTCCTCCCACTTCCTTCGGTCTTTCATTACCTTCTTAACGGATTCTTGTTCTAGAACTGAACGGCATCACGGAGATCTACGGCCCCCTACGCGGACCACCCTCTAGACGTGATACCCATCACCACCCTCTTGACGTGGTCCTCATCTCCTCCCTCTTGTTCTAGAACTGAACGGCATCACGGAGATCTATACGGCCCCTGCGCGGACCACCCTCTTGACGTGGTTTTCATCTCCACCCTCTTGTTCTAGAACTGAACGGCATCACGGAGATCTACGGCCCCTGCGCGGACTACCGGCCGGGCGAGGACGACCTCCAGGCGTTCGACTTGATCCGCAAGTTCCGTCTGGATGTTCTGGAGACGCAGTACCCCGGCGTGACGCGAGTGAGAGGGTCCAACAGGATGCAGACCGCATACAGGCTGGAGAGAGACGCCGACCTCACCATCCCCACCAGGTGAGTAGACTCAGAGCATGTTGAGTGAGGCGGTGACGCTCTGGACTTGCTCTATACGGGGGTGCAGGGTTCGATTACCGCGATCATACTTTGTGACTGTGGTTTTGCATAGATGTCCCCCAGTTGAGATAAAGGTGCCCTGCTACTAGGACAAGACTTATCCGTCCCAACGTCCATCCTTCCAATCATTCATACGGTGCCTTTAGCCTACAGTTGCAGAACAATGCGACGTTAAAACTCTACAAAAAACCTCAATGCTCATCCAAACTGTCCTAAGGACGTAGGAATATTAGTTTGTATGCAAAATTTCAGATTGATCGGCGTGACCTGAGTAGTGCGAGCAATAAAATAAAAAAATAAAAGAGTGTGCTCCCTGATTTTTTTTTCAAGAACAGATTAGAAATTTTCAAGAAAATAAAATTTCCGTAATATGTAACATTTGTTTGGACAAGTGCAATTCATCCTCTTCCTCAGAGGTGGAAGGCCGGAAGTCCATTATGTCAACAAATATCGATATAAAATCAAGATAAAAGTACCTACTATTTTACAAAATGACTGTGATCTGATATCACATTACAAATAGGAATATGATTGGATTCTTCTCGTAGGTACCTATTATTTCCGCGAGACTGCTGTGTGTTTGAGTGTGATGATCTGCTCATATCATCTTGCTACTTTCTTCTGTCTCCCTGAGCTTGACCTCCGGGTGACCGCATGTGTGGGTTGACCAATGCGACATGTATCTCGGACATTCCATTTCACCCGTCAATAGGCGATATGTGATCGAGTTAGGCGATAAGTCCTGTCTAATTGTCTTCAGACATTGGGCTTGGCTCTTCCATGACCACCATATTGTCCAGGATATTAAACCAATAGGGATGGCTCGAGCATTTACACAACTATACATGCAGCTGTTTGGTTTGATAACTATTTGTATTGTTATTTAAGATGTCAATGGCTTACTCACTTTCATGTGATTTAAACTCGATCGGCTGAAATCTCTTAGATGTAAGTTTAAAGACAATGATATTTTTTTCAAATCTAAATGACCTTTTATTTTGTTTTCCACAGGAATCCAGGATTTAAAAAATATTTTGTCTATATTTTGTGTCTATATTTTGTGTATATTTTTTTCTATATTTGAAAGACGTTTTAAAAATACATCATCACGCTTCCAGCTAAGAGAACTTCCCAAATAATTATTTACTACTTTTGATCATACGATCATTTTAAGATTGATCTAACCACATTATAATAAAAATAAAAATTTAAGCAATTTTAGCATCCAAAATGTATACAATGTTCAAAATAAAAGTTTTTCGGCCATGTGTGTTTTGGTGCCCGGGGATGATCTACAAAAAACGGTCTCCCCCCCCCCCCCCTACTTTTATAATCACGGTGGCGTCTATTTAAAAAAATCTGAAAGCTGACAAAAAAAAATGATCCTAATGTTGAATATAATGATGGATTTGTTGCGTCGGAAGGTATGTGTGAAGTTGTAAACGCATAATGAGCTGCCCCTATCATCTTCACCATATCTCTCCCAGCATCATTAGCTGCATAATGCAGGAGCAAACATGCTGCAGTCGCTGTAAGTGGTAACGAGACCTCGCAGGGATGCACAAACACAATCTTGTGACATCTCTGCTACTTCCATGCCACCCCCCCCCCCCCCCCCCCCCCAGTGTACGTGTCAATGATTATACACTCAAGGATTATATACTGCCCACGGTTTGTTTGTTCATAGGGCATGTGCAAAGCGAAACAACCGGCAGAAGGTAGATCTAGAAGAAGGTACATTAACAGTTTGCCTCCCGACATCTCCACATGTTATATTCACATCAGTACTCACGCTAACAAACGTTTCCACGTTAAAAGGCACAAAACCTGCAGCCTTCATTACTACAGGTTGATTAGCCATCGACATCATGAGCTCACCGATCACACCGATCATCTGAAATTTTGTACACAAACTAATGCCATACCACTGGTCCCGTGGTAGGCGTTGAACAAAAATCATCTAATTTGAAAGTTAAGAAAATTTAAAATTAACCGTTAGTACGATCTAGTTGAAGTTTTGCATGATCTTTGGGACCAAGAGCTTGTAACAGGCTTGCCCTACAGACGACCTGAAAGGATGTTCCTTGGGATGGTTAACAGATTCTCGTCTTCTAGTTTAATACTAGTTCCCTAATATAATTAAATCACAAGAGATGGCGTTCACGGAATCTCTAGCTGGTATTCAAGAGCAAAAATAGTCGGGGCTGGCCCGACATAGGACCGGAGCAAAGTCAATTCTAGTCGGGGCAGACCCGACATAGGACCTGAACGAAGTCCAATGTCGGGGCTTGCCCTACAGACGACCTGTGGAATGGATGTAACTGACACTTGTGTTCCCGTGTTAGAGACATCTTCCCGCTGGGCCTCCCGGAGCAGTTCTCCCTGATCGCGACCTTCAAGGCCAGGAAGTTGGCGAAGAGTCCTTGGCACGTGGTTCGCATCTCGGACTCGCAGAATCGAGCTCAGTTCGTCGTGGCCTTGAACCCCAGGAAGGAGACGGTGGAGCTCTCTATCAGCAACTACGAGAACCGCCTTCAGACGCTCGTCTTCAACAATGTACAGGTAAATGAGAGACAGTTGCCATGGTTACAGAAGTGTTGCTTGTAATTAACACTACCGTTAGCGCCCAGTGAAAGGGATAAAATATTCCATATGTGTGTCTTTATTTTACTCAAATTAACTGATATTTTATTTGATAAAAAAAGATTTTATTATTGAGATTTTACCAGAATATGTAACGTTAGGCTTGGCTAGAGGGTTAAGAAATTTAGTGAAGCCCAAGTTAAGTTAGTCAATGAATGATACATGTTTTGTCTACCCCTGGAGCAGGATTCACAAAAGGTTTTAAGCCCTATACAGGCATAACATAAAGCCGGTATAGCATTGAAACTATACCAACATCTCTAGTACCATGATATTACATTGAAAGCTTAGATATTATCATTATTAATTTTGATTTGATAATTAAATTCATCAAGATATGCCGGTAAAACATGGTAACAGCTAATATTGATATAAGATTTTTTTGGTCATCAAGTTATACTTCTTTGTGAATCCAACCCCTAACCCAAAATTTGTTGGAGTCAAATCCGTTGTCCCTTGTTACAATAAGAGACAGTTTCGGGGACTTGGTCACAATTTATTTCATATTTTACAACGAATTCCTTTAGGTTGAACCTTGGGCTGGGTCTATCAACTGTAACGAAAGCTCGTAGTATACTTAAGGTGCTGCAAGCGCGAGCGATTTTGCTGCTTTTTGTAGACACTTTTTGCGATACGATTGGAGACGAAATGGGAAGACCAAATTATTTGAAATTTTAATCGTGATTAGATAAAAGACAAACTTAGGGTTATCCCTTGGTACATTTTTAATTTTTTGTTTCGTTAATTAGTAATACTTAGTGGATTTTTTTGTGAAAAATTTGCTATTTTCAGGTCTCCCTGGGCGCCGTATAAAATTAAATTTAAAAAATGTGCCAAGGGATAACCCTAAGTTTGTCTTTTATCTAACCATGATTAAAATTTGAGAGCAATTGGTTCACGGGTTTGGTCTCCAATCGTATCGCAAATTTCATTGTTTTGCGCTGTTTTTTTGAACAACCGGCGCCTAATTAACGATGCAATAAGCAAAAATTAAAAAGTGCTACTAATATACAATCAGACCGATCATGTGAACATCCTGTAAAAGTTACACTCACTTATGAAACAATTTTTCTCTCTCAATTTTCTAAAACGGCCGAAGCGCTAGTATCACCTTAACATACGCTAGATGTCACTCTCGGCGTTTAACAGACAATGTCCCCTCAAGCTGACTCTCTACCAACAACCACATGTTTGAAAAGCTATATTTGTGATCATCTTGCTCTTCCCGCCTCAGGTTTTCGACAAGAACTGGCACAAGCTACACTTCGGCGTCTACCGAGGTAAAGTAGTGTTGTACGTCGACTGTCAGATCGCGAGCACCGAGTTCCTGCAGCCGCGAGGGTCTATAGACGTGAACGGCAACATCACAGTGGCTAAGTTAGCGACCACGAGGCAGACGCAGCCGGTGAGTAGCGTGTCGGTGATGTGATGGGTGTGAACGGGGCTTGACAATACAGCGAGAGAAGGGGAATGGACTCTACGGCAACGGGCTTCTTGTATGGTTTAATAGATTTAATTGGTCAACAATTTTTGCTTCTAAGGGAACATTTGACAACGTAAAAGCTGTAAAACATACTTAATGACTCTAACAAATAAAGCCTTTTATTTGATTTCATTCCACTTCTATCGTTGTAATTATGTTATGTGTTGTGTAATTTTGTTGTTATTAATGCTTCATATTAATAACTAATCATTTAATTATGTCAAAAAGATGAATGAGTGATTTGCAGAAGACAGAAGTTAACATTTATCATCCCTTTATCATTCCAATAATCTTCTCTTTAGATGAAACCATAATAGTGAAGAACACTGAAATCGTTCAGTAGTACAGGTTGGGTGAGATGGTTAACGCTCTGAACTTGTATTCCGGAGGCCCGGGTTCGATTCCCGCGGCCGTCCTTCCTGACTGTTTTTTTTCGTGGTTTTCCCTCAGTCGACAGGCAAATGCTGGGAAGGTACCCTACTAATAGGCCACGACCGCCTCCTTCCCACCTTCCATCCTTACCTACTCTTCAACATCATCTCCCAATCATCATCATTCATTCATCCGTCGCCATTAGCCTCGCTGCAGAACAGTGCGGCGTTAAGCCCCAGACAAAAAAAAAGTTAAGTAGTATTACATTCAACAATAACAATATCATGAAATTTCTATTATCCTATTTCAATTTGACATGTTTGATTTCCTGTCAATCGGCGTCAATAAGGTATTTTTCAAAAAATCTTGTATTAGATTTTACAAAATAAGATTATACAAAATTGAAGAATAATATCAATTGTCATTATCTATAAGATATGTTCAGTAAACAATAATTGTTAGACATCTTTGAGGGTTTTCTGTGGGAATTTCAACGCAGGAGTAGAAGGGCAAAATCAAACTTCCAGTCAATATACCACAACAACATAGTTTAATTGAGTTATAAAATGATTAATATTAAAAGACGATTGCAGATAGAATTAGTCAGCCTTGAAGTAATTTATAATACCGTTCGATAATCTTATAAATGTTATTTCGTGTCCGGTTCCATAGCCGCGGGCTTCATAAAAAATCAGAATTAATTTATACTGTGATCGATTTTGTTATTAAGTTGTTAATAATAATGTTAGTAATTAGTGGCCATTAGAAGGTATTTATTAGTTAGTCTATTAATAGTTTCCCAGAATATCCCGACTAAATCGACTAAAATATTAATCCATATTTGGATATGTGTTGATAGAGTTAATATGTAATTAACATGAGCACATGTTTGTTGCTTTGTTCACGTTACTAACTCAGGTTCTCATCTCTTCTTTTCAGATTTCACATTTAGTAAGTATTTTAACTACGTTATTAACCTTAATTAATATTCTAATCAATAATTACATTCCTTTGAGCTTGCATGTGAGGATCTATGTTTCATTCAAGGTTTCTTTTCATTTCATTCATCTTTCAATGGAGTAATGGAGTGATTTTGAGACTATTCAAGAAGAGGAAATAGTTATGCAAGTTGGAGGAATTTGTTTTGGCAACATTTTATGCAATAAAAGAAAAATTATGGGTCGAAATCCTTGAATAAAATATAGTATCCTATTAGAATAGCTTACATAGTAATTTGTAATTATATTGAAATGCATAATGTTTTGTTCGATTGAGAAAAGTTTTGTCAAGCATGTAGGTGTGAAAAGTAACCCAATTTATTTATGCTTTATTTCATAACAAAACGTGTACAGACATATTGTGTATACATGTCTAAATAGGAAGGTAAATTTCTCTGGCGTTTATGATTTTTATAGTTTTTTTACGCTAAGTCCATATTAATAGCAATATAATTTCACAAATTAGTTTGGTTGATTTTAAAATGGACTCTGGCAACTTAAAATATTATTTAAAACCGCATAATTTTATAGAGAAATTGAGTCTTTTTTGGATTCAAGTTCTTTTTGGGTCTACTATTATAAAATTTCAGAGTAACTCCCAATAATTGAACATGCAATAAACACATAGACATTTTAAAATACTATGTGATGTTAATTATATGAGTGTGCCAAATGCAAAACCCAGCCATCTTCACTTTGATTAATTCGGATAAAAACCGGAAAAACCACTTGCATTTCCTATAAAAATAGCGGCGAAATCAGTTTTCAATTCCCGTTTTCATAGGGACCATGATAATTTTTCTTTCACTTGACATTGATTTTAGAAGATAGAGAATTAAAAACTGTATCACGTATCTAACACAATTTTTTTTTTAATTTGCTTGGTTTTGCAACTAACCCCCTCATAATGTCTAAACATTGAATTGTTTTCATTTACAGTTTTGTCAGTTTAGCCCACTGACATGTGGCAAATTATTTGACTCAATGTCTTAGCCTTGTCAATTGAAACAATACTGTGATGATGACGACAATTGACGTTTGACCGAAGTGACATTTTCAACTCGAGAATTTAAAAATGTGGGTCATTCGGTTCTATTTTAATAGATTACATCGATGCTTTTTAAATGGTTGTCGTCTGTTAACTCTGATTTATTGTCGATTGTTTTTATACGCAATGTCAAAGAATGTGTATTGGTCCATAATTTATTGATAGATTTAATATCGGTATGTCGGCTACTCAAGGAGTGATTAAACATTCTTAATTGCAATTATTCGAATTAATATAGAGAAATGTCATCTACATAACATATCCAAAATCCAACAAAATCTTCTTGCCGAACTCAAAAGGAATATATTTTGATAATTTGATTTCACTCAAATATTATTTAAAGTCAAAATGTATGTTCACAAATGTGGCCAAGGGTGCAGTCGGGATACCTTTTGCCCAGCCCATTACTCCGAAATCCTTTGGAATAAAATAATAGAAAAAATGCGTGTCAAATGCATTTTTAATATACGAGTAAAAAGTAATTATTGAAATTGACGATGGTAGGAGAAAGGTGTGTTAATTTCACATGGAATGCGTTTTAATTCCTTCTTAATTGCTATAATTATGACGCACTTCCGGATTATGTATTTCTTGTTTTTTATATGTTGATTTAAGACGATAATTCTCTGAATTAATTCACATCATAAAATCTTCTGTTGTATTTTGTGAGGGTTCTGGGTTAGACACATGTAAAATGAGCCCGGAGAATCTTTCATCTGCATGCAATGTCTTGACTGTACCGATGATGTTCTACATCTTAATGTTGATGTTGATGTTGATGTTGATGTTGATGTGTTGATGTTGATGTGTAGATCGATCTGCAATGGATGGTGATCAGCTGCGACCCAACGCGACCGGAGAGAGAATCTTGCGATGAGCTGCCCGTGAGTCTCATTCTTTCCAACTCAAATCTCACATGTTTAGCAATCCAATATCTTTGAGCTTACTTACAATCACCAAGTGATTGGCAGAATGTATTTGGCGAACATTCAACAGTAAACACACTATGTGTCTGTTGATATCAGAATGCAACTGCTAAATATCAATGCCAAAAGAGATTATTGTCAAGCACTGCGCTCTCATTATGAAAAGCTCACCCCTTCAGGATTAAGGGACTTCAAAATTACTTTTGATGCGTTAAAAGCTCGTAAAACGTATGTACATTTTTCTTGGTACAAGTACAGTTTTCTTGTAGTTGTTCTGTTGATTATTGCCACTTTGTCTGCGTGTTTCAGAGGTTTGGTCGCGGGCCCGTGTCGGCGGCCCAGTCATGTGACACGATCTGTCCACAAGGCCCGCCGGGTTTCAATGGAACGACCGTAAGTCCTTTCAAGAGTAAAATAAAACGTACATTTCCTCTGATGTTTTAGTTGCATTTCTATTTTTTCGGCCGATCCAAATTTACAATATTCTAAAATTTCTAGATTCAATCAACAATAATTGAAATAATTTCACTTAGTGCCGGTTTTTCAATGCTCTGTTGAATTAAAACAGTTGATTAGGACTCGATTTTCATGGCAACAACTAATGCCTACTTGTTAAACTTATACTGATTAACAAAGCAATGAAATTAAAAACCATCCCTTATTGTAAAAGCCATTTGGATCAATTGAATTGTAACTTAACTTCTGTGTATACTGTCTTAGGTACTGTTTTAAAGGAACATAGTAAGTAAGGTATGCAAATTTAACTTAATTTGAACCATTTCCCTTTTACGTACACTCCCCCAAATAATAAACGGTACTTGGTACAAAACATATATTGGCTGCTGGGCCGGTTCCTTGACAATCAATCCTTGTTATTATCAATGAAATCAGAGTTCACCTAAAAGAGTTAGATAATGCGTTAGCACTGACTTCATGGGATGATGCCATCAAACCTTAATCAGTCAATTCATTTTCTTTCGAGTACCGTTTATTATTTGGGGGAGAGTACATTCTAAAGCCCAACATGAACAGTCAGGATTTATAGTACACAACCCTCATCCCATCTTCCATCCTTTCTCTTTCGTCCAGTCTTTGGTATCTGAACTAGAAGAATTTATATCTTTGCTATCATATCGTTCAAGAAATGTGTAACATTTTTAATTTATTATTAATTAATTTAATCTAGCTGGGAGACAGATGCTTTCAGTGAATATGTAATTATATGTAATCTAGTGGAGCGGTCGCTCCACCCAGCCAAGTCGTACTGTACACTCACACTCACTCAACATACCGTAAATGCCTAATAAACTGAGGAGCAGACCAAACACTTTTACTGTAAGCAACAACATGGCATTTTCGGCCTACTGGATCTTAAAATTGGAAAATCTCACATTGTTGTGAAATGTCTTAATTTCGAGCTATGGCCCACCCCACCCCACATACCAAATTTGGGAACAACAGGTTTTGCCATTTGCGAGCTAGAGGGCCATGAAAACAGTGAAATTATACCCCTTCTTAAAGCTATCTGATGATGATGATTCAGATATCAGGAAACATTGTTGACAGGGCCACAGCCTAAACGGCTAAACCGATCGATCTGAAATTTTTACCACATGTGCACTTTTGGCGTCTGATGATACCTTGCCCCCAAGAATTTTTTGTGCCGCCATTTTGAAACCGGAAGTGACGTCATATCTCAAAAACGGATGGACCGATCGGGACGAAACTAGCGCCAAACGATTCGGACTGTCATCTATATAAAATATCAGTAGTCTAAACAGAAATGTACTATTACCGAAACCGGAAATGATGTCATAAAAATGAAAAATCAGACTATAATCATCTTTTATAACAATATATTCAGAAGACTTTTTATGTTATATAACATTTATAAATACATATTTTAGGTGGCACTGACGCCAGCCGCCATTTTGAAAACCGGAAGTGATGCCATAACTCGAGAACGGCTAGACCGATTGGAACCAAACTTTCGCTATACTTCATAGCATATTATTTATAGCATTTACATAGCAACAAGCACAACTTTTCTTAGCAACCAAATCACAAAGGCGTATTTTTTTAAGGAATAATAGTCTTTGGTGCCACAATATAATGTTACAAGCTGTAAGAATAAACTGAAAAAAGGAGTGATATCCCCATAAAAAACACTCCGTGTAAAAATACCAGCCAAGTCTCTTCAACTAAAAAAAAAATAGAAGAAATCTAAAAATTCAGCACTGAAAAGTAGTGATATCAAACAATTGGCCAAGTCAAAACTTTTCAAAAAATACTTGGCGCATCGTTTTTTTAGGACATGTGTAGATGAGTACATTTCATTTCCTGCCTACTTCTATACTATTTATATGAACGATGCGCCAAGTATTTTTTGAAAAGTTTTGACTTGGCCAATTGTTTGATATCACTACTTTTCAGTGCTGAATTTTTAGATTTCTTCTATTTTTTTTTAGTTGAAGAGACTTGGCTGGTATTTTTACACGGAGTGTTTTTTATGGGTCATTATCTTTCTTGACATAATATCCTTGTTATATTATACTATCTGTATTTCTATTAAATATCTTTCTTTCACAACTGTATTTAAAATGATTGAAAAATGTCTGTCCCCCAGTAAAAGAAAGAAGATTGAGGTGTGTTACCACAGCAACAGTGGTCGAATTGGAAGTCGGTCCATGAGGGGATGTTATATTGCTACAAAAAGCACATTTGAGTTAGGTAAATGGGGGGTTTGGGGGGAGGGCCCCCCTACAGCACATTGATCCGGAGCGCACAGACCCTGGTTTTTTTATATTTATTTCGGAAATGAATTTGGTGCGTTTCTACGTGATTTTTACGCTATTTTAAGCCTATTTTTCTCGACAAAACAGAAGCTAAAAATGACACATTCTCTGTATATGAATATGATATTATTTTGAAGTATATAGTGTTGTAATCTCTCTTGGGCCCGGATTCACAAAGCTTTTCCCCAGGGGAATTGATAGTTTACACCACTTTGGTGTATCTAATAAGCAGTTAAATAAGGAGGTTTATTTTAAAACCCAGGGGGAAAAGCTTTGTGAATCCGGCCTTTGAGGGGTTAGTGAAGTGGGCAAACTAGCCATCGTGGGATGGAACTATCAATATATTCCCCATGGGGGATTCGACCCCCCCCCCCCCCCCCCCCCCCCCCCCCCCCCCCCAATTCGACCGCTGCATAGCAACCAGGGTGATGCAACTCAAATGACCTTGAGCTCTGTTATGCAAGGGTCATCCAGGCCCCACAATGACCTTGAGCTATGTTATGCAAGGGTCATCCAGGCCCCACAATGACCTTGAGCTCTGTTATGCAAGGGTCATCCAGGCCCCACAATGACCTTGAGCTCTGTTATGCAAGGGTCATACAGGCCCACAATGACCTTGAGCTCTGTTATGCAAGGGTCATCCAGGCCCCACAATGACCTTGAGCTCTGTTATGCAAGGGTCATCCAGGCCCCACAATGACCTTGAGCTCTGTTATGCAAGGGTCATCCAGGCCCCACAATGACCTTGAGCTCTGTTATGCAAGGGCCAGCCAAGCCCCACAATGACCTTGAGCTGTGTTATGCAAGGGCCAGCCAGACCCCACCATGCTTGAGATCTGTTATGCAAGGGTCGTCCAGGCCCCACAATGACCTTGAGCTCTGTTATGCAAGGGTCAGCCAGGCTTCCCCGGAGCAACGGGAGACGTCGGACGTCAGGGAGACCGCGGTCTTCCAGGACAACGCGGCAGCCGAGGAGACCCGGGATCGCCTGGACTGCCAGTAGGAATCCACATCAACACTTAGCCTGCTTCTTGTGTTGTCTAATGTCTAATAGGATGTGTCTAATGTCTAATAGGATGTGTCTAATGTCTAATAGGATGTATCTAATGTCTAACTCCCTATAATAGCAGGTCCTGTGACTGGAGATATTGCTGGAGATGGCAGAAACACTGGGGTTTTATCACCGTCACGATTTTGTGATTAAATAATGGAATATAAATAGACCCTCTGTTAGTACTATTTAAACCTCCATGCTCTGTTCTTTCATAGATTCGTCATCTTTAGTGAGACTATTATTTTTCTATTGTGTGACAGAAAAAAAAACTGTAGGTAGTCTGGCAGAATATTGTATAAAATCCATATGAAATGTTATATGAAATAGGCAATGATATTTTTTCTATTCTGTAGTTACAAGAAAATTAATTAAAATTGCACTTTTTGGATACAAATTAAATTTTTTTGTTAGTTTGTAAATACCAGTATGGACCACTGATCTGTGGACACACAAAAATCTACGGTTAAACAGTGTATTTCACTTTGTTATCGGATTGTTTCAAATAGTTGTTTGTTATCAAAATCTTTAGTTTGTTGACAGTAAAATTGGTGTAAACCCCAGCGTTTCTCTTGATGCCAGTTCGTCGTGACTAATCTTGTTATAACTCGTAACCAATGTGACTAATATCTGTGACTAATAGGGGGCCCGCGGGGCCACCGGGCCGCTGGGTCCTATCGGCGAGCAGGGCCTGCCAGGATTCCCAGGCGCCAGGGGCCTGCCCGGACCCACAGGGAGGCCTGTACGTTACCACTAACTACACTCAATTCTACTAACTTGGACGCGATTTAAATTATCACGACTTTATCTTTTCTTTCTTTTAATACACTGTTCCCTAGAGATTAGCTTTGTACGTATAGTTACTGTCAATAAGTATAATTTGTGAATCATGACATATGACCAAACATTTAAATTTGACATGCTGTTACAAATTGAAATAAGTATAAAAATAAATTATTGCAATTATTAACGGATACAATATTGGTGTAGTCACTATTTTTAGAATGATGCAGATATTACATTTTGGGAGATGATTTGTTAAACATTTCAAAAACGAAAGCCCAAGTTCATATGTTTTGTACACGAAATCCTTTGAAAATTGAGCCCTTAAAAGAATTATAAAGGTCAGAAAGATGTTGGGCAGAATTTTAGAGTATAATCTAAAGTAAAATCATACGTATCAAAATGAAATAATATATAGTCATATTTTGGTATTTTAAATCGTGTACATTTATGTATATTACACGTTTTATGTCTACTTACATGGTATAATTTTCACAAATAAATTTCATATTCTCATCAACAATTACCAACTTACTATACTGATTATGAATGGTGGAATTTAACGTGGTAAATAAATATAGTATTTAATTTTGTAAAAAGTATTTAATTATGAATAATAGTTATTGATACAAATTTCACTTCCACTTAAAACCATCAAGTCCCGTAAATATTGATTATATTGATTCAATATTGAATACGCATTGAATCGTGTCCTTTGAATGAAAACCATTGTGATTCTTTAAAAGCAGAGTATAGGCAGATTCAGACTAGAAACTTTTGGTTGATCAACTTGGTTCTGCTCGTGCGCAGAGTCACTTTGGTGATGATAATGTGACACTGCACATGTGCAGAACCAAGTGGATCAACCAAAAGTTGCAAGTGTGAGTCGACCGTTAGATTTTCTGAAGTATCAAACTCTTATCATCATTACCATCAATTCTCATGAAGCAATGTTGCTAGGGGTCTACAGGGACAGCCGGACAGCCGGGCCCTCGGGGACTTATCGGGCCCATGGGCATTGCTGGCAATCCAGGAGAACAGGGAATTCCGGGGACCAAAGGAGACAGGGTAAGCAAATAACTGAAAAAGTACTCGCTTCCAAAAAAAAGTAATCTATTTCTTTACACGCAATCAATTCAGATTGTGATGAAACAAGGACTAACCAATATTTTTAGAAATTCGCAAAAAATCATACTTATAACTTAGTTTACAAGTTGAGATATAATGCTTGGAACAATTAATTAACAAATAGTAAAGATCACACCTAATGTTATTTACTGCAAATAATTTGATTGAGATTGTTTTATTAAACTGTTTTGTTTTTGTCAGGGTGACGGCGGATTCCCTGGATCCAAGGGAGAAGCTGGAACTGACGGAGTTCCAGGAATTCCAGGACAAAACGGTCTTCCAGGACCTAAAGGCTCGCCTGGAGGAGGCCGAGGAGGCAGCAGAGAACCAGGCCCGCCGGGCCCGATAGGTCCCGTTGGCTTGCAGGTACTTATCAATTATAATACGTTTGTATCATTTTACAGCCATCATTGGATTTCAAAAATAATGTATACCTACATTTATTATAATTCCTTTTCTTTAACTTAGATACTAGGATATAATCAATCCAATTTAAAAAATGTTTGTAAAATGTCATCTAAGCTTGTTCGGATGCCTTTACACATAATTTTACAAATTATTATTATGTTAATAAATCTCAAACACGATAAAATGAAGGTGAGAAGATTGTTATAATATAATTGTCTGCAGGGTCAACCGGGCCCGCCTGGTTCAGAAGGCCCTCCAGGTCGCCGGGGCCTGGCCGGGACGACGGGTGAGATCGGGCCCGCGGGACGGGACGGCAAGGACGGCGAGCGAGGACACAAAGGGGAGCAGGGGGAGCCTGGACAGGCGGGGGAGCGCGGGCAGGTCGGGCCAATGGTGAGTGAATACAACCATCTTATATGGACAAAATCATAACTAGTTTTGAACTTTCAATACTATCATGCAGAGAGAGACTGCTTTTTCCAATTATTTAACGGAATATTATGTCAATTTGTAATTATGTTCATTTTTAAATATAAATCATGCATATTGTCATTTATTACGAAAGAAAGGGAAGAGGAACCTCATAAAGTAATTTTTATGGTAATTTATTCGTTGTGAAAATTGCAAAAACAGGCCTACCATATTGCATACTTTTGCATAATTTTGCATAAATGAAATATTTTGGTAGATTCTATTTCCCTTCTCTCCTGGTGTAGATAAATACCTCTTGTAAAAGCGTTTCTCCACGATCCATCATTGATTTGCATTTAATCGATCTGTAAGTGATCGCGATAAATAGATCGATCAATTGAATCGATCAATCAATGCTGGAAGTGCATCTACATGAAGTCACTGATTGTCTTACCCGTGATGTTGGTTCCAGGGTCCCGCTGGAGTTCCAGGGACACCAGGGACGCAGGAGGGCGGTGTGTTTGCGCCAGGACAGGCGGGACTGCCCGGCATCCCTGGTGACCCGGGGGTGGCGGGGGTGCCGGGCACCAGGGGGCCCAAGGGCAGTCAGGGGGACACCGGCGAAGTGGGGCCCAAGGGAGACAAAGGTATTGTCAGGCCTCTCAACACAGAATCTCAAGCAAGAAATCTTGGCTTTGACTTCAAATACAATTAATTTATATGACCTCCGTTACTCCATAAATAACGTATTGTGTTTTGCTTAAAATAAATTAACTTAGGGGCCATATTACCAGTACTCGGTGGTGTATTACCATTACTGCGGTATTTTGTAACATAAACTGCAGTCAATGTAGCCTGAGGTTAATTTAAACTGAGGAAATAAGCTCCTGAATTAAACTGCAGTTTATAATAGTAACAACATAACATTTCCCTAGTGGAGTGGAGCTTAAACTAACTGTGGCTTAAACTAATGGTAATACATGCCCTTAAATAGTTAATGATATTTAGAAGTAACCTTGAAGTATTTACCCATTTTAAGTGGATCCTAAAATGCACAGTTATATAATAGTTTTGTAACACTTGTTCATTTTTTTCTCAACACTATAGTCTGCGTATTTAATGTATGTCTATTCATCTTCCATAGATGCCTTTCATGTCATTTCATGTCATTCATTCTCTTGATGATCGGCAGCCAAGAAAGACTTTCTAGAGTCTCAAGCAAACACATAGCCTTGAGTATATCAGTACCGTCGAGAAAATTAAAACACTATATAACTTCAAAATTAATACGCTTTAGGCTCCATTACTAATTACTCTGTATCCACCTAGAATAATCCAACATATTTTCCCTAGTGAAGTTTTTCTGCACAACCCAAAAACTAAATTCTCCGCGATCTATGTTGCATATTCAATCTTGTTTATCTCTCTAATTGGCGAGTAGAAACGTAACGAAGATGAATGCTCTGCTGACGCCCCGCAATCACTGCCTGCCCTCTCTGTCATATGCACTGCATGCACATTAACTGCATCTCTCTCTCTCTCTCTCTCTCTCTCTCTCTCTCTCTCTCTCTCTCTCTCTCTTCGACATGATTTATGACTGGCGAATGTTCTGGCGAATGACGGAGCGCTATTTAATTCCGTCTAGACTCACTAACCAATGACAACATCGTTTGTCTTCATCATTTGTGACCCATATTACTATATGAGATTCACAGAAAATGCCGCTCTGTCTGCTGTTTTAACTAGTTTATGTTCATTAACGTTACTTGCTTTCATTTTCAACTGCAATTTTTTTCATAAATTAAAAAGCTGTCAATGGAAATTTTAAATGTAACTTTCGGGTGGTCCCAGCATGTCGAAATAAATTATGTAATATTTCTCATGTTCTTTCAATTATTTGTTACAAAAAATACGCAGAGTATATATTCAGAGGGAATAATTTTTAGAAATAAATTTTGTTTTGTCATGGATTTTGTTTGTGCGTAGGGGACCGAGGCGTTGCAGGCCGGGCCGGTGTAGATGGGCTGCGGGGGCCCGTTGGCAAGGAGGGCCAACCAGGAGAGTCGGGCCCCAAGGGTGACGGGGGCTACCCAGGAGCCCCGGGCCTGCTAGGACCCCCAGGACTCGTGGGACTCCCGGTGAGACGAAAATAAAATTAAAATCCTACATCTGCCACCATTTGTAATTTTGTAAATGTTGAATCTTGAATAAAACATTATAATGTTAACGTGGTTATTGCAGGGTCCAGCAGGAATTCCGGGCGAGTCTGGAACTCCGGGACAGAAGGGCGAGTCGGGGAGAGACGGTCTTCCAGGGTTGTCCGGGTCATCTACATCTACATCCAGTGATCCCGGGCCCCCCGGACCTCCAGGCCCATCCGGACCCGCGGGCGAGGACGGAGAAAGAGGGACCAAAGGAGATCCAGGAGACCGAGGTCTTCCAGGGCTTCCAGGACCAGCCGGTCTTCCTGGAAGAGAGGGACTACAAGGGAATGAGGGGGACGCGGTAAGAGATCGTTCACTTCCTGGAGCGGTCAATATGTGCTTATTGATTTATATTTCGAACAAAACATGTTTATTGAATCCTTGTATATTTTACAGGGCCCCCAAGGTATGCGTGGCGAGCCGGGGCCGAAAGGACCTGAAGGCCCAGTGGTACGTATCTATACCAGAATACATTCAATTATTAATTTAAAAAAAGGCTTTCCTTTGCAAATAAGAATAAAGCTGAATGAAGGACATTATTATCTCTCACATGTATTTGCAGGGTCCACAGGGAAAGACTGGTTTGGACGGGCTGCTAGGCGCTGCAGGATCTAAAGGAGACCGGGGTGATACTGGAGAGCCGGGCCAGGTCGGGCCCAGGGGACTTCCCGGGCAAATGGTATACGATAATCTGATTATAAATATGAATTGAGTGTGTAACCTTGTGATAAAACATACTGATATTTCTCCAGGGACCTCCAGGAGGGCCCGGTGCCAATGGATTAGGAGGTCTACCTGGATTCATGGGCCCAGCAGGGCCTCCAGGGCCTCCCGGCCCACCAGGCCCACCGGGGGACAGCAGTTCATATCCCAACTCGATATCAACATACGACGGCAACGGCGTGCCAGGAGTAGCCGGGCCCAGGGGCCAACAGGGCCCTGCGGGACTGGTGAGACTATGCAATTAGAACTTTATAAAACAATTATAAATTTTCTGTTCAAAGCATGAACACTCAACAAATGATAAAACGGTATTTGAAAGAAATTCATTGGCCGAAAAGATGTGATTGCATCATCCGATGAAGTCCATGCTAACTCGTCATCTACATCTAGTAATTGAGCTCTGATTTCATTGATAATAACAAGGATTGATTGTCAAGGAACGTCCTGACCACTGACCAGCAGCCACTCCGTTTCGTTCAAATACCGTTGTATGATTTGTTGGGTGAACATACGCTATTCCAATTTTACAAATCTCGTAAGCCTTGACTTACGATTTGTAAATTCTTTCTTACACGCAATGTATTCTGCTTAGCCCGGTGAACGAGGCGCTTCCGGGGACCGCGGGCCCGAGGGCATGTCGGGCTCCCCAGGCATGCCGGGCAAGGAAGGTGCTCCAGGCGTGCCCGGCTCGCAGGGCCCACGAGGACAACCCGGACTGCACGGCACTCCCGGACCCCCGGTGAGTGTAGGATATAGATAAACGCCGACGTGATGACGGCGAGGATGTGTTGATGAGAGGGTTGACGTGTTGCAGGGGCGGACGTTCACGGAGTCGGAGCTGCGCGAGATCTGTGCGGCTGTGCTGCGCGGTAGGAACACTCACATTGTGAACTCTATATACGTCTGTCTTACAATGAGAGAAGGGGAATGAGCTAAATACAGCCTTCATTTCTTGTGGATATGCGTTTTGCAGCATTAGTTGGTCTTCAAAGTCCACTTTAAAGTCAGTAAATCTCGTTGGTTGAGCTTTAATGTTTCTCAGTGGAATTTTGACAACTTTAAATATTTCAATTAAGAAATTTTATGAAGATTCTATTTCCCTTCTCTCGTATTACTGATATTAAATTCCAACATTTTTTGTCACGCTCTTTCTTTTAAGACGGAAATACAGTTTTAAAAAGTTGAGAATTCTAAATTAAAATTATGATAGATTGTTTGAGCATTTACCAATACATTATGATTACATTTAGATTAGAAAGAAATTAATAATCTTATTGGGCTGAACTTATTCTTAATCTGAAAAGACAGTTTATTTGTGGTTCAATTTTCTTTGAAGATGAGAAAAGAAAAATTGATTTGAAATGAGAAGTTTGTGGAGGCACCAACGTACTTGAATTATCATTTTATAGTTCTGACTTTAATAAAGATGTTTTTTTATAACTTTGATTCTTAGCTGAGTGCCTGAGTGAATTAAATTAAAATCCCATTGAAGTTGCTGTACTTGTTTTGAGGAATTCAAATAGGTTTAATTAAGAGTTGACTATAAACTGCTCGAATGTGATCACCACAGACCAGCTGAGCGAGTTGACCGCCACATTGATGGGGCCCCCGGGCCCACCGGGCCGCAGTAAGCCTGGCCGCACTGGTCCCCCGGGCCTACAGGGCCCAACAGGTAACAACTAACAGCCGTATACATGTCTGTGTGTTCTAACCGGGTGTTACTGTGCGTAGATCGTCTCGACGAACTAACTGCGGGGTTGATAGGCCCACCGGGCCCACCTGGGGCCGTGGGCCATGGGACCCAAGGGCCGGCAGGGGCGCAGGGCATCCCAGGTACCGGTACCCTTCGTCACTAGCCATTACTACAGTTTGGTTCATACCATGAAGCATTATTGTCAACCTTAGTCAGGGTAAAAATTCTCAAAACATTCCCCCAATAAAATAAAACATTTTTGTCTCAACGTTATTGCAAATCAACAAGGACCTGAAATTATAGACATTCTATACCATCCAAAAGTCTCTATAATCTCTCATTCAAAATTCAAAAACAATTCCTTCTGGGGCCGCGTCGATAAACCAGCTAATGACAGTTAGCTGGTTTATGCGTTCATTGGTGTGTTTTTCAACTTCTGACAGTTGGAGACTGTGTTATTCCTTCCAAAGTGATTCTAAACTGAATTAAATATCTAGTTGTCCTACTTTTTCGTTGTCCTACTTTTTGGTTGTCCTACTTTTTCGTTGTCCTACTTTTTGGTTGTCCTACTTTTTGGTTGTCCTTCTGGAACGAAAAATTTAGATTTTACTTTAAACATTTTTCCGTTGGTCGAGATCTTGCCAAGTATGAACCGGACTGTGGTCATGTCACTTGGCATGTCATTAGCTAGTTGCTTGACGTGATGGAGCTTGCTTGCTTGTTGCTTGAATGCCGATCTTGCATGGCTGTGGATATGCTTGTTATAATTTTACAGTTAACATACAAAAATTATATGAAATACTTTTTCACATGCTATTTGATGACAAATAGTTATTCAGTAAGGTTTCGAGACCATACACCATGCAGAAATTAAATGATTATAATGAAAAAAGGCAAAGAATTCTATATTATTTTAAATCGTGTTATCGACGAACGAATTGTATTAAATTGTATTTCACTTGCACCATTACTATGATTGTAAATAATGAATAGTCTAATATCACAGCATTATATCCTGATAGACCCTTCCCCCTGACCAAGAAATAAGGGTGATTTTCTAGTTCTAACAGGACTCATTGCTGTGATTTTACATTGGTTTCATGCTTATAATAAATCACTGTACAAATAAATGCTATACATATGTTCATACTCCCTAGTTTTGGCTGCATTGATAAGCACTTGATTTTATACCATCATACTTTTTCAAAATTATTAATTGAATTACCTATGCCACGAAATATGGGAAATATAATCTACATAAATAGGTCCCAAAGCTTTTGAGTTGTGAAAAGTCCGATTTGAACTTTGAAGTCAGATGAACTTGAATAGTTAACCTTTTTTTCTAAGTTGATCTCTGATAATTTAAAACGTCATGAAATGGAATTTTTGTATGTAGGTTATATTTTTCTTATCTCGTGGTAGAATTACACGGCGAACAAGGCGACATGTACAGTAACATTCAGACGTTGTTTACCAATGTACAATATTATATCGCTTCTGATGAAAATCGGTGTACATAAAGATAAAATTGTTAAAAACTAAATATTTTCATTTCAACAATTATTAATATTTTTTTGAATACATTCCTGCATATATTAGATTATAACAATGAATATGACATGTGAGGGCCTGTTGCATGGAATTGTGTTTGTAGGTGACACTGGCCCGCCGGGCCTGCAAGGTGAGCGAGGATTCAACGGACTGCAAGGCCCCGTGGGACCAGTGGGGCCCACTGGATCGCAGGGCGAGCGAGGCGACAAGGGGGATCGGGGGCCCGAGGGGGTGGGCATTGAGGGACAGATGGGACTCAGAGGCCTACCAGGTAAGAAAAATTGTAATAACATAGAAACAAAATAGCAATTATTACAAATTTGTAAGATACGAATAAACATTTAAAAATGATGTAATTTTTTTAATTTAATTTAATTTTAAATTTAATTTTAATTTGGTTAAAATTTTAAATTAAATTTAAAATTAAATTATTTTTGATGCTGTTTTTTTTTATCAAAAAAGATTTGATTGAACATTTTTGATTAATTTAATTTTAATTTTAATTTTAATTTGTTTAAAATTTAAAATAAAATTGTCTTTTTCTAATATTTGACAGCTATTGAAAACAATTTTTATAATAAGATAATTTGCCAAAAAATCAAGGACATAATATTATTGTTTTTACGAAATAAACTTGATCGAATAATTTTTTGAACTTATGAAATTTAAATGATAATTAAAAAAACATGATACTGGGGATATATTTTTTAAAATTATTTTAAAAATGAGAATTTAGTCTTATAGTGAGGGATGTAAGCACACAAATAGTGCAAAATGTGATACTAATTTTTCCTTTGGCAGTCTTATAGAAAATTTTCCGCTCTCCCATAATTTCGATATCCTCAAAAAATCGGGCGGCCATTTTGGGCCCCAGGGCTGTCCAAAGTGCCAAAAAGTGTGTATTTCAGTAAAATTATTAAACTTTTGTAAATTTATTGTTCTTGTATAATAAACAATGTGTCAGGAACGTACGATAAAAAAATAAAATTTCTAAGTCTAACTAAAGTTGTATTTATTCAAGAAATTAAAGATGTCGGCGAGTAAGCTCTAAAATGACCGCCATTTTCAGGGAATTCGTGTTTCAAGGTTGCAGTTGCTTATGTATGTTCATATTATGGACATTTAACTTAAAAATCGATGGATCACGAAATTAACCCTTTGGGGGGTGGGGGGTGGAGACCTAAAGGTTTCGATGTGTGTAAAATAATCCATAGTAGATAGAGACTAATAATTTCTTGCACACACTAATAAAACTGTGCTCTGTTCGAAAAAAATCACGAGATCCCAAAATTATGCCGCCATCTTCGATGAGACGCGTTTATATTTCGTTATTTTGCGCACAGCAGTTGAAAAATGATGATAAATTTGCTACTTTGCTCATCCCTTGTTCACTGCAAAGGTATCGAGTCACCGCCTCCTGAACTAAAATTACATGTTAAAATCCCTATCTTGGGACGTTTTATCAACACACAAATGAAGTTTTAGGGAGAACGGTTGGAGATACAGAGAATATGCAAATTACAAATGTCTTTATTATAATTAGTGCTATATTTTATGTCAAATAAACTTTTTCGTATTGTATGGAGAACGTACTGAAATTTACGAAAAAAGAAATATAAGCTCTTTTTATCCAAGATGGCGGCATTATTTTGAGTTCTCGTATTTTTTTTTGAAGAGAGCACATTTTCTTTAGTATGTGCATGGAACCATTTTTATTTAGCTAGTATGGTCTATTGTATACACATCGAAACCTTTAGGGCTCCACCCCCCACCCCCCAAAGGGTTAATTTCGTGATCCATCGATTTTTAAAGATCAAAGTCCATAATATGAACCTACATAAGCAACTGCAACCTTGAAACACGAATTCCCTGAAAATGGCGGCCATTTTAGAGCTTACTCGCCGACATCTTTAATTTCTTGGATAAATACAACTTTGGTTAGACTTAGAATTTTTATTTTTTTATCGTACGTTCCTGACACATCGTTTATTATACAAGAACAATTAATTTACAAAAGTTTTATAATTTCACTGAAATACACACTTTTTGGCACTTTGGACAGTCCTGGGGCCCAAAATGGCCGCCCGATTTTTTGAGGATATCGAAATTATGAAAGAGCGGAAAATTTCCTATAAGACTGCCAAAGGAAAAATTAGTATCACATTTTGCACTATTTTGCCAAATGTATGTGCTAACAGCCCTCACTATTATAGTTTTGTTTCTAAAACCCTGTTTCTTCCTGCTCCAGGCCCACCAGGCCCCGACGGTCAAGGTCTTCCAGGTCGAGAAGGAGAGCGCGGAGAGCCCGGTCGACCAGGTAGGTATCTTCCAGCCTAGTCTTCCAGAGTGTTCTCCACCACCTTCTCATGACACTGTCTCTGCCACCAGGCCCGACCGGACTACGCGGAGGCCTCGGGGCCCAAGGCCCGCCCGGGAACTGTGATCACTGCAACCACGCGTACCTGCAAGCGCGACCGGCGACCAGCAACAAGGGGCCGTGATGACAAGTTGCTAACAACAACGCCATCTACCTAACACTGCCATAACTGCCACTAATAGCTCCAAGCACAACGTTCCAAAAGTCAATTTTAAAAAGTGTCTTGTTTATTTTTGTAAACTATTGTGCCATGAGAAAAAGGTTATAGAATATACATAAAATGCTCAATTTATTAGAGTATTTCTATACGTTTCAACCCGTTTCAACAGCTTTTTAGTTGCCAAAATCCCTAAGAGAAGCATACAAGTTGAACAGCAATATGGACTTTTTACAACTTTTGCTATAAAGCATACCACTAGATAGTAGATGGAGCCCATCAATTTATGTATATTCTATTCCTTTTTCTTACTTGGGCTATTAAATAGTTCAGTATCCTAGCTAGAACGGTTTAACAAAGAAATACAAGATGTTTTAGTGACATTTTGGAATACGTTGACGGTTGATTTTTAATGTCAGGATGTCAAAATAAGTGCCAAATTGCAAGGCGGCGCATTGCATCGCGTTTGGCAAAATGTTCATTAGTATAAGTTTCTCAGTGACGCTGACATAGTTTCTTGTCCAACTCAACTCAATATCTAATACTTTCTTATTTTATAAGAGATAGGGTTGTAATTAGGCTTCTGCTCCACGCAATTAGGTAGTACGAACGTTTGAATCTCTCCGATAGAACCTACTAATATTATTGTGACCTCATGCAAGAAATCTCATGTAATGGAATCTGCTTTCTGATCCGTTTTGTAGCCGAAAATGTTATTAATCAGGACAGTAGTTTTAGATTATTGTAAAATTAGATATCTGTGTGATCCAACAAGGGACCAAACTTTGAAAAGTTCTATACCATTCTAGCCTCAAGTCTAGATAAGTAATTGTAGAATTTGACGTTGTAATGTATATTTTATAATTGGTTTTATAAATTAATAATAATTGTAATAAATAAATTGTAATTTATAATTCAAATTTGTAGTTTTTGTTACTCAAATAACCTATCATACCTTATCATGCTTTTTTTCACGACGCACATCCCATCCCTTCCTGTTATCATACTTTAATTTGTAAAACAAAACATACCAAAAGTGTAATAAATTCATTTGAATTTACCCGCCATCGATTTTGCCGCGATGGTGCTGCTGAGATTCCAATGCGGAGCGGCGAAACGTGAACTAGAAATTTGCGGCTGTATTGACGTGTGCCAGCCGTGATGTGAAGAAGTCGTGTTTTACTATGATCCTCACCTGAATACGCCGTAAAACCATCAACATCTTCAACATTTAAGGTAATTATAACTTTATCTGACAATAATTATACTAGTCAACGTATTTTGTCTCCTTAAAACGCAGTAGACGAGTGATTTTTCAATGTATAACCTCGCCGCGCTATGTTGACAAGTGTCTGCCAATTGACAGCTCAAGAAAATCATGTTTCTTCACGCTATTTTACAACTCGAGGATTACATTCGTTATCTTTCATGTATTCTGGTGTATTTTTAAATGCTATCTTTATATTGTCTACGTAAATTACCGACTCTTTTTCACCTGAAGTGTCATTTCATTCATAAGTTTGCTGGAGCATGGTATACTGGTACCAATATAAGCACAGCTCTACTCCGCCTACGCAAAAACAGACTGGATTCCATTGAGAACAATCCTGGCAATGTAATAATATTATGAACATTGTGCAAGGAAGTACACTTATTATGCAAAAGAGAATTCTAGGTACTGCAAAGATCTACCAGTTATTAGCTCTAAGTACATAACTGTAAACATGACCGTAAATTACCTACGCCTTTTTAATTACTACTATTTTTGGTTTTACGTAAGCCTTTTGCAAGACAGCAGCTAGAGAGGAAAGGAACATAAATATAAGAAGTAGGTATTGCAAATGTGTGACTTACGATAAAATGTGCATAATGTGATGCTCATTGTTTAGAAGGTCTTGTTGACAAATCTGACAGCTGATTCTGAATGTTATCGCGTCTTTACGACTGTACTAAAGCTGGTTGCAGTGCTTGATAGTCTCTCAAATATTTACTTTAGTTTGTCTATGTTTGCTCTGTGGTAGACGGGCCAGATTGCTGGGACTATTTACTTCCTTTGTGACAAGTTGTTTCCGACAGAGGTGGAGAGATAACAGTGATTACGATGAAGCACGTTCTTGAGGTACCGGGTTCTATTCTCGCTACCTTCCTTCCTGACTTAATTTTTTTCGTCGTGTTCCTCAGTCGAGTAGGACATATTAATTGGCCACGAACGCCTCTTTCCCATCGTCTATCCTTTTGCGTATTATTCTTCGTCATCATCAAAATTATCATCATTATTCTGATGAATCCGTCGTCATGGGTACACTCGGCAAAACAAAAATTGATCGTTAAAGAAATTTGAATGACTGCTGGTCATGTCCCATAATCAATCAAAGCTTGTTATTATCATTTAAATGTGAGGTCACCTACTAGAGTGAGACAATGAGATCACTTAGACTGACTTCTGATGGTGCGATCTTACATTTATCAGCCTATCAGATTTATTGAACGTTCAATTTTTGTTTAGCCAAGTGAAGTATAGTTGCAGAACATTGCTATGGGTCATTCCATGAAAATGTATCCGTTTTTTTAAAAATAAAATATTTTTTTCTTGGGGTTTTTTTTTTTTTATTTGATTATGGTTGTAAAGATTGTTGGCAAACAATTTTTTGGGGGCTGATATGAATATTCTACAATTTACCGCACTTTAACGATTTAGTTTTGTCGAAAACGCACCATTTTCTAGAAAATCTTTTTTTTGGCAGTTTAGTTTTATCAACTTCAACTAATTTACAACTATCTGTATACGTGAGCCAGAAAAAAAATTGTTTTGCGCTTTTTAATATATTTTTGGAAAAAATGTAATTTTTTTTTATAAAAATAAAATAAAATATTTTGACATTGAAATTTTTTAAACAAATTTTCTAAAATTTATTAAAATGAGTTTATACTCAGGTTCAAGATGAATAACTTCCCACTTTAACTCGTTTTTGGACTAATTTCCTGCTTAAAAAGGGATGTGTAACACTAACATGAGTTACCAAAAAATGTCACATGAGTTACCGACTAATTAATTAATCGTTTAGAAACTATTGTATTTAAAATTATGAAATTATTTTGAGAACTCACTGCAGTAACTAGTTGGTTTTATAGAAAAAAAATTACAGTTAGTTTCAGCAGACAATTGAGGAGGAATTTTGAAATCAATTGATGCTAATTACGTAAGTGGCCCATTTCGTGTAACATGAGTTACCAACATGAAATAATTATTATATGCTAAGGTGTTCTAAATAAAAAAAATAAAAAAATACCATAATTTTGTAAGTTTATTGAGAAGCCCTTACGATATTTTTTTTAAATGTATAGCATTAATATTGTGGATGTGGTATATCATTTTATGAAACAAAATACTTGAGATTGTAACATGAGTTACCGTGGAATGACCCCTATGTTTAAGTCATTGAGACTTGTGATATGCAATTCTATGACATTTCCGAGTACACTGATATGATTTATTATCGCTTACTGATTAGATTTAGAAATCTGTGGGATATTATCTTGAGGTTTTAAAAATAACTTTGAAGTAGACCTACTACAGTGATTTTCATATCTTTACCTAGAGGTATAATATTTAGACGGTCGCCTCCTAAACACTATAGAGTACCTACCTATGATTAGTGATTACAAATCACGTTTTGGTGTCACTAGCGTTTGGTTGTTGAAGCGAAGTGCGAGCTTCAGAATAGTGAGTACTACAATACGTGAACACAATCTGATGAGCGACGATAATAATCTGGTATTGCTATATATTCGCTTGATGAGCCAGATTGGTTTTGATAACAATTTTTATTTTAGCATGGCAGTGGTGACGGCTTGTTCCGATGGAAGTGCTGGTGGCCCTGATAAGGGCCGTTCGCGAATTTTTATTTTGCTCACGAGCTTTGTTTAATAATCACTGCGCAAAATAACGTGCATCCTACGTCGAAATCGCTAGATTCTCGGGTTCTAATTTATAAAATTTCTATGAATTTGACAATTTTAAATTTCACATTGTTCGTGTTCCTTTGAGGTTGTGCTTTTTTTTGGTTGTAACTAGAACATAATATTAAAATTTAATTTTAAATGGCTCGGCGATGCTGGAGCCTTTTTCGTGGATTCTATTCCCCTTTACCTTCTAGAAAGTTAGGTACCTGACCAGGAGGTATTCTATCTAGAACGATTTTCCAATTCCATTCGGATGGAATTCGGTCACGGCCATAAGGATTAACATAGTATGGAATTGAATTCTAGTGGAATTGGAAATTTAAATGTTTTAGAATAGGGCCCCAGTGTGGAAATTAACGAACATGCAGAAGTAAAAAAATGTACGTTTTCAGCCCAAAGTCTGTCCTTTAGGACAGGTTTTAATGATGATTAAATTTCAATTGATTCCGTCCACCGTTACATCTGCAATCGATCTCAGGAGTCTGCTAAACAGCGGAACTCTGGCGCTTGCGGCAACGCTATTTGGCAAATTGACCAGTTCTACGAATGTCAAATTATACTTCACGTTTTATAGTCGTGCCGTGCTTAGCAATATACCTAATCAATATTTTAGCATATTTGCATGTTATTTTTCGTATCATTAATTCACGGGCTCGGCTGGACTTCATCGAATAGCCTAGAAGTCTTCCTCTAGTCTTCGCTATACAACATTTTCAGAGTGAAAAATGTTTTTTTGATTAGAGTAATAAATCATTTTTAATCATGGTTTTGTAGTACTACCAGACCTAAAGGGAATTTAATGATCCTTTGGAAAATTCTTATTTTTTTTCTGAAAATTTAAAATGTTTTAGAAATTAGACAATTCAAATGACAATGCAGTGTAATATCAATTCAAAGTCTTCAGAGACTTAGATAGGTAATTGAATGTAACATAGAGGTAAATTTAAACAAAACGTACAGTTTTTAGTAAATTTGGTGTAGGTACACGTTTTTGGCCTACACGAAACGAAATTACACGAAATTTACAAGTTTTAACTTTCCATGTCACAACAGATGACACCTAAGGTTTTGGCACAAAATAAAATAGTTCAATAAATTAAAAAAAAAAAAACGAAAAAGTCATTAAATTTTTCATGTAGACCAGAACATTTTCATGCCCGATCACTATGTTTTTGTTGTCCCTTTATTGTGATGATTGCAGACTAAACAATGGTACCTAGGTAATGTAAAATTCCCCCAGGAATGTATTCACATTCCTCGATAAAAATGAGAGAAACTACGTATAATTTGTAATCTGAAACTCAATTCAAACCGTATTATTGCATGCACGAAACGCGTTCCTTAGTTTATACACATTTCTCAACCAAACGAAAACTAACTTATTTTTTACTACGCTTAATCACTTTACGATCCAATAAATTAAACCCTCTCGTAAATGTAAATGTTCGTGATCAATTCTCCACGACAGGACATCCTGTTCTCCATGTTTGCCAACATTTCATTTTAATAAACTCAATTATATATCACGTTATGAATGATTTAGCTCCAGTTATTCGGTTCCACATTTAAACTTATCTGCGGCCGACGTTGCCAAAACGTACACCTCATGTTGCGTGCGCTCGTCCCAATCAAACACACGCGAGCATTCCTGTCAACACGGTCGATGCTTTTGACACGGCCGTGCAATATTAATGGATCAATAGGTAAGTGAATGTTGGTAAAACAGGAGACTGCAATGCCACAATATCTCGACATGGGATGGTAGATCGTTAGCATTTGCATGAGGTAAATCGTTCATTCGTTCACTAGGCCCATAGGATGCTAATCAATTCGAACTGAATTACCTTGATGGGCAATAAAATACGACTTTTTACCATAAAGTAGAGAAATACATGGTTTCTAACTTCCAGACCTCAGTATTATTTAAAGTTCTAACAGTAAAAGTTGGATCGGGGATGAGGTTGACGCTCTTAACTTGCGTTCCGGAGGTCTCAGATTACCGTCCATCCTCACTGAGGAATAACGTAATTTCCCTCAGTCGAGATGAAGTAAATAATGGGCCCACCTAATAGGTCACGACCGCCTGGTTTCCACCGTCCATCCTTTTAACCTATTCATCTTTATTCTCCCTATCTGAATCACAATCATTCGTCCGGCGCCATTAGCCTAGTTGCAGATCAGTGCGACGTTAAACTCATATTAGTTCAGTTCAAATTCAGTTTTGGTACAGCTTTGGTGTCCCTAATGACGCCGAATGACATTGCCATTGTTGCTAACCCGATTGTCTGAAATATTTTGACCTGTTATCAGTCAGACATGCATTTTCATGCACTTTTCCCTCGGAATTATGTGTCAGAATCTAGTGGACAATGGATTAACTATAACATATCGCACTTAGTGCTGTGATCCGCGTGCTGGCAGCGGCTGCACGAACTTGGTGCATTCAATCCGACGAAGCTTTTCTGTAAACACGCATAGTTTCCAAAGAGTGGAGCCTAATTGTGTAGATTCTATTTTCATCCCGAGCATAGAGTATAGGTACACTTGGCCAAACAAAAATTGATCGTTCAATAAATCTGATAGGCTGATAAATGTAAGATCGCACCATCAGAAGTCAGTCTAAGCGATCTCATTGTCTCACTCTAGTGACCTCACATTTCAATGATAATAACAAGCTTTGATTGGTTATGGGACATGACCAGCAGTCATTCAAATTTGTTCAACGATCAATTTTTGTTTGGCCGAGTGTACGTTTTCCAGTAAGGAGTAAATCTGACTTTAGAATGCATTTCCCCACACTTTTTGACAGTAAAATGCTTCTTTCAACTTTTTTCTCCGACAAATGCTTACTTTCCTTCTCCTGTTTCGAGCGCACCTCACGGCAGAAACCTTACATCGCCTCCATTCAGCACGCGTGGGCGGAGAGACATAAATTCCCATTTTCAAGGGAAACCGTACTCCCAGCCCTCCCACCCCCTCCCCTCGCTGCTGCCAATGCTTATTTCGCCGGAATCAGAAACTGACATAAATTATAGATTCACATCATTTTCTCGACGTCAAGGGGGAAAGTCGTGCTTTGAATTTCGCCCGGTGGTTTTTTCTTCTCCGCCGAAGAAAGCTCGCGATAAAGTTAAGACTATCATGAAGTGGAGCTTGTGCGGGGGCATTCCGCCCACGGGCGAGGGGGTGGGGGGTGAGGGGGATATTGATCTGTGCATGGTGTCAGGAAGTAGGTCACGTGGCATCCACGGTGTTGTTTTGTTTCACTATGGCTGAGGTTTGCGTTGAAGCGGTGTGTTGATGGATAATGGAGGGTGACGGAGTTGAAGAAGGTGATTTGACTATGAACTTGACGCTGAGGGTCGGAGTTCGATTCCAGCTGACGACCTTGAGGATTCATACGTTTATTTTGAGACTATGCTGAGAATATTCCTTCACGACCGCTTCCTTCTCAGCTCGATAATATTTAATAATTCTTGTCATCGTCGTCGTCTCCCGATCATCCTAGGCTTTCATACGCCTTTATCAGTTGTTGAATAATAGAAAATGGGAGCGATTGGGGCTTGTTATAGCCCTCAAAATGTCAAAATATTCCTCAACATTATGTCCTTCATTCAAGGGAAAATCATAAAAAAGCGGGGACCAAGGAGAAGAACATCATGGCTGAAGAACCCGCGACAGTGGTTTGGTCAAACTACTGAGACACTGTTCAGAGTAGCGGACAAGACAAAGATAGCCAACATGATCGCCGACGCTCGATAATCGGACATGGCACTTCAAGAGAGCCCTCAAAATATTATAATAATACCTGGGCCCGGGCCGGTATGCGAGAATTGAATTGCAGTTAAGTTCGTATATGGAGTTATTTTTCAGCCAAGGAGTAAGGGTGGTAAAACGTCACTCACAATCATGACGTCGATCTTGCTCAGCTGATCAGCTGTTATGAAATGTCATTGTCTTTGCTCAGCTGTTTAATTTGAATAATGAAATGTCATTGCCTTCTTTTTCAATTTTCTTTCAATTGATGTTACATGAAGATAATGTATATTTAAATAATTGAAATGGAGTTAAGCAAAAGCGAAATAAGTGACCTAGAGGTGTGGAAGCATTTTACATTCAATTAAGTATGATAGCGGTCGACTGCACTCGTTTCTCATTGGTTAATTTTTAACCCCATTTACGAACTTAACTGCAATTCAATTCTCGCGGCCGGTATTAGTTTAAGCTCCGCTAGGGAAATGGGGTGTATTACCATACTGCAGGTACTTGAATGCCGGAGCTTATTTTCTCAGTTTAAAGTAACCTCAGGCTAAATTAACTGCAGTTTATTTAAGCTAGCCTATGCCGCAGTAATAGTAACACCAATTTTCCAAAGTGGAACGACGCTTAAACTAATGGTAATGGCCCTAAGCTCTACACTTGTACTTAGAGCTCCCGGAATTAGATTCCCCCTGACTCGCCCTTTCTGCCTGGCGAATTTTGTAGTTTCACTCGGTGGAGAGGCAATTGCTTGGATGGTTCCTTACTAATAGGCGGCGATCTCCTCCTCCCCACCTTCCATCCTGAAACCAATTATTCATCACCCTCACTATATTATCATCTCAATCATTCATCCGTCGTTAGTTAGTTACAGAACAGTGCATTGATTAATACGAGATTACAAGAGTTGTTGTTATAAATAGGATTTATGATAAAACAAAACTATGACGTAACTTTGTAACACCATTAAAACTATCGCGATGGTTCTTCCATTATGAGCTAAACGAGCACATTAGCCCGAGTGGTCGCATGTTCCCCGTCAACACTCTGGCTGTATATTTGATCGCGCCAGTTGAAAGCAATCGCCGCCTGCCGTGTAAACGAACGCTTCCATGCAAATAGGTTTGAAAATAGATCAATTCTATCGGGAGGCGATCTGTTACTTGCATTACACGCTCCGGTTCGCTCTGTCAACGGCTCGAGGAGGAAGATAACATCAGAGAGTGTTGTGTAACGTGCTAGTTGTGTGCTGTGGTTTCTTGTTTCACTTTGTCAGGATTGTGCACTGTGCAGTAAGTTGATCTCAATGAATACACGTGCACTTTGTAGAAGTTGTTCGAAGAAAAGAACTTGGTAACTTTGAAGCGGGAGGAACTCCATTTTCTAGACTTTTAGTTGCACAGATTTGGAATCAGAAGAGAAGAGGTTTCTTCCAACTAATTAATACTGCCTAGATATATTCACTGAACTTACAGTTTGGTAAATTGACCGTGAAACATTCCAAAACATTCCTTTTCTGAGCTCCTAAGAATAATTGAAATTGACTACCGACCTTCTGCTTCTAAGTACAGATGTTGCGTTATTGCGTATGTACGAGAGATATTCCCTTCTACGAGACAAGGGGAATAGAATCCACATAAAAGGCTCAATTTCTTTCGATAGTTAAAAGCTATAAATTACAGATTAAGCTGTCAAAAAAGTTTAGAAGCTCACCAATCTCATTTTAATAACTCAAAATGAACTTCTAATAACTTAAAAGATGTAAAAATGGTTAGGTAATTTTCCTTAGAAAACTATATTTCGTGCACATTTGTTGTATAATCTGTGTTGAGCTGTTGTTAGCTAAGAGAAAATTAGGGATAATTACCTTGACGAATTAATACAAATGTATTTTCGGATATGTAGAATTGAGCAACGAACTTGTGTTGTACAATAAACTCGGAAGCCTCGTCTCCAACTCGTGAAACTAAGTTACTACTAGGCTACTAGTTTGCCAAATCTACTTGCAATGATCGTATAATAGTATACTGTTACCCCATATTTTAATGTTGTTTAGAAATTATTGTATCCTATGGCGAGTTTTACGTGCTAAAATTATTTTTTAAATATGTTGGTCAATTCAAATTTCACATTTTGCGAGTTTGGCATTTTCAGGGTCGGCCCTTGACTCTTTGGCGCCCCGGGCAAATAAAATTTTGCCCCCCCCCTCTTTTTACGAGGTATTTTATAGGCCTCCACACAGGCGCTTAGGAACTGCTTTCATGATGGGTGGGGGGAGGGGGACGAAGCCCTCCAGTTTATAGCTCCTCCTGGCGTTTTTTTAGGTTTTAAAAAATTATAAGTGTTTCTGGGACGCTACACTTAATTTTGTATGGCGAATGGGGGCCAGACTGCTCGAATGGGGGGGGGGGGGGGGGATAATTCCCGTGTATCCCACCTTCTACGTGCCTGCCCCCACAGATCATGCGGGCCCGGGGCGCACAGCCCCGGAAAAATTTAGGGTTTCTGGAATACAATTGATACAATTTCATACATTTTCGAGAGTACTTTAAGGCAGCTCTAGTTTGAATCACTTCAGTGATATTTTGGGCGTTTGCATTTTTAAATAAGTAATTATATAATTTTTTATACTTTCCCCTAAAAGTCGTAAATTATGGAAAGAAACATACAAAAAATAAAATAAAAATTAGGAGTTTAAAAATGTAGCGCCCCTTAAACCCAGGCGCGCTGGGCGTGCGCCCGAGTCGCCCTACCCACGGGCCGGCCCTGGGCATTTTGATGAAAGACGTGTGATTTTTTCATACACTAAGTAGTACTAACAATTATACACCTAAATTGGTAGGTACCTACTATTAGTAAACTGATTGTGAAATATTATTTCAAATTTGATTTTAAGTTATTAAAGAGTGAGGCCATGGTGATGAGTAGGGATAAGAAAGCCCAAAATACTAACATCCAGCTACAAGGAGAAGTACTCGAAGTAAAGCAGGAGTTCAAATATCTAGGAAGCATAGTGACCAATGAGGCTAGGATGGGAGCAGAGTTATCTAGGCGGATACACCTTGCCAGTGGATTCTACCAGTCAGTCAGAAAGCTTCTGTGGAACGAAGACATGCCAACCAAATGCAAGATGCTACTCTACAAGACGTACTTCATACCAATACTAACTTATGGTGCAGTTACATGGACATTGACCAACAAAGAAGCAGGAAATGTCCAGGCGGCCGAGATGAAATTCCTCAGAAGCATCGCTGGAGTATCGAAGATGGAAAAGCAAAGAAGTACTGACATAAGGAAGAAGCTAGGTGTTGAGAGCCTCAACTATAAGATAGGAAGAGACAGACTACGCTGGTATGGTCATCTTAGAAGAATGAATCCCAAGAGAATACCGAAGAGAGAATTTGAAAGAGCGAGAGACCGGGAAAGCAGAAGGGGTAGACCGAGAGTGAAGTGGGAGGACCAGGTGAAGTGGGATGTAGAGGAAAGAGGTGAGGAGTGGGGAACAGTGACTGCAGAAAGATTGTGGGAGGACAGAGAGAGGTGGAGAGTCATGGTGGAGCGGCAGCAACCAGAATACGAAGAGGAGGAGGAAGAAGAAGAGTGTGATGTGTCAGGACCGGCCACCCGACATCACTGAAGCAAAGGCCCAAGATGGATGGTGGAATTCCACCCCCCGACCCGACATTGTGTTGGAAACGGGAGACAGATATTTATTATTCTGAATTTTGATTGAAGGCAACGTGTCTGGCAATAGACTTGTTGGCACAGGGCTCAAAATGATACCATAGATAGGTACCAAACTAATACAAGGTCTTCAGAAATGTATGTCAAATGTCAATACATTTTAATATGTTACGTTCATTCACTATAATATGCTTAGCACCGTTATTTAGAGTACACAATCTTTAGTGAGTTTTTGCTGTTTGCAGACATTGTGTGTTTGTGTTATTAAATTGTGTTTCACGTCTGTGTGCAGGTGTGACCGCAGCCGTGACGCTGGAGCGGCGCACGATGGCCGACGAGGGTCGGCTGCAGCTGTTGCACGAGATGCGATCGCAGAACTTCGATCTGATCCGCTTCGCATCGTACCGCACGGCTTGCAAGCTGCGCTTCGTGCAGAAGAAAGCCAATCGTGAGTCTTGACAATCTCTGGTTTCATAAGATTTTTCTGGAAGCTTTTTATTTTTCACCTCAATATTATGTCTCCTTTTTCTTCCACAACTTCTAACTTCATTGAATGCTTCCCACCAGTGGTTAGTAGGAAGTGGCTTTCAAAAGGAAAATTTGAATATGTTGGAATTGCAAATTTTTCCGTACAGGCAGCTCTAGAAGTCGTACTTTTAAAATGTTTGTATCAGATATTCCTATGAAAGAACTGATAAAAGCTTTTTAATATGATGATACAATAAAAACGTGTTATGTATTTTGAAATTGATTTGATGATTGAATCATTTACAGTCGCCATTTGAAAGGACCTGTGTGGCCTAATACTATCTGAGGAAGCAAAGAGATTACACAAAAATGGCTCATCTTGGGCATTTATACAATTTTCAAATTTTCAATTCTCCTCTTCACTGGTAAATCCAAGTTTTGAATGTACTTCCCCAACTTTAAAGTTGTTAATCACATAATTTTTACAGATTTTGGGTATTTTTATGTGTTGGGTCTATCCTTCTCTTGTTATGCAAGGTAGGAAGTACATAATCCTTGTTAAGCCGAGGATTATTGTCTACCAAACTGAAACACATAGCAATAAGCTCTCCTCTCTGCTATGAAAACACCGACTGCCGGTATAATCTCCAGTTCATCACGGCACATGTTTACATCGCACTGAGCTGCCGATCAATAATGCACCAGCAATTACGTTTCATTATTCCTCGGTACGATTCACCTCGACCACACGCGCTCACTCGTCATACATAACTCAGCGATAGTTATACTCGACCGACCGGCAGCGGTGCAAATTAATTCCACTGGTTTCGGAGCTCATCCATTATTAACGGAGAACAGGGAGTGTTGATAGCCAACTCTTTTTGCAAATGTTTGCACCTGCTTTTCGTGCAAAGGCGACTCAAATAGTATGACTAATTCAAAGACTAAATCAGCTAGCTGTTTATTCTGATAGCTATTTCGTTACTTTTTACGAAGTTGTTTTTAGACAAAAAGAATTGATGACATAACTTATGTTAGGTACCTAAATATTTTAATATCATGATTTCTAATTTTGCTCAAAAAATAAGGTAGGTACCTAAGGCCCGGAATAACCAAAGTTAAATTGTGCTGGATTAACTAACTTTTGGATTAAATTCAATTGTTTCACTCATTTTGAGGTATCTGATTGGCTGTGCCGTCAATTTAGTCCAATATTTAGTTAATCCGGCTCAGATTAACTTTGGTTATACCGGCCCTAATGAAATTCTTTGATTTTAGGTACTTGGAATTTGTATTTGTATTTATTGTCTTTCCATAGACTTATTGATACAACTAGAGGGTATTATATCCCCGGCCATAATGTTTAATAAGTTATTAAGACTCGATCACCAGTCCAAAGACTGTTTACTGTCTCCATGATCAATCCAAGCATCTATTTTGCTACACGTCTTTATCGGGCTATCATTAAACAGACCTAAACAAGTGTGAAAAACAGAATAATATTAAAGTGATTGCCGTGAACAGGACAGTGGCAGTGTTATATTTTTGGCTCAAGGTAGAATGTTTGGCAATGTATAAAAGGAAGTTATTTTTATTGACACTTGTATGTTTGGTTGGTACCCTAATAAAAGCAAATTACATGCCAGACTCTTTTAGTGGCTATTTATGAATGATTTAAGTGAGATTCAGCTGTTGGCTCTGGTTCAAATCTGAATTACATGAGACTCTTAATAAACTATTATAAAGTCATATTGTTTATGCATACCGGCTTAGCCAAACATTACTTAGAATAATATGAAGAAGATGGCAGAAGAGCGAGTGCTCAATATTCAATATTTTAGTTTTAATATTTTTAAAACAATTTGTTGAATAAGGTGACAATTTGTAAGTTTCCTGATTACTGTCTATCTATGACGAGACGAGTGTAGGATCTGCATCAAAGGTTCCATTATTGCATATTAATTTTTTACTAGTTGTCAAAAGTTCTTTTCCTGGCGAAAAAGCTCAACAAATGAGGGTTGCCCGACTTTGTGGACGTCAACTTGTAAAAACACTTTAAGAAATGGAACCTTTTTGTGTGGATTCAACTGCATTGCCCTGTTCTCATGGTACCTAGGTATAGAGAAGTGCCAGTACGTAATTAATAGTTCATTAATTTTATTACTTTCCTACATTTTAAATGAACTACCTATTATTTTAATATTTCTATTTCTAGAAAGTTTTGGCAACCAACTTAGTAAATCTTCATGAAATGAAAATAAAACAGATACTCTCTGTAGAAACTTAATGATTGAAGGTTCGTAAATAATATTTAGGTTCTGATTTTTTCTCGCGACATGTACGTGTTTAAGATATTTCGCTGTATTTTGCGTTTGACGAACTTTCCGTACGACGTTCCAGTGCACAACGTTGACATCTGGAACATGATCGAGGCGTTCCGAGAGAACGGCCTGAACACTCTGGAGCCGTCGACGGAGGTGAACGTCAGCAAGTTGGAGACGCTCGTGTCGAGTCTCTACCACAACCTCAACAAGCGGCTGCCATTGGCGCAGCAGGTCCATGAGTCATGCTCGAATCTTCTACTCAACTGGCTGCTCTCCGCATACGCAGTGTGAGTTACACAGATATCAATACTTTGCTTGCTGTTTCATCATACATTCGATATTATGTTTGAATATTGATTCAACTGAGGAATCAACTTAATGTATTCAAGAAAGATTTTCAACTTAATTAAAACTATAGTTATGAAAGTTTAATGACCTAGGTATTCATATGAGATATTTATGTTATTTCAGTGAAAATGGCAAGATTCGAGTTTTCTCCATCAAGGTCGCGCTGGCAACAATGTGCGCCGGCAAACTCATGGACAAACTGAGATGTAAGTGAACTTACATTCTTATTCAGCTGTTCATGCAATCAATATCACAACCACAAGTTTTAAATAACTAAGAGGTAGCTACTTCTTGCCAAGCTAAAGTTGTACATATAGCTAAGAAGTTCCAAAAGTCCGTTTAAGTAAAAATTTAAACTTTTCAGATTTACTTGATTTCAAAACAGGGCCTTTTGATAATGTGAACGCTGTTTAAAAGTCTAAATACCCGAAGAAATGGAGCCTTATATGTGGATTTTATTCCCTTCCTCTTTGGTACAGGTAGCTCTAGTAATGTCTTGTAAATCACTGTGTCAGGATCATAAAGTAGGACCCAAATGTAATGTACTATCTGTAGGGTTGGGCGAACCTCATTTTTTTTTCGAACCGAACCTCGAACCGAACCTTTTTAAAAGGTTCGAAATTTCGAACCTTAAACGAACCGAACCTTTTTTTCAGAAAATGATATTTTCCAGATATGTAGTAAAGATAAGCACGTGAGCACTATTCTCCCCCTCCCCTCCCAAGTCAAGTGGTTAGACACTTGAAAACAGCTGTTTGATGGGGTGTTTGTTTACGCCGATATTATTTCTATTTGTATACAGGGACATTGACATAATACCAAATATAATCGGAACAAAAACGCAAAATATATTGCTCGAAATTTTAATCCATTTCATTTTCATTTTATTCCAAATGATAATTGAGCAGTTGTTTTTCACTTTACTTCCTCTCTTCAACGCCGCAATTGGAATTTCATTTCGAAAATACTTGCCCAAGTTGAGAGATGGTATTCCTGCGATTGTATACTCTACAAATAAATTTCACTTTTACGCGAAAATAGTTCAATATTCTTCAAATATTATCTCGCCAATCGTCATACTGTTTTTGATTTTGCATTGGGTTACAATGAGGTTTGGAAAGTTCAAATATACACCATTATTTTTTATCTTTTGCGTGATAATCTTCCCTTCATTAGATCGCGAATGGTTTTGAAATGACCACTATTATTTTTTCAATAACCATAAACATACAATATCATCAAAATAAAATAAAATATGTTGTCAAGTGAAGTTATTTGTCATCTGATTACTGCGAGAAAGCTGTGAGTTCACAGACCTTTCAACAGAGACAAACAAAAGAATCCTCCCTTCAGCAAGGGTCAGGTACCTGCTGGCCAGCAGCTGTAGGACCCAAAAGTACACTCTGTTCCAAAAGTACAGCACAGTTTATATCGCAACAATCATTATTTCATTTTTATACTTCGAAAATTTTACTCAACAAGGAAATTACTTCGACTTCTAAATTGAAATCAATGCTACTTTTCTACTTGGGACCAAATAGCACTTCGAATTACGTCTTATTAAAAATTCGGTCAAGATTTATTTTAACATGGAACACCCTATAGTGTGGCTGGATTTGAGTTTACTTTCATTTATGATGGATTTCGGCTTACAGGGGTTGGATTTACCCAGGTTTTACCATTTTACTGCACCACTAAAGACAAGAGGCCAACATTAGACAAATAAGAGACAAGATATTGGTCGCATTGTTTGAATGAAAAAAGGCGGGAAAAAAAGGCGGGAGGTTCGAAAAAGGTTCGAAAACGAACCTTAGAGGTTCGTTTTTCGAACCTAGCTAGCCGGTTCGCCCAACCCTAACTATCTGTTAACAAACGTCGGTGGGTTTGTTCCAGTCATCTTCTCGCAGATCTCGGACGGCAACGGACACATGGTGATCTGGAAGTTCACCGAGTACCTCCAGGAGGTGCTGGCTCTGCCGGCCGCCGTCTACGAGTCCCCGTCGTTCAACTACACCGACGGCCTCACAGGGACCATCTTCTCGGGGGTAAGAAAACAATAGGGTCTTCTGAGACTTAGCATGTACATGATGTGTAGGAATGATCAACTGCCATAGTTACTATTTTCCACAAAATTTTGTGCACTTTTTATATGACTCCATTATTTGTCAAACATTTTTTCTGCACTGCTACTTTTGGTACTTTACTCTAAATTATCAAGGCTCTATGACAGTCTTTGTTGAAGGCAAACTGAGTGGTGATGCAGTATTCAAATTTTAATATGTGTGTGTTTAATGTCGACAAGAGAGAGAGAGAGAACCACGTGATTTGGTTGTTTTCATGCCTCATTTTTACTAACTAGTACCAGTACTTTCCACTTCAATCATTATTATAATACATCTTTGGCCAATACCTTTTTTGGTGGACAAGTAGAGTAGAAGTCCGGAACTGCTGACATCGCTGTAATAATTTTTTTAATTGTAGTTCTGTGGAGTTAACCAGTTTTTACGTAATTTCAATTGCAATTGTATTTAATTACAATCCCAATGTAATTTCCTATTGGTCATGGTTTGTGCAGAATGCGAAGGTGACCGTGAATGACTTCATGGACACCATGATGTCTGATCCGGGACCGCACTGTCTGGTGTGGCTGCCGCTGCTTCACCGCTTGGCCAGCGTCGAGACCGGTGAGTGCATCCACAATGACAATATATTGTTTTAAGTGATAGTTTGTTCTGTGGAGGATTGAAGTGGCTATATACACACATATGGCAAACGAGGAGGCACTATCTTAGCAGATTCACATCAATAGGCTATGGGTGTAAATATATCACCTTTTAAACTTTTAATACCCTTCGACATCTGTTTGTAATTAATAATGTCTTAGCAAGTTAATAACAATTAATAATTTCAACCCTTTGTATTCCAAGAATATTATTACTAATTGCAATGTAGCATGGTATTCAAACTTTATCTTTCAAAGTGACAACATATCTACGTACGTACATTTGTCAATACTGTGTCTGTCAACTGATGAGCCCTTAAGATTGTAGTTGTGCTTGTGACGGTGCTGGAGGAAAGTTTTGACATCGTTGCCTCTTGCAGTGGTGCACCCCATGGCGTGCGACGCCTGCCAGCGCGAGGGGTTCAACGGCTTCCGGTATCGCTGTCTCAAGTGCCACAGCTACCAGCTCTGTCAGGAGTGTTTCTGGCGCGGCCGAGTGTCCAGCTCACACACCAACGAGCACGAAGTCAAAGAGTACACCACTTACGTAAGTCAAGGCCGAGACGCATTTACACACTCTATTCTACTCAATAACACAGCACACGTATTTGACAAACATCATTTCAGTTTTAACCCTGATAGTATTTCTTGTACCGTATTACATGTGACTGATTTGTGCCAAATAAATTAGGAATAAAATACACAAATAAGTCTTATTTTCTTAGGAGTATATATTTATGCATTTTTAGTTTTTACAGCTTTTCAGGTGTCATAGTTAGCTCGAATGCAAAATAGCTCGACCAATCTGTATTACATAAATTTCAAGTGGACTTTATACAACTCAAAATATATAAAATGCTCAATAACAATCACGAGGAATGGAACCTTTTCATCAAGATTATATTCCTTTTCTCTTGTGGTGCACATAGTTTGTTTTAGACTGCGTTTATAGCCTTACATACTGCAATATGACTGTCTAACTGATGTATTTGTTGCGTGTGATGCAGAAATCCCCGAGCAAGCAGATCGGCCACTCACTGCGGAAGTCATTCCGCTGCGTGCCGGAGAAAGGCAAGAGCATTCCCCGCTTCCCCGACGAGCCGGAGAAAACACTCAACCTGTCGCACATCGTGTGAGTTAAATCATTATATTTATCCTCACACACTTGTAAAACAAACTAAGATACAGCTATAGTCAGAACTTCAGATGTATGTTAGTAATGGGCAATGTTGTGAATAATGGCTAACAAGGAGATTCTGAATAAATATATCAAAGACCATCACTAACGAAATGTCTCATTTCAGTCCTCCGTCTCCTCTGCCATCGCACAACGGCTTCCCGGACAGCACATTCGGTTCTCCGTTCGATGGCGGCTCGATGGATAGCCGCTCAACTCATCGCAGGTGAGGTCGCTGCTTTTACCACGGTACCTCATGCGTTAATGGTGTTCTTGTTAGCGTGACTTTGTTTTAGCGTTATTGCAGCGAGGGCTCTTTGTTTGGTAGGATCAATAGAGGAGCATGGAAAAAACATTTGAAGAATATAATTCATAGGTTCTTTCACCTCAGAAGATAAGTTATTTGTTCAATGCAAGATTACCTAATTTATGTTCAGAACATGATGGTGTGACATGTGTTACAGTGGTGCATGGAACAGCCCGGGCAAGTATTCATGCAGTCTCGACTCGTCTCGCCTGGACGACGAACATCGGCTCATCGCTCGCTACGCAGCTCGGCTGGCGGCGGAAGCTCGATGCTCGGTGAGTCACACGAGCATCTCTTCTTTACAGATAGATGAGGAAATGTCTCGTCTGTTGAGTCGGTTATAGCCGTGCAGTGATGGGTTCTCATCTATATGTGTTCTACTTTTAGTACTCGTTTACTTTGCCCTTAAAAATTCTAAGCTTTGTAATGTTACGGGTCATACAAGATCAATAACTAGTTGTCTATGATCAGGAGTGCATAGAAATTTCAAATTAGAACAATCTTGAAATTTGAGTTTGGGGAGAGAGTGGCAATGTGGTTACATTACTTAAAGAGGATATCGAGGGGAAAAGAGTTCTACAGTACCGAGGAAGAAGTGGAGAGACTTGGTAGCAGAGGATGTGCGGGAGAGGCATACGATGTAGATGAAGACAAGAAGAAAGAGACAATGCTGGTGGAGAAGAAAGAAGCAGAGGAAGAGCTTGGCCAGCAATGGTGGACTTAGTCTTGAACTGTACAGGTCTGGTGGTGAATTTATTCCTGCTCTGTGTTCTCAGGGGCGGGCACCGTCCGAGGCCTGCCTGAGCATGGACACGTCGCGCGCCCAGCGAGAGCTCATCTCGCAGCTGGAGGCCAAGAACCGAGACATCACGCGTGAGATTCAAAGGTTGAGGTATTGCTAGCTACCGTGTGTTGTCATGTGATGTCTCCGCCACGCTCATGGGTAGACGATTCATTCGACGCACCGAATACTCTGTGAGAGAGGTGGAATGTCGTCTGTCAGTAACACTCAGCACTACACACGGTTCATCTTTATGGCACAAGCACGGACAACTATACCATGAGAGAAGGGGAATCTTTACAAAAACACTTAATTATATTTTTTGAGAGAGAACATTTTTTTTTTTTAAAGATTTAATAGTCACTTGAAGACATAATAATGTTGAACCAATCTGGTTGCCTGATTTTTGAGTGGACTTCTGATACTTAAAAAAAATAATAATAATAATATCGCGACCCTGCTTCCAACTATTGTCGGGTCAGGGGGTGGGATGATCCCACCAATGTTCTAGGGCACTTGTGTTCTCAGAGCCGACTTGCCAAGTCCGACACTCCACACTTCTTCAATCTCTTCTTCCAGTTCTTCAGCCTCCTCTCTTTCCACCAGCTCCCTCCATCTCTCTCTGTCTTCCCACCACTTCTCTGTTGTAATTACTCCCCAACACTCTCCTCTTTCTTCTGCAGCTGCCTCTATTCCGTTGATCCATTTGGTTCTAGGTCTTCCTGCCTTTCTTCTGACACCCATGGCTGCACGCTCTGCCTCTCTACATGGTATCCTCTCTTTTCCCATCCTCTTCATATGTCCGTACCATCTTAGCCTCTCTTTTCCAAGTTTAAATCTAAGAGATTCCACTTCTAGGTCTTTTCTAATCTTTGCACTCCTCACCTTGTCCATCTTCGTCACTCCTGCCACACTTCTCAGGAACTTCATTTCTGCAGCCTGCATCTTCATTTCTTCTTTCCCTCCCATTGGCCAAGTTACTGCTGCATATATTAAGATTGGTACAAAGTAGGTTTTGTACAGTAATATCTTACACCTCTGTGGTACATCTTCATTCCATAGTAGCTTCCTTACACTCTGGTAAAACACTTCTGCTGCTCTCACCCTCCTCTCGATCTCCCTGTCCACCTTTCCATCCTTTGCCAATACACTACCTAGATATTTAAACTCGTCTTTTTCCGTAAGTTCCTCTCCTCGCATCTGCATCCGGCACCGTGTCTTCTGTTGCCTTTCCATAACCATGGTTTCGCTTTTTTCTCTACTGATTTCTAGTCCATATTTTGCTGTCACTTCTTCCCACCTGTTGAGTTTCTCTTGCAACTCTTCCTCGGTCTCTGCCCACACAAGAACGTCGTCTGCATATATGAGTGTGCGGGTGTCCTCTTGGTCCTCCGGCTCAACCTCTCTCAGCATCTCATCCATTACTACTGTAAATAATGTTGGTGACAATACACTCCCTTGCTTCAGTCCCTCCCTCACTTCGAACCAGTCCGTTTTTCCCACTCCCGTCTGCACGCAACTACTGTTCTTCTTATACATACTTTGGATTCTTTGTATCACTCCACTGTCCACACCCTTCTTCTCTAGGCACCGCCACACTTCTTCTCTTGGCATTCTGTCGTATGCCTTTACCAGGTCCAGAAATATCATTCTCATCCCGTTCCCTTTCTCCCATCGGTCTTCCATGATTTGTCTCACTGCAAAGATGAGGTCAATCGTTGACCGTCCTCTTCTAAAACCGTATTGTTCTTCTCTTAGTTTACTCTCAATACTCTCAGCCACCCTCCTTTCGATGATCTTTTCATACAATTTAGCTGTTTGGCACATCAAAGTTACTCCCCTGTAGTTGCAGCATCGCTTTCTGTCCCCTTTCTTAAAGATAGGAATAAGTAAAAAATAATGTAAAAAATTAGAGATGGGCCGATTCCGATTCTCGCGATTCCACCGATTCCAGTGGAATCGGAAGAATCGCGATTTTACGATTCCTGTCCATATTTTAGCGATTCCGATTCTTTTTGAAAATCCCGCCCTTTTAGCTTGATATTTTAGGTTAAAAACATCGCCAAAGCACAATTCCTAGTACTACTACTTACTTTCCAACAAAATTAAAGATCTAACACATTAAAAATACATTAAATGTTGTTTTCTTACCACTTTTTTGATTTTTTAATTACTTACCTGAGGGCAAAATACTAAGGGTGATAAATACAGTGAGGTTTGTAGGTATTTGTGAAGAATCGGAATCGGAATCGCAAGAATCGGAGCTTAGAATCGGTATCGGAATCAGAATCGTGAAATTTTGGAATCGGCCCATCTTTATTAAAAATTCTTTATTAGGTATTAGCGTTCATAGGATTTTGAAATAAAACTGTAAAATCAGCAATGAAGCACTACTTCTACTTGGCAGATTTCTTTCTACCTTTTGTACAGAGAATTTTAAAGCACACATGAACTGTCTCCCCTTGTTTTGTATCATTGACAAAATGCATGATGATTGATGGTGCATGGGTTACTGGTAGGTTTTGCCTTTCTTTCTACTTCATTACTTATAGTTGCTACTTATTAGTCATTAACCAATACATACTGCTATGGATGTTTTCTGTTACTCATACTTAATATGAAATTAAACTCAGTTGGTTGTCAGTTTTCTCATTGTGTGCACGCATGTTCATGTTTGATCCACGGTGGAAGTGTGTTTTTACATTATTTTGTTCATCTAGTAACTAAGCATTCAGTGTCGCTGTATTTTCTCATGCCATGAACATTATATGTAGTAGGATTCAAAAATTTGATTGTAGAGTATGAACTACAAACTGAACTTTCTGGTTGATGTTTGAATGTCTTAGGTAGTTTGTTTATTAGTATTGTATTCATATCCCATGAATTGAAAATTCAATGGGGGACATTACTTGAATTTATTCCTTTCCTACATTCAATGTATGATCGAAGGTGGAATTCCATCCCCCGACCATCATTGTGTTGGAAACGAGAGGCAGATTTTTATTAAATAACAAGAAATATTAAACATATGATCAGCAGAGTAGACCTAGGCGAATTCGAGATGATGGGTCCATTGTCCTGGTGTCCGCCATTTTGTTGTAACCTTCTCCACTGCTTTCAGGCGGCAACAAGAGCTGGAGGCCGCCGGCCTGAGCTCCGCCTCCTCGGAGGACAACCCCGCGCTGATGGCCGAGCTGCGCGCACTGCGGCAGCGCAAGGACGAGCTGGAGAACCACCTGGGCGCGCTGCAGGACAGCCGCAGACAGCTGATGGTGCAGCTCGAGGGCCTCATGAAGCTGCTCAAGGTAGGAGATCATGAGACGTATCGTGCAGTACTGGCGAGAGAAAAAGTAATGGAATCAACTCGTTGGTGAAGTGGCCAAAAGTGCCGTTTTGCTTATTTTCCAGAAGATGAAAAAAATTCACTATTGCGATTATACAAAGCATTAAGAACATCATAATAGTTCAATAACAATGTGATTGAACCATTATGTATGATGTATTTTTTACTGTGCTGTGTGAGGTATTTTATGATCACAGAGTGGTTTCTTGTCTCCTAAACGCACTTACATAATTTTGCCATTCCACCAATGATAAAGCTGCATTTATTGGCACATGCATTTTAACAGCTTTAAAAGTTCATTGAAATGTGGTAAAAAACCCTAAATTTTTTCACTTTTTTGCATTTAAGTGGGCTTACTTAAAGATATTAAATGTATAAATATAAATTGCCCAAAGCATTCTTCCCTCCTCTCATAGTACTCGGTAGTTTTTAAAATCCGCGATAAGTCTAGAACTGAATGAAGTGAATGAATTTGTTCTCAGAACCACCAGGCATCACCCCGCTCCACACCCAACTCCTCCCCCCGCTCCACCAAGTCCCCTCCACTCCCTCCCGGCCCGCGCTCCGCTCCCCCCACGCCGGGAGGCACCATGCAGCCGTCCATGATGTCGGCCCTCGCGTCGGCCGGAGACTCGCTCTCCGGCGTCGGAGGGGACGTCCGATCGGCCTTCAGCAACTCTTCCAGTCTCATCGGTGAGTGAAGTCGGCTTGACGAGTGCAATAACCAAAACACCTCTTTGTAAATTCTTCCTCGTCGTCTGATTTGCCTCTGCTTATGGCCGAGACTGCCTCCAATGGTACATTGAAATGTATAAAAACAAACTGTGGTATTTACAGAGATTTGTCAGTCTTTCCCTGGTTGAAAGTGGTCTCTGCTTATAGGTTCTGGCACGTCCACTCTGCCCAACATGGGGCGAAGTTTGCGCAATGATCTGCTCGTCGCTGCCGATTCCGTCACCAACGCCATGTCGACGCTCGTGCGCGAACTCAACTCAGGTCGGTGCTATCTCGTCTTCTTCTTGTTCTCTGTTGACTTCCGTTCACGTTCGATCAAAGCTTCATCCCTTGATCAGCGTTATTACCTTTGTTGTCAAAATATGTTTTCTTTGTTAATCTGCTCGGCATACAGCTTTTATCTCATTAATATGAAGTAAACACACAAAATTATTAGCATAATGTACAAATTATAAGTTACGAGTACTGTCACTTTCTTGTTGATTTTGAACGCTTACTGTCTTTTCCATAAACGGACCATTAAATGTCTATGAAAGTCCCGAACCAACAATGACTGTACATCAATTAGGTAATTGTGTATATTTTTATATCCCTGTAATAAAGTTGATGTATTGAATTTTTCTATAAATGTATTCTTTATTTCGACTTTTATTATTGTTTGTAAAACACATTCCCACTGAAGGCATATAGATGTTGTTTTGTTCGAACGAGAACGGAAGCATATGTGGTTATTTTCTATCTTTTTGAGCCATCACGCCACGTTTATGTTAGTCCGTCCTCACTTCGAAGTAAGGTGAGATTTTAGTAATGCTCCGTTGATGCCACATCCGAGGTTCTTCGCTAGCAGCGTAGCGCAGTTCCTAGAAGCCTAGCTATCGTAGCCGTTGTAATTTAACCGACGGATGTTGCATTCAATGGACTTACTGAGATTTATTCTTCTGTGTTCGTTTACTTACATTTTTATTTCTATCGTTTTACTCTGACCAATAAGCCTGGTTGTTTCACCCTTTTCAATACTCACCCTTAGATTTAATATGAAGAATTAAAATACCCATGATCCATTTTGTACCGATTTTAATAATTATTTGAAATAAGGCTGAACAGTAGTAGGATTTCTAAAGTAATATTTCATTGTTTTGTCCCCGTGTCTTCTTTATTTGGTACCAACTGCAAGTCAGCATTTTGTCCATGCGCATCAACAAATCATGATAGTTATACCGTGAGAAGAAGAATCGACAATACTCCGCGTCAACTAAAGAAGAGTCCTGCCTATCCCTAGCCATGCTAAGCAGGAATCTTCTTTAGTAGACGTAGACTTTAGGGAAAAAAAAACACAATACTGTTAAAATGTAAGAACTCCCGTAAATTGTTTTTACAAATATTAATACGTATGATGTACCTATGCCGACACACCTTTTGAAAGATAGTGCCTACCTACAAATTTTATTTTAGAAAATTTCATCTGAAATAAATCCTACAGTAATTGTACAGCCTTAATAATTTCTAACATTGATAATATTCTCTACAAATCTAAAATTCAATGACTGCATTGCACAGGCCCCACCTAGAATGAGGAATGTTGCCATATCCTAAAGTCAAGAAATAGAGATACATTCATGTAGATTGGATTGTGTTTTGTGGAAAACTGGTTTTTGTACCAAGTCAACCAATCAAATGGCTCATGAGAAATCTCTCGAGGTCTTCTGATTAGTGTTTGGTTTAAAAAGAAAGCGCTCTCCCACAAAACAAAAATTCTCTCTAAGTAAGTGTGCCTGCAGCCATGGTTTCCTCTCATCAAATGTCTTGTGCAAGTTTATTTGTTTGTTTCTCATTCTGTTATGTTTGTTGATCTCAACGATGTTCGTTCCGATGTTCCAGAATTGTGCCGTCTTTTAGTTTGTCTAGAATTTACGAACTATGAAGTCAGTTCCAATTACTCTACCTACGTTACGTACTTACTTTGCCAGTACACATTGTAACTCACCACATACAATTTAGTTTTTCTAGCAACATGTAGTAAGTATTGTCTAGAACTTAGGTACCTGAGTACGTACTTAGCTACCACCAAGCGTATTGATTCCTAATCATATACATTGCAATAGAATTGAAAAACCCTGGAAAACTTTGGTGCCTATTCCTTGTACTCAAACTGTGTCATTACTTCATTAGGTATGTTCACCTGTCACTACTCTTCCTCACTATCTTCTTCCACCCACATGGTAAAGCTGCTCAAAACGGCAATGATATTGTGAACTGCTTTACCATTTGGGCGAAAGATAGTGGTGAAAAGTGAAGACAAACGAACAGACCTAATATCATTTCAGTGTTAAACTGCTCTTTCATTTTGGTGGAGAAAGTGCTGAAAAGTTTTGACAGGCCAACTATTGTATATTTTCCTAAAAAATGTGATAACGAATTAATTACATTTGGTACCTAGTTGACATGATCTAATAACTTTACACACACCGATAGTCTTGATACGGTTATCTAAACACTCATAAAATTTCACACTCTACAGCTTTCTTCTTTTCATATCATAAGTTGTTCTAAACTCTTTCGAAGTTTGTTGAACTTGTTGAAACACACGACGGCTAGTGACGGTGGAATGTGTCTATGTTAGTGTCTGTGTGTGTGTGTTCACCCACTCTGGCTAGTGCTAGTCTAGTGCTAGTATCTTAGAGCCGCTCGAACCTCAAGTTTGTCGTCGTCCTTTGCAGAGGGTTCGGACAACGATGAGGAGGAAGCTGCCGCCCACGACAACATCCGAAAACCTCTCGGTACGTTCATCTACGTATATTATGTCTTCGGATCACTTTAGTGACTGATAGAATACAAGTGGTGGTGCATTTGGAAGGGATATTGATGTCAACTTAATCCATGTCCGTCCAATAATGTGGCATTGTTTGAAGTCGGCAGCAATATGTTGCCTAACTTTCTTGCATTTTGTAAAGTCAATCTAATCTCACATCTTTTATTGTAATAATGCTCACATCAATAATTCTGACACTCTTTTCTTTTACTATGTTTTGTTTATAAACCAACACTGGACAATTTTACATGTACCTACTTATAAATTTATAAACCATCTCTAAAGTGAAACACTAAAGACGCCATCACATAAAGCACGGAAAGCGTTTTTTCTCTAAACCAACCATCAATCCAGAAACTGCACGCGGCTGACTTGTGATTGGTTAACTTAATAGAAAAAGACGCAAAACGCTTTCCGCGCTTATGTGAACTTGGCTTAAATCTCCGAACTGCATTCTGTTGGTGTTTGATGAATTTATTAAACTGAGTGAGAGTTTCCCTTAATTTCCATTACGATTAATTTTAAGGTGATGCTAAATTTTCAGCCAAATTCATCTACTTATGTAGTTAACAAATTCTTTTGTCTGTGGGTTTAATATACCTAATTAAATGACAATGAATATTTAACAGTAGGTATTTGAATCAATGAATATTTTGTAAAAGACGAGGCTTAAATTTTGTTTGATCAATGGTAAATTATTAGTCACTCAGAAATGTTGATAAATGTAAATGTACTACTAGTGCATAGATACCTACCTATTTACACCTCAAATGATTAGATAGGTAGGCAATACCAATTTACCTATGTATTTATGGTCAATGAAATCATTTGAAAAAGATATGTGGTCGCAACGAGTACGACACACCTATTTCTGGAATAAGGATTTAAAGTTGAGTGTAATTGCAACAATTTTAAAAGTGGTGATTATCTTTTTGTCCCCTTTTTTCTAATCCCGTTTGTTTTATGCATCGTCGTGACACAAATTCACAGTAGTTTATAGCTGACAATAATATTTGTCAGTGTCACCTGACTGAAATAATTTTAAAATAACTTTTTGGATTTGTTTTTCAAATAACTCGCATCACAAATGAATGCTGGTCGGGATGTGACCGCACTTAAAAGCTGGAAGAGCACCGCTGGAGTTTGTCAATGACGTGGCGCGATGTGATTCTTGCAGACTTCGAGACCGAGGACGGCGTGAGCGGCGCGATCTGGCGCGAAGAGATGAGGCAACGCTACGAGCAGGAAACTCAGTTCATCGCGGAGCTTCGCGCAAGGAACATGGGCAACGGTCATGACTTTGAAGACAAGGTATGTAGCTTCATTCTCTTTAGAGCAGGGTGTATTTACGTTAAGTACATGTCGACTTTCTGAACTTCATTTTGGGGCTTTATCAAGATAATGTTTGAACAAAATGTTGACTAGATTTGACAAGTCCTTGCATTTGAATTTACTGTGTTCACTGTCTGTAGAATAGCTACTTATCTGCCACTATTTGCCCACATTTCTCAATAAATAGTTTAAAAAGTATACTAGATTTTTTTCCTAAATATTTAGGCATTTTATTATCTATTTTTTTATTTTTGAAGTGTACACTAACATTTTTACACCGGTTTAAAATATTACTTTACTCTCTGCAATATTTCTTGATGGCAAACTGAATGAAAGGATTCCTGTATTTAGATGTAATCATTTTATGATTTTAGACTTGATTTCTGTAGAATCGCATAAAATCGCTAAATTGGTTGCTTTGATGTCACTACTTTTGCCATCTCTTACTACTATTTGACATCTAGTTTCTACCTTGATTGGAAGATAAGTTGAGCGGAAGCTTGACCTTGAGTTTTTATACTAATGTTTTTATCTAGATTTTACAATTAACATCAACAATTATCAAACCCTGAGGAATAATTAAATGAGTATGCATTATGTAATAAAAGTAAAGTTTTTATTGTCCAATCAGGCCACAGCCAATAAACACATTAAAAATAGGTACATATTAATTTGACTAGGAAAACGCTCAGTGTAACGCGTTGATGAACGAGCCTTCGTACTGCATGCGATTTCATATGCGTTTGCGAGTATCAGCTGCTCTACAGGCCTTGGTACTGAAACATAAAGAAGGCAGGGATGAAAATTTAGTATACATTTCAAGATTACCTATAGAATAAAATGTCCTTAAAATGACAATAACATTTGAAAATAGTGACAGATAAGTCTTCAAATTGGCAAAAATACCTACCTCAAATGTTGGTCCCAATGACCATGCAAAGTTTTAAGTTGATCGGTGAATCGGTTCTAGTTTAAATTTAAAAAAATCACAGGAAAGATGGGTTTAAATTTTAACCTATGGGAGGATTTGGCTGAAACTTTGTAAGATTGGGGAAAATGTTGGTCGTACCGCGGAATGACTTATCAAAATTTCAAATTGATCGGACCAACCAATCGAAAGATTTTTTTTAAAATTTGAAACAATCAGAGGATCCCGTTTAAAAACGATCCCAGAGACCGCTTAGATTACATAGTATGTGTGCAAAATTTAAGATCGATTTGTTGTGCAATTTGACCTGGGCAGTGCAGGCAAAAAAAACAAAAAAAAAACAGAAAGTGCTATAAGAGTACTGTGGTGACACTCGCTACGCTCGCTTAATTACCTATGCAATTTTGAATGTATTTTTACTTATTTATTACCTATACTGGTTTTATTGTGTTTAGGATGTGGCCGATTAAACAATAACAACTTTACTTTACTTTACTTTGCCTACTACGTATGGTATAAAAGGAAACTTTTAGTTTTGAAATTCAAGTGAAAGATGAATGTGCACCAAATGACTAGCTTGGAACCTGTTATGTTTTAGGGTGAGGGTGGGATGACTGCTGAGGAGGAAGAGGCATATCTGTCAAGTGTAAGTATTGATGGCAATCTTCATATTATTTCTATATACTGTGTAATATAACTGATAATACTTAAAGTTACTAAATAAGAACTCAAGTTAATTTCAACAATTTCCACTTCATCATTGTTTTTAATATTGCTGAATTTTCTGATTTTTGTAAAATTTGCGTTTTTAATTTTGTATGTTATCTCCTTTTTATGCTTGATTCTTTTTTATCTTTACTCTGTGCCTTGAGCAACTGTTTTGAGCATTGAGTTCACATTGAGTGTGACTGTTACAGATGCAGCGTCGCCGTGGCGATGGCGATGGCGACGCTATCGCCGAGGAAGGCGAGCCAGACTGGGATTTGGTGATGCAACGATGGGTCAACCGATAGAAACATTCCACGCCACTAACAAACCATCCTACACAGATAAGTTCCATCCTTCGTACATTGCCCAAGATAACCTGATCGTCTCTCTAGTTCCCGTCGGAAGTGCACAATATGTTTTCACCGTGTCAAATGTAGGTATTTGCAGACATTGTGATCCAGTTTGGATTATGAACAGTGAAAAGTGCATTTAAAAATCTGTACCACAGATGAGTTGTTTTTAAAATGATCCCATCTCAACTTCCTAACTGATCTCTGAAACCAATAGTTCCCGATCTTGCAAATCGTACGAATGATGCGAAATTTGTCTTCCTGAGATATGAAATATCTCGTCACAATCAAATTGCTTTCCCTATACATATCCCTTATATAAAGTTACTGCCAGCCATGTAAGATGTAAATTATATTATAATCTATTGATATTTTTAAATGCCGCGTGTTTTGATAAATTCACGGCGTGGTCAGGTGTACCTACTGCCTGTATCATTGTATATAATTTGATGTCCAGATAATCCTTAATTACCTTAATGGAAAATTATTGAATAAACTAATGAACAAAGTATACATATTCTAAGCAACTATAATGCTTTATCAACTTATAGATGAATAAATAATGATGGTATTAAAACACAAACATTCCGAATTGCAAGGTATTAAACTGTGACGATGGTGGATTCATAATATTTGTAGTATTAAAGGTAAATTGCCAGTGGCCATTTGACAATTTTTGCTTGACTAATCAAGTCTGCCTAAAGTTTAAATGTAAAGGAATACCTAGTAGGCTGCTTTGTTAAGTTTCCAAAGTAAAATTTGCTCACTGTTGTGACTTTACTTACGAGTAATCGAGTTATTGTATCTCATCGGTATTATAAGAGTACTTAATTATTGCTTACTAGACCAATTTGCCATGCCAAACGGTTTGCCGTTTACAATATATATCGTCGGTGTTTTGCCATAAGGGCCTATCTCATCAAAAATGCAAATTTCACTTTTTGGTGTTTTCCTGCAAGGTTTGATATACTTTATGATATTCCAGAAGGGCATATCTCTGAAGTGAAAACTGAGGCCAGTAGAGCTGTTTTAAAATAGGAAAAAGTCAATTTTATAATTAATTGATTTGCCAGAAGGGCCTATCTCTACACAGACTAATAGCGTGGCCTATCGTAGGGCCTATCTTTAAGCTCTGTGCAAGATGAACGCCAAAAGGGCCTATCTTGCTTAACATCCATATGCTGTTATACTGAATTGTTTATCACTATTTATTTGCCATAAGGGCATTATGTAAAATTTGACAAATGTTTATAATAATTAATAATAAGTGATACATATTTAAAACAAATGATTTTTTTAATGAATTTTCATATAATACTCCTAAATTTCATAACACATATTTTTTTCCTTTTCCTGAACAATTATGAAAAACCTAGTTAGGCCCTTATGGCAAAACACCGACGATATGAATTTTCCTCTCCTTACCTAGGTACTCTAATGGACATTCAAAGATGTGACAATATTTTATCTGTGTATTTCACCCCTGTATTTATGTTGTTATTTTGTAATTTCAATTACATATTATAATTTTAAATTTATCCTATTTTTTACTGTTTTAAGGTAATTGTGTAGTATTTACTGACTGTAAAACTTTTTGTACTATTTTATGATTCATTGCACCTTTAATTAGGTAGTTTCTACCTTCTACCTTCTACCTAAATAAAAGGGCAGACCTTTGGAGTGTCTACAATTTTTTTAGAATACAGCAATGTCCGCGTGATAGAAATGAAATCTCTATACCTAAGTGTCTGTAATATTATATTATATGTATTAAATAATGGTTAATCTTGCCACAATAATATGTTTAATTTCATCATGATTTCATATCCAAGACCAATGAAAATCCTGTCTTGAATTCCTTCCAAATATTGAGATGAAATCAAGCATTCTATTCTTCATATCAGTTTGGCAGTATTCCAACTGGGAAGATTAATTTTCAAAACACAGCATGGGAGGAGTCTGAATAGAGAAAATGAACGCAAGAACTGTTTCTAATGAGACGGTAATGAATACAATGCGGTGCAGGACTTCAGATATGAGGTAAGAATATTAATTGTGAGACAATCAAACGATTTAAATTCAACCGCCGTGAAGGCCAAGGCTCTCGACCAAGGTCATCGATTCCAGCCCATTGATTGGTTTGTGAGGTGGTGTGACACTTGTCAGAATAAGTCAGAATGATTTACTGTGTTTTAATTTTTACAAGTGTAAAGCACAATTTTAAGACGTGATAATGCCTAACGTGTGATCTAATTTTAATTTTATTCATTATTTAAAATATAAACTATGATAGGAATGAGTTTTATTAGTGATATATTGTCTTACGTGGAAAGTGTTGTTGGTAAGTTAACGCTCTTAACCTCAATTATTTTGACAGATGAGTTGCAAGTAGAGTTGTTATTTGTTATTTTTTCATTTTCCAGTTCAGTATATCGACATAGACTTTACGCTATGGCTTACCTGGCTATTAGCTCCATTAATTATAACATTTGCTTTACCGTGGTTGATTGGCTGCTTATTATACTTCACATCTTTACTTCTCTACATCTACAAGTGGCACAGGTACGTTTACATGTATTTATATTGTTAACATAAGAAAATTGATTTTACACAATGACATAGTAATTCGTCACTGGTAAACTCTATCTTTAGGCAACGTATTCGAGATGCATATGAGCAAGACTTTTGGCACGGTGCTCGGAAATCGGTTGCCGCCATTTGGGACGCTCATGGATGGATCTGGCATGGTATATTTGATTCGTTTGATTCTCAATCTCATTTCAAGCTCATTACAAGTTTGCTATACAATATAATCCAATAAAATCCCCCAAAAGTAGTATACCTACAACTATCTTACTAACTGTATAGGTACCTACCTACCTAGTGTTGAACTTTTGTTCTACTTTAATGCAGATTTTTATTTTTGTGTGCTTATTGCAGGATATGAAGTAATCGGCATGGAAAACATTCCCAATGACATTCCAGCTCTGATTATCTACTATCATGGTGCAATCCCAATAGATCTCTATTACATCGTAGCAAAAGTGATGCTGATTAAGAACCGACTCATCCATACGGTTGCAGATCGATTTCTCTTCAATCTTCCAGGTAAAACAAAAACACTTTACAATGAGATGATAAATTGTTTGGTATCATTGTGTTCTATGAACGGACCATGTTAAGTAGCAAAAATGCTAATAAATTCACTAGGTACTACTTACTACTACATCATTTCAAGAAGAAGAACAAGTCTAGACTCTAGAGACTCCAATTTATGAGATTGTGGCCGTCTCGTTCTAGAGATATTCTGAAATGACATAAGTTTTGTAGAACCTACTTGAAAGAATTTATCTTTACATAAAGTTAACAAAGTCTTTCTAATCGCAATGAACGGGTTTCTAATTTTGAATTTCGCTCAATTTTACTTGTTTTATTTAAATTTAAAACCACGATTAACCTATGTGATTACAATTTAAAAAAAAAGGGATTATAGGCACCTACACAAACTATGTCACTTCAACGTAGAAACAGCAACATGATGATCACATATTATTGGTATTTCTTAATAATTGTATTATTTTTTGTTTAGGCTGGAAAATCATCTCCGAGGCGATGAATGTGATTCCGGGGACAATTCAGACGTGCTCGGCAATATTAAAGGAGAACAACCTGTTGGCCATTTCTCCGGGCGGTGTTTACGAAGCACAGTTCAGCAATGCTTACTACAAGCTGCTGTGGAAGAAGAGGCTGGGCTTTGCCAAAGTTGCATTAGATGCAAAAGTAGTGAGTAATTGACATTTAATGACGTTATCTTACCACAGGGTTAAGAGGGCTGAGTAGTGAGCGTGGCCTTGAAGTTTTTTTTAATCGATTTTTATCAATATCTTTTACCAACAAAATAGTTAACAAATATAAAATACATACAAATTAGTATGTATTAGTAATACAAATTACAAATTACAAATTAGTAATACAAAATAGTTATTTTGTTAACAAAATAGGGCTTTGTACGAGTATTCAGAACAGTTCAATGAAAATAATTTCATAATTTGGAATAAGTTATTAGTTTTATTTTGTCCAACAGATGTTAGTGCCATAATTTTACTAACTTTTGGGCACTTAACGTCTGTAGGACAAAGTAAATATAATAAACCATTACAAGCTATGGAATTATTTTCATTGAACTGTTCTAAATACTCGTACAAAACCTTATTTTGTTAACAATTAGGTACATTGGTAAAAGATTTTGATAAAAATCGATTAAAAACTTTTCAAGTTCAAACTCACTAACAAGCCGTCTTAAGATAATGTCGCTGTAATGTGCAATGTCCTATTACATCATCCTCTGTCCTCAAGTAGATGAACTAGAGCTGAATTAAATGATTGGTACTAGGAAAGCACTCTGTGTACCGCGGTGATAAGCGAGCATTCGTATTGCATGCAATTTGATATGCATTTACAGGCTCTACAGGCCTTGGTAGTTGGAACTTGGGAGTGAATAGTACCTGATAAAATAATTGAAATTATTGGCATAAATTTGCAAATATTTCAAGATTTTAGAACAAAATGTCTTAAAAATGTCAAAACTTTTGTAGATAATGAATGACAGATTTGTCTGCAAATTGGAAAAACATATCTAAAATTTTGGTCCCAATAATCATGAGTTTGAAGTTGATCGGTCTAACGGTTCTAGTTTAAATTTTTGAAAATTACATAAATTGATTTTAATTTTAACCAATCAATAGATTTCTATGAAATGTATAAAATTATAGCCCTGTAAAGTACGTCTTCCATGACGGCGGCATGTCGGCGGCATCTGCGAAATCTGCCATATTTTTCGTTTAAGCCAATCACAGCTCAGATTCAAGTGCCGCCGATGCCGCTGCCAAATCGCAACAGAAGTTGAGTCAACTCCAATAATTTCGCAATGCGTTGCGGCACTGAGATGCAAAATCTTATGCGCATGCGCTGAGATCGTGTTGGCGGGTTAATTTAAAAGGTTGGGTGCTTCAACGTGGATCTATCTTTATCTTATTGGTAACGCTCCACTTCTATTAATTTTTTTTACCAATTTTAATAATTAAATAATTTGTTACAAATTATTATTAATACTTATTTATTTTTCAAAGTTATTGAGGATATATATACAGACAACTACGTCAGGCTCCGAGTTAATGGGAAATTAAGTGAACCAATCCCTGTAGAAAAGGGTACGTCAAGGCGACTCCCTTAGTCCCCTGCTGTTTAATCTTATAATGGATGAAATTATTGCCAGCGTAGCTGATTTAGAAGGTTATAGAACAGGAAATAAGCAGATAAAACTATTGTGCTACGCAGACGATGTTGTACTTGTCGCTGAGAATGAAGGTAATTTGCAACGCTTGATCCAGAGAGTTAACAACGCTTGTCAAAAGCGCAACATGAAGATTTCTACGGACAAAACACAGACTATGACCATCTCGAAGAGACCAATCCGATGCAAGATTGTTGTAAATGATATAATTATACAACAAGTAATGGTCATAAAGTACCTAGGAGTAACGGTGACAAGCCAGGGTGTTTTGCTGGATGAAGTGAAGGAGCAGGTTACAAAGGCGAATAGAATGGCTGGGTGTCTGAACAACGCAGTCTGGTACAATAAGTATCTACGGCCAATGACCAAGACTAGAATCTACAAAGCTGTAATAAGACCAATTATGACATACACTGCTGAAACTAGACCTGATACAACGAAGACTAAACAGATATTAGAGACTGCGGAAATGAGAGTATTGAGAAAAATAGCCGGGAGGACTAAAAGGGACCATATACCTAGTGCAACAATAAGACAGCACTATGAAGTAAAACTAATAACGGACTGGATTGATCACACGCGAGAGGAATGGAACGCCCACATATCAAGAATGGATGAAGACATGATTGTCAGAGTTACACGAGACAAGAGGCCTCGAGGCGCAAGGAATGTTGGGAGACCGAGAAAGAGGTGGAAGGACAGTTTGTAGATCTGGTGAAGAACAGGCACATGTGCCTATTAAGAAGTAAGAATAAGAAGACTTATTTATTAAGCCAAAATAAACATTATATTATTAGAGGTTGATAATCGTTTGACGAAAAACAAATTTTAGTTAATAATTATAGGTTTTTTGAATTTTTCACATTAAAACAATATTGTTTATTATTAATCAAGACACTTTACTGAAAGATATCAGCTATGTCGTTGCTTCAAGTCCCGCTAGGGTCGTCTCTAAATATCGTGACGTACTGCCGCAGTAACACACTCATGGAATATAGATAGATAGATTATTAGGGTTTAACGGCGCGTCAACGACGAGGTTATATTGCGCACATTAATTTTTATATTTTAACTTTGTTGAAAATAAGTGGAAGGCATGGGGAGGGGGTCGACCTAACTGGCCCGATCCGGGGGAGTCCAGCACTGGTGGGAAGGCCAGGCCGGAATGGGGACGGACCGGGGGGGAGGGGGAGGCTTCGGGCCGATGGGACCCGATTTCAGGGGGATCACCATCTCGAGGGGGAAGGCCGGCCCGAAGGGACCGCAAATTCAAGGGAGGGCATGGGATTAGGCCGACCCTGGACTGCACTTGGTTGGGACCAACTCGCTATGCGAGCCGGTCCCTTAAGCCCCACCACCGCGTCAAGGTGGCAGTCCATTGGTGAGGACACTCATGGAAGACGGTGAGTGAAACTGACTGCAAAATCGCAGCGATGCCGCCGACATGTCGCAGCCATGGAAGACGTACTTAAGACCGCCTTAACATCTGTGAAAAATTTCGATTTGATAGGTCGTACACGGTGTGTATGAGCTACAGGCCATTTGCAGTTATCAACAAATCACAGGATCCCGTTAAAAATCGATCCCGGAGATCGTTTAGATTACGTTAGTATGTGTGCAAAATTTCAGATCGATTGGTTGAACGGTTTGACCTGGGCAGTGCAAGCAAAATGCAAAAAAACTAAAAATTATTATTATAAATTATTATATTATTATTATTTATATACCTAATTATTATAAACTTAATTATTATACATTTTTTTCCAGGTTATCATCCCAATGTTCACTGAGAATCTCCGAGAAGCCTTTCGCTCCATAAGCTGGGGCCAAAGTCTCTGGCTGAAATTGTATTCGATCACTCGATTTCCAATCGTGCCAATCTATGGCGGTTTCCCCGTGAAACTGACGACACATGTTGGTAAACCCATTCCGTATGAGGCCGGTTTGACTCCCGAGCAAGTGCAGACAAAGGTGAGCGATTATAAAAGTTTAATAGATTCAAAATATTTGTCAATATTAAGAACATTCTGAATATTTTTTTATGTGGGTTGTTAATTCTTGTGTTAATTAATAATTATCTATTCGTATTTTTGTTGGACACAAAGGTAGGTGCTGAAAGAACTGTTGTGTATTTAATGGTCTTGGTAGATCCAGATCAGCTCTGGACAAACTACGCCTGCCACACACTTTGTTGTGGCCTGCAAGCTATAGTATTATCTAGGAATGGCACTTTTACTGGGTCCGAAAAAATCGGTAAATTTACCTGTCAGCGGTAAATTTTTAAAAAGTATGGCAGATACCAATTCATGACTATACCAAATACAAAAATGACCCTACTTTATTATTTGACCCATTTACAAAGATTATCGCAGTCAGGACAATAACAATACCTACATCTATAATCAATGTTAATAATGACAATACTCCATATTGATAAGGGATGATATAGCCGAATAGCCAGGCGCGGTTCTAGGATCAAAAATTTGGGTGGGCAGACGAGATCCGTCCAAAAACACGCCTAGCAGGGATTTTTTTTTGAAATTGGATGAGCGTAGAAGTGTTCTAGAGTGTTTCCGGAATATATTTGACTCCAAAATCATTTAACAAATTGTCCCGCTTAATAATACAAACATCATTTTGTTTCCTGTTTACATTCTAAGCCAATTGTGCTCAACCTTTTTGACTTGCGGGCCAATAATGCTATCGGGATCAGCTAGGTTCATTCCAGACGCGTAGGAACTACTTTTTTTAGGGGGGGGAGGTGAGGGGGAGGGGCGGAACCCTTCCGTTTTAGCCCCGCAGGGCGATTTTTTAGAATTTAACAATTTAAAATTGATTCTGGGGCTAAAATGCACGAACTGAAGCAAATTAATAATACAGCACACGCTAATAATACAGGGGTGAGGGGAAGGGGTTGTTGTCGTCACTTAGAAGGCGTTGGGGCAGTGGAACATTTCATGACTCATCTGTGGTCAATGCAAAAAGCTCATTCTGCACCTGCATTCTGAGAAAAACAGGGTGTAAACAATTGCTTAAACTCTCTTTCGCTGAGGAAATTCTCGACTTCTGCAAAATATTTTAGATTTTTACACAAAATCTTATTTAGTAGTATATTGAGAATGATAATTCACATGACGAGACAAAAATTTGGGTGGGCGACCGCCCACCCTGCCGCCTCCTAGAACCGCGCCTGCGAATAGCATTGACTCGACCAATCTAGTGTAGGCTATGCCATGCTGCCTGTGCTATTCTCCCATAAGAGGAATTGGCGACCACCAATTTGATCAAGTTACAATCTGTGTCTGCTAAACAAGCAAACCTGAAGAGAGATTCCGACATTGGAAGTAATCGTATATGGATGGAGTTATCATTCTGAATGATTGAGGACAACCAAAAATCAAAGTAAAATATGCCTAACTGCTAATGTTGTCACACTGATGTTAACTTATAGCTTTTACTTAAAATTTGATATCTCCATTCATACATTGGAGAGGATCAAAAAAATAAAATTTACAAATTTTTTTACCGGTAAATTAATAATCGGTAAATTTACCGGTAAATTTTACCGGGTGCCATCCCTAGTATTATCCAGTATTTTCTAGTGAACACATTTTTCAGAATAATTCCGGAATCATGAAGCTCTGTTGCATGTAAATCCTAAATTGTGAATAAGTAGGTACCTATCGAAAATTCATATTTTGGTATCCCGTTCTCATATTTAAACTCTTCTTATATGACCCTTCATCCAAAATGTTTGCTCCGGACCCCTATTTTCGAGATCGATCGAGTGCTTGCATAATCGAGCGTGATGTCATATTCAACGAAATTGAATTCAATCATCCAAATCAGTTTCTTATTTTGTTCGGTCTAATGTCAAGTTTCTTGAATTTCTTATTTCATTATTTTTAGGTGGCAAGTGCAATAGAAGATCTAATAAAAGAGCATCAAAGAATTCCTGGAAGTATAACTATGTCACTCTTGGAAAGAGTGTGCAAGGTATCAAAGAAGACTGTTAAATAAATTATTTTATAATATTATTTATTAGGTATATATAGTACATGTTATTTAAATTCAAATTTAAATTTCCGTGTTCTTAATTAATTAGGGTTGTATTGTACTTTGTATTGTACCTAAATGTAATCTTAATGTGACCGTATTTAGCTGCCTTTCTAGTTTCAAAGTTAATTGCAGCAAATAAACCTGTAATGTTCAAATATTGACCTGCTCAGTGCAGTAGGTCAAACACGGAAAAATAATTCAAAACATAATAATTTTGATTTTTATCTAATATTGGTTGGCGACTGCAATATTTTCATGGAAAGGCAGTTTTAAACTGCATTATTGTACCCTATAATAATATATATAATAAAATATTATAAATGTGGCATGCAATAATGGTGTTGGCCTGTTGGTATTATTATCATCGTATTAGACAAATCTAACTGTGAATAAACATTTTATTAAACTAAATCGATGTTGTAATGTTTGCTCGTAATTTGATGTTTTAAAAATTGGCGCCTGTTCTTAGTTGTCCATTTTACCACTAACCTATTAAGGGCAGCAGCAGTCAAGTGGTGACAACTTGAGGAATGACTTGGCGCCACATTTGAACGCTCAGTAAATATACATTTTTCACTTAATTTATGATTTAAATATTGCATGCAGTATCATCAATGTAATTAACATTATATTCTTACAGTTTATACTGTTTATAAGACTCGATTCTGTTGCTCGATTTCTTTATTTTCCACTTATAATCTTGTACCGGCGGCAACCTTCGCCGGCAACGATCAGCCAATCACAGTCGACGAGGAGGACAATCCTCCATCTTGAGTTCATATCCTAGTAAAACGGCTCCGGCCCTTGAGAGTCTGGAGGATTTATTAGGAAATCTACTTTCCACACGTATTGTTTACTACGATATAAAAGTAGTGTGATTTCATTTAGTCTCATTTTTGGGGAGATTTCTATTTTAACAAAGAAGCAATGGGTGTTCAAGTAGACACGATTCAAGTCGGCGATGGTAGGTGTCTATGATGGCCTCATTATCATGGTCCATTTTTATTGCATGAATCACATCTTATCTGCTTCTAATTGTAATCAAAAGCTTCAAACAAAGTTTTTACAGATTTATTTAATCAAAAAGTCACTTGTATGTAACTACTAAAAGTGAATTCCGGTGTTTAAGGTACCTACCTAGGTATGAATTCACAAGTGCTTATTTGACATGGCATGTTGGGCTGTTCCTAGGCTTTGGAATAAGATTTATTGCACTCTACAGAGGCTGTAGGCAGGCTAGCTGTACCCAAATACAGTAGTACCTAGGTAGTAGTAATAAGCTTCATAAGCGAAGCTTATTACTAGGTACGACTGTATTTGCTACCTAGACCTACTCTAGGTAGGTACCTACCTACCTACCTACCTACCTACCTACCTACCTACCTACCTACCTACCTACCTACCTACCTACCTACCTACCTACCTACCTACCTACCTACCTACCTACCTACCTACCTACTCTATTTTTTTTTCACCTACCTAGGTAGTAGGTAGGTACCTACCTGTACCTAGGTAGGTTACCATCAAAGTACAAGGGACATTAATAGACATTGAAGATGCAAGGAAAATCATTTACCTACAAATCTGCAAATTATCTATGATTAGGTAGTGATTGATTATAAATTTGCACGTTTCTTATTTTACTGCCTACTGGCAAGGTGGTTGAATAGGGGGAGGTAGCCTTGATCCATGTTAAAGAAAACTAGTGGGCGGAGCTTAGGGTATGACGCGTCTGAAGACTTGGCGCGGCAACTCACGCTCTTCGCCGTGCTAAAGAGCTCATCAAAATTCGCTTTTACTTTTATAAGGATACATTTTAATTGACACATTGATTTTTTGTGGAATTGTCAACCTATCTGCTGGTTGATAATGAATGAGACTAATGAAAACGAGCCTAATACACCAAAGTACAGTTTAGTTTACTGTAGTCAAAAAATCATGCAAATTCAGATACTCGCATGGGAATGTGTCTACTTTCTAATTCTTACAAGAGTAATTGATAAATGCTTAGCCCAAGATCCGTTTATTAAGCTCTCAGAGTAATTAATTTAGTTATAGAATAATTAATTGTAATATTATTTAGTGTTTTTCAGAGCAAAATCACCTTTATGAAAGTTTTAAGAGCTTTAATAATTATAATTAATATAATTTATCTATCAATCGTTCCTATGCATTACAATTTTGATTAATTGCATTTTTAACTTTAAAAATAATTAAAACGCTATAAATAATAATTACCTAATCTCAGATTCCCAGTATAATAATATTTTAAAGTTTTTCCACAAGGATAAATATTGAAATTATACTGAATAGGTATTATCATGCCACTTTAGTATTTTGGTTTAAATTGTAATTAAATTAAGTATTTATTTTGTAATTATTAAATTAATAATTACAAAATCGATTGGGACCATGTCGTGTGACGTATCAAACTGAAGAATGTGGTAAACGCAATATAATTAAAGTGTTTTAAAATGGATCTATTATTGTCATTTGATACAGCAAGTTAATTAGCTAAGCTATACAATAATTAATAGGTACCTAAGTAGGAAAAATGTTTTTGATACTGCGCTGTAATTTTGAGAATTGGATTTATATTCATCCAATGACAAAGCCGTAATTTCATGAGTAAAAATCATGCGTCTTAGTTACTTTTATTTGGAATTATAGAGAATGCAAATTTACCATAAAAATACATGAAAATACAAATATGAGACAAGTTGGTACAACAAATTGCAAGTTGAAATTGTCGTAATTACTGTCGTGGACAGAGAGATAATTTGAAGAGATGAAATAAGGATTTAATAAAATTATGTAATGTACCTACTCCACAAATATCAACCTTGTGGTTTATTCTCAATCAAAATTATTCATCTAATCAGCCATTATTTTTAATTATTGAACAAAATCTAATTTAACCACTACTAATAATAATATAAAAATTATGGCATTATGGTATTTGTTACAACCATGATTAGATAAATCATGATACATTCAACATAGGTAGGTACATAAATTTTGCAGTACCTTAAGCAGGAAAACCGAAGTCTTGATTGATTATAAAATTTACAAGTATTGAGCAAAATCTATAATTTGAATAATAATACTATATTATAATAACAACAAATTATGACATTGTGGTATTTGGTACAACCATGATTAGTTAAATTTTTGGCCTATTCCATGATTTGGAAACCGGTGACAGCTGATCGTCAGGACTTTTTCTTGTGTTCTGCGAGCTGTTATTGCATAGAACCACTGTACATCGTGTTCCCGGCATAGTGAAGTATGCAGATCATGAATATCTACTATACAAGAATTGTAATACGTAAAAACAACGATTATGAAACACCTCGACGAACTAAGATGCACGCGGCTGAATGGCGAGACATACAATACAGCGAGCGCTTGACGACCCGCTAGAGACAGGTGGTCCACAGTGACGTCACACGCCCTGAGGCGAGTGGCGCGTAGACCCTATGAATCGGAGCAACCTCCCCCTATTCACCGTCCTTGGCCTACTGGTGTGTATTAGTTAGGTCGAATGTTAATTGTGACATGTCATTAAACTGGGGTCAGTGTCCCAGTTCTCCCATGTCGCTAATCTGGACCACCATTAATAGACCTACCTTTAACCATCCATTAACCCCATACTCTACCACTTTAACATTGAATTTCTCAAGTGGACGAGATCAGGGCGGGACTGTAGAATACGTACACATTTTCTGAACTCGCCCTGCTAGCGATTTGACTAATCAGAAATGAGTCTTCAATGTCTAATTTATCATGGAATGCAGCCACTGCCAAGATATGACTGTGCTATTTAGGGTGACGAGAACTGCTACCTACTCTAACCATGCACACTTTACAATGAGGTCATAAGTCAATACAAACACACTTTACAACGAGCATAGGCGTGCGCACGGGGGGGGGGGGGCCGGGGGGGCCTTGGCCCCCCCTAATGGGTCAGACTCAACTAAAAAATTATAAAATGCAGTCATAATAGTGTCAAAATTTTGTTTTAAAAGGGTTTCAAACAAAAAAATCTCCCTGCGGGGCACACTGGAGTTGCTCACATTACTGGAATCAAGTACCTACTAGGTTGATGAAAAACACAATATTATTTTGAAGAAAATACCACGTAGACAATGCCTAAACGACCTTCCAAAAATACGATTTTTTTCATGAATTTCCAGGTTTTTTCCCCCTTCAAATTATTTATTTTTAATATGCCTCAAAATTGCTCTAATATGTACCTTCAGAGAATATTTTCTCGGGGGCTCCGCCCCCAAACCCTCTTTCAGCACAATTTATATTTATATGTCGTGAAAAAATAAAGTTTTGTGGTGTTTAACATATATAGTTGCATTAGGTATGTGAACAAAGTGCACCTCAAAACGTCTCAAATTCATTTTGAAGGGCTAAAAAACTACAAAACACTCTGCCGGGCTAGGTTTTGGGGCACCTTATTGTAGTGAAAACGTAGGTAAAATTAAAAAAATAGTAACTAAATATTCCTCAGAACGTCCCAAAATTGATTTCAAAGTTCAAAAATCCAAAAAACGCCCCCCCCCCCGGGGCAAGGTGGGGGGCGCACCCCTCACACCCGTAGCAATTTTTTCACTTGTCATTAATCCTGTTGCCGCCCGTGTTGGCCCCCCCTAATGATTTCTCCTGCGCACGCCTATGACAACGAGTGTGGTGGTGGCGTCTTGAAATTGTGCCTTTTAATGGCACTCACTGTAAACCAAGTTTGGTGACATCAGATCTATTATTGACATTCTAAGAGGATAGCGATGTCACATACAGTCGGGGCAATGTATGATTGAACTCACAACAGAATGCGCTGATCGTCAGTTAGTTTGGTGACATCAGATCTATTATTGACATTCTAAGAGGATAGCGATGTCACATACAGTCGGGGCAATGTATGATTGAACTCACAACAGAATGCGCTGATCGTCAGTTATTCTGCTTCATTGTGTGCTCCACTTGCAATGGTTCAGATGTAGATACACTGTCCAGACTGTACTGTAATAAATGTCTTACGCTCGGCAATGAGATTGATGGTCTCAGTAAATCTTTATGGTACCTACCTACCTACGTACCGGAAAAAGTAATTGACCATCAACTGACCAAAAAGGTATTAGACTTGAAATCCCATTCCTAAATACGGTGTTGCTCATGTTGCAGAGGCCACATTCCCCAAGGCCGGTCAAACCGTAGTCGTCCATTACACGGGTACCTTGGAGAATGGAGTCAAGTTCGACTCCTCCCGGGACCGCGGCGTGCCCTTCAAGTTCCGGTTGGGTAAAGGAGAGGTGATCAAAGGCTGGGACCAGGGCGTAGCTCAGGTAAAAAACTAATACCTACTGTGTACTTAGTACTACACTACCACTTGTTGCCAGTCTACATAATTACGTACTGGTACACTATACCATAGTTGGTTCCAAATAAATTACCTCTTACATTGTGTGTCAAGATTAATTTCTTCCAAAAACTTCCAAGGGGAGAAAAATAAATAATTAATTATTAATGACAAAGTAGGTAATTATTCTCTTAATTGTTTCAAAGGTGTACAACGTCTACATCAAGACAGATTTTAAGAGATTTATTTGTTGAACCTAATCTGGTCACTAGTAGTTCAAATGTTGCTCTAATTTTTACCTCAGGTGACTTTAAGATAGATTGACTAAGCATGTTTTTGTTTTTTGCAGATGAGCTTGGGACAGCGAGCTAAGCTGACTTGCTCTCCAGACTTTGCCTACGGCTCGCGCGGTCATCCTGGAATATATCCTTTGATTACTTGACAATAATTTGCCTGCTTTTTGTGCACTATACAGTTCGTTTTTCCTATGTTTGAACTCTCACCAGATGGAGCCACAGTCAGTTGTTCTGCTAGGCCGAGAAAGACTTCATTGCGCGCTCACCTTGCAATGTTGTCTTTCTCGGCCGTACAGAACAACTGACGGTGGCTCCATCTGTAGAGAGTCCAAACAAAGGAAAAACGAACTGTACCTACATGGAAAATTCAGGTACTCCAGGCTACTGGCCAGGAGGATTGAGTCGACATGTTGAAATCTGATAGGTACTTTGTATTGTTCTTAAAAACGTGTTTCTTTGAATTTGTCTTCACACTCACGTAGTAGGTAATAGGTAGGTAGGTACAATTTTTAAAAATTTGCACTTTCACACAATTCAATATCCCTTAAATAAAAGTGCCACAACACACTTTGGTACCTACGGAGTTCTTTACAACAACTGGTATTTAGTCCTCAAAGTGTTAAAATTGAAATACCTACAATGATATATTAATCTTCTTCTGGTTCTGACAATGTGAGCTCCCACTGAGTATAGGGCCTCGGATCTCTTCCAAACCGGTTGGCCAGGCATGACGTTTCAACCTCCACCTCTTCTTCATCCTCGTCACCTTCTTCCAACTTCTCCACCAGCTCCCTCCAGATCCTCCTGTCCTCCCACCACTTATCTGCTTCCACTTCCTGCCACCTTTGCTGCCTGTCCTCCACGTCTTCTCTGATAAGACCACTCCACTTCTCTCTTGGTCTCCCCACTCTTCTTCTTCCCACCTTTGTTTCTTCAAACTCCTGTCTTGGGATTCTCTTGAGATCCATTCTTTTCTTGTGTCCAAACCAATGCAATCTCTCTCTACCCATCTTAAACCCCAAACTTTCCACTCCAATAAATAAAATCATGTTTTAAAAAATGTTCTGAGGACTTATTCAGAGGCCTACTTCAGGGATTGGCAATTTATTTTAGTGCGCTTCAACTGTAGGTACAAATGCAAGTGCTCGATTTAAAAATAAAATTATTGATGAAGAAAAACTTAAAATAGGTATAACTTAAGAATTGTGCATCCCGTTACAATACCAAGTCCTCTGGGTTTGATGTGGGTTTGTTTGTCCCTGGCAATTTATTTTTAATTAAATGTGCAACGATGCCGACTAGTGTTGAAAGTAGAATTTGGTGATGTATGGTAAAGATTGAAAGATGTTCATTGCATGTTGAGTAGGTATGGTTTATTTGTTCCATTGTAAAGTGTTTACTACTTAATGTTGTTCTGTCAGTTGTTCCTTGACTCTCTCACACTATTCCGCCGAACGCTGTTCTGATCTTCGACGTGGAGCTCATCAAAGTGGAGCCATGAATACCAAAACCGAGAGAGAAATTAATAACCACAATGTCCAACTACTAGCTTATTAATAATGCCGTTTCGTTTCCCAACGTCAGTAGCCACATATTAAGTAACAGTTCTTCAAGAAGTATCAAGCCTTCTACCCTTCTGCCGAGGCAAAAGCATCTCGAATCTTGGTTTATTAAATTGCCAGGTTGCATTTTATCTGATTTAATGGTATGTTCTCTAAGTGTGTACTACTACTGTTCTGATAGACTAGTAACATTAAATGTGGCTTCACGTATACATGCATCTGTGCAAAACGCTTTATTTACGTAAGGACTTCTAAGTAGGGACTTCAATATTATATCCAGGCATTAGTGTTACAATTACAATATATGTTAACTTACATAATTAATGGAATCTATTTTTAGGTGTTTAACAATTTATGTCACTTAAAATTTTTGATGTCTTAATGGTAATGATCTAAGCATAATTTTAAATTGTGTGTATGTTTAAAATATTCCTCCTTCTTTCTTATTAATTATTATACATTGAAGCCACTCGGCTTGTCTGCTGGTCTGGAAACTATTGGGCTTGCGGTGTGTGTCATTCGCTTCCTTGTTAGCTAAAACCTAACCAGTTGGGATTTAGTATACGAGACATGTGCTAAATATTAGTTGGTTTGGTGCGCCGTTCGAGAATGGCAGACACAGTTTTCATCTAACCGAATGACTAGCACTGCAGTGAATGTGTAGGAATGTGCACAGATTATATCACCTGCACATCCAGCCCTGTTGGCCTATGAAAATCTTCCTCTTTTGTACTGAGAGACAATGTAACAGTAATTCAGTTTCTGGATCCAGTTTATAGAATTTGATGGTTAGTATTTTGGTCTTAATATATTGTCATTATTAATGCTTAAATTTGCTGTTAATTGGGATGTGTATCAATACAATTAGCTTCCAACTGTGAATTTTTGTGTTATTTTAGAAAATCTCGTTTCCTGATAACAAGTGATTTTCCCAAATTTTATTTGTTACCATTTATTTTCTGATATAATCTGAATAGTAATATCAGGCGCGTAGGAAGGGGGGGGAATACCCCCTTCTGATTCAATTCCCCTCCCTATGTTCTTATACATTAATGTGTCTAGAAAAAAATTTCATAAAAAGTGTTAAAATCGCTTAGAAATGCACCAAATTGATGCCTGAAATTCAAAAAAAATCCGGGGCTGTGCGCCCCGGACCTGCATTTTGCTGGGGGGCCCTCCCCCCATACCCCCCATTGTCTTCGTAGTCATTAGTATGTCCAGCTCAAGTTATTTTACAATCTTATTCCCTTTCCTTGCAAATTTAGTTCCTACGCGCCTGACTAATATAGGTTTCATTTTGGTTTATTCTTTTGATTTTTTTATACAGTACATTTTGAACAGGAGCAAAGCTAAAAGGGATTTTGTCATATTTTTTTATTTCATTATTCAAGCTTGGAGTTATTTAAAATAGCAGTTGCAGAAAATATTTTGTGCTGCTAAAGTTGTACAGCTTGGTGAGTTAAATAGCATCATTGGCATGATTCCCAAAATGTTTATTTTTGCAAACCGTAAACTAGTCATTTTTATTGAAAGCATGGCAAATCCAGAATATTTAAATTGGTGCTGTCGTCCTGTGAACCTGAACGCTGTCTACTTCACACAGTTGATTGTTTGGATTTGGAATCGAAATTAAAGAATAAAGATGTCGTCAATCTTGACGTTCTGATTTTGTTTCTTTGTTTTTATAAATATTTGGTAATTATGGATGAAGTAGAAAAGCTTGAACACCTTTCGTTGGTGTCGAAGATATGTACAGAGCTGGAAAATCATCTTGGCTTAAATGACAAAGATTTGGGTAAGGTTACAATCGATTAGTTTTTGTTTTAAGGTTATGATATTTTACAGTCACCATTAGTAATTGATTATTGATTATAATTGTTAATTTCGTGGTACCTGAGTCTAATTTAGAATGTTTCTTTACAGCTGAGTTCATTATTGCCCTCTCAGAGAAGAACAACAGCTTTGACACCTTCAAAAGGGTTTTAGTTGAAAATGGGGCCGAGTTTTCCGACTCTTTTGTTGCTAACTTGCTGCGTATCATACAACATATGAAACCGATTCATGGTCAGCAATTATCCAACACTGGCAAAAATGACAAGGAAAGAATGGCTGAGAAGTTCCCAGGACTGGCAATCCCCAACGATCCAGGATTTGATGCACCCGCTAAAAGTGACAAACCAAGGTCAGACACAAAGAAGAAGACAAAATCTGATGCACCTGTTGATATAATTGATGATGTAATGGCTGAACTTGAAGCCCTTGCTCCTTCATACATACCTACGGAAGTGAAAGAAGAACCAAATGATGATGATGAAGAATCTAAAGCTAAAAGACAAGATGTTCCTACAACAAGTAAAGAAAAGAGGTCAGATAAAAGTCCAACCAAGGAAATTAAACGAGAAAAGCGAAGTAGAAGTCGCTTGAGACACAGAAGTCGCGATAGGGACAGAAGCCGAGATAAGGATAGAAGGAACAAGGGTACTAGTAGGAGAAGTCGAAGTAGAGACCGTAGTGGTGATCGGCGCAGGCGCAGAAGCCGTAGTCGAAGTCATAATCGAACCCGTGATCGTGATCGAAAGCATCGCAGTGGAGGAAGACAGGAAAGCCCCGACAAACACAAGCGCAAGAGAGATCGTTCATCCAGCGGAGACAAAGAATCGGGCGCAACCGAGCCAGAACTCGGGAAGATCTATAACGGCAAGGTCGCTAACATTGTTCCATTCGGTTGTTTTGTACAGTTGGAAGGTCTTCGTAAGAGGTGGGAGGGTTTGGTTCACATCTCACAGCTTCGTCGTGAGGGCCGAGTCACAAACGTCCTGGAAGTGGTTGCCAGGGGAAACAAGGTCAAGGTCAAGGTTCTCTCGTTCACCGGACAGAAGGTATCGCTGTCGATGAAAGACGTGGACCAGGATACGGGGGAAGATCTGGATCCCTCTGGGAACAAGATACTGTCCGGAAAAGATAGAGACGAGGAACAAGCCCACCGTAATCCCGACAGACCGACGTCAATCCTCGAGCTTCAAGGCTCGTTGGCTGACGATGATGAGTCCCACAGCAGGAAGCGAGTGCAGCGAATATCTTCTCCCGAGAAGTGGGAGATAAAGCAGATGTTATCCGCAGCCTGCATCGACAAATCAGAACTTCCCGACTTCGACGACGAGACTGGACTTCTGCCAAAAGAAGAGGACGAAGAGGAGGACATTGAGATCGAGATGGTTGAAGACGAACCTCCGTTCCTTCAAGGTCACGGCCGAATGCTGCACGACCTGAGTCCCGTGCGCATCGTCAAGAACCCCGACGGTTCCCTGGCGCAGGCGGCCATGATGCAGAGTGCGCTTGCCAAGGAGCGGCGCGAGGTGAAGATGTTGCAGCGAGAACAGGAGATGGATTCTGTCCCGACGGGACTCAACAAGAACTGGATCGATCCGCTGCCGGACTCGGATGGCAGAGCTTTAGCGGCGAACATGCGTGGCATTGGACTCACCAACCAAGTAGGTGTTCGCTCATTACAATTACAAACATATTGTAGTCATCTTCTTTGGAGTTAATGCAAGCAGAAGTGTTGATTATTACTTATCGAGCATTAGAAGCGCTGCCTCTAGGTAGATGCCTCTAGGTATTTTATTAACATTTTCTGAAAAAAAATTATAATACATTTTTCTGCGATATTGATGATTTTCTTAACGTCTTTGACACTTATTTTACTCATTTTCTGTGTCTGTTGAAATTATCACCGTTGAACTAGGTGTTCATTGGAGTGTAGGTACACTTGGCCAAACAAAACTTGAACGTTCAATAAATCTGATGGCTGATAAATGTAAGATCGCACCATCAGAAGTCAGTCTAAGCGATCTCATTGTCTCACTCTAGTAGGTAGGTGACCTCACATTTCAATGATAATAACAAGCTTTGATTGGTTATGGGACTTGACCAGCAGTCATTCAAATTTGGTCAACGTTCAAGTTTTGTTTGGCCGAGTGTACCTACCTACGTACCTATAAAATATGGCTCTAGTATAGGACAATAGTTGGACTTGAACTGTAAATATTTTGAAATTTAGTAGGTAGGTAGTACTAGCTAGAGCTACCTCATAGTTTTTGAACAAGATGATACAATTAGGTACCTAACAAACTATAAAAGTTTCAAATTTCTGTAGGTGAGTGATACCTTAAAGTATGAGTAATTAATTAGGTACCTACCTACCTTAAATATTTACCGTGTGATTGTTTCTATCATCAGGACCTGCCGGAATGGAAGAAACACGTCATCGGCGGCAAGAAGAGCTCGTTCGGACGGAAGACGGACATGACACTCCTCGAGCAGCGTCAGAGTCTCCCGATCTTCAAGCTCAAGGACGAACTAACTAAAGCCGTCACCGACAACCAGATCCTGATCGTGATCGGAGAGACGGGCTCCGGGAAGACGACTCAGATCACGCAGTATCTGGCGGAGGCGGGCTTCACGGGACGAGGGAAGATCGGTTGCACTCAGCCCAGACGTGTGGCGGCGATGAGCGTCGCCAAGAGAGTAGCGGAAGAGTTCGGTTGTCGGCTTGGTCAGGAGGTGAGTTTCTTGTTCAGCTGTTACTGTTGGCAATAGCTGCTAGATCATGAAACCTTAGAAACATCCTTTCCACAGGTTTGAAATTTCACCAAATTATTATTTTTATGCAGATAAACCACAATATTAATAATAACGTTAACATTTATAATCAATTTTCATAAATCAATTTTTTAATAGGTAACTTGTTTTGTATTTTTAGCAATTTATTATTTAATATTTTTGTGGTTTAGTAGGGATGGAAATTGACCGGTCAAATACTTTTTGGGTCAATTGACCGGTCAAATACAAAAATCGCAAAAACTGTAATTTTTTTATACTCGGGAAGTATTTTATTGAGAACTTGCTTTTTCAATTTAATACACATTTTTGAGCACCTAGGTACTTTGTTTGATTAAGTATCCATATTATCATTGAAATATTATTGATTTCCTGTATCAAGTTGAGTGGCAAGTGCGATATCAGTATCATCCGATGAAGCCAAATCAAAAACTTCATCATTTTCTTCTTCCTATTCTTCTTCTTAACACAAGTTTGAGCCATGTTAGCCATTTTCAACATGTTTAAATTCAAATTTATACAATTTGGGGACGAAAAACATATTTATATTTTCGGTCAATTGACCCAATGTATTTGACCGGTCAATTGACCTCGTACATCCCTATGGTTTAGTGAACCTTTTTCCTATAGATAGGTACGTAGTTTTACCTACCTTTTCTGTGTATACCAACTATCATGTTATTGATTAAGAAGGTATCACATACCAAGTTGTTTCTTATCAGTGGTCTGTAGAGCTTACAAGTTTTAATTAAATATTCCCTTAACGCATTATTCCTTTATAGGAATTGTGTCTAGAAGGTTGTTAGATTGTTGTCTATAATACATTGTTTGTCTGCTCCAGGTGGGGTACACCATCCGGTTCGAAGACTGCACTGGCCCCGAGACAGCGATCAAGTACATGACAGACGGCATGTTGCTGCGCGAGTGTCTGGTCGACCTCGACCTCAAGTTCTACTCCGTGATCATGTTAGATGAGGCGCACGAGCGCACGATCCACACGGACGTGCTGTTCGGTCTGCTGAAGCAAGCCGTGAAGAAACGTCCGGAACTCAAGCTCATCGTCACGTCGGCCACGCTCGACGCTGTCAAGTTCTCGCAGTACTTCTTCGAGGCGCCCATCTTCACGATCCCCGGCAGGACGTTCCCCGTGGAGGTGCTCTACACCAAGGAGCCGGAGACAGACTATCTCGATGCCTCGCTCATCACGGTCATGCAGATTCATCTCAGAGAGCCGCCCGGCGATATTCTGCTCTTCCTCACTGGACAGGTTTGTTTAAATTTGTTTCAATTTCAATTTAAACAATTTAAATTTAAAAGACATACTCTTAGCTACGTTTACAGCTCGGCAACAAGCGCTCCACGCTTTGACGCTAGCCAATCAGGTGGCTCAGCTCGGACATGCTGGAGCGCCGACCTTGAGAGATAAACCATTCAATTTCAATATTATTTTTTTAAATTTTTTATATTTTTTTTAAACATTAAAAAAAATTTAAAAAAAATTAATGGTTGGCGCATTGAGCTGTAAACGTGCCTTTAATAATTTTGAAAAGAGTAGGCAAGAAAGTATCAATTTCACCAGAGGATATTGGTTGTAATAAACGGTGAAGAGGTGAAGCAGCTGAAGAGAAGAGATGGATGTATGGAAGATCAACGACTCGATTGTTGAATACAGACCAATTGTGTACCTATTTTATGTGCTCAATAAATTACATTATTATTATTATTATTATTATTATTATTAAAATATAAATTAAAATAGAATATAAAATAGAAATCTGATGATGAGGAATACAATATTCTCATCTAACAAAAAATCATTTCAAAAGGGATGAGAACAGTCAGAATGAGATAATGGTGCATTAAGGATTTTAAGATGAATCTTGACTCTCCTTAATTTGTTGTGCAAAAAAAGATAAATGTACCCCCTAAACCAGGAGAAACAGATTACCTAACAAAATCGAGTAACTTGCCTCACTTTGTATTTGTGTTGTTGTAGGAGGAGATCGACACCGCGTGTGAGATCTTGTACGAGCGCATGAAGTCTCTGGGACCCGATGTGCCGGAGCTGATCATTCTCCCCGTCTACTCAGCGCTGCCCAGCGAGATGCAGACCAGGATCTTCGACCCGGCGCCTCCGGGATCCAGGAAGGTTTGTACGGACATCTCGGTTTCTTGTGCTGTTTATTAATTTTAATTACGTAATATGTTTTTCATTGCCGTAATACTTTGACGTCCTGTAAAACTGCATAAGTTTTTTTGCTTCTAAATGGATTTTTGAACGTTGCGAGGCTGTTAGAGCATAAATAAATACCGTATTTACTCGAGTATAAGGCGCACCCGCATATAAGGCGCAGTGTAGTCTTGAGAAACCTAATCTTGGAAAACACTGTGCATTGTCATATGGCGCAGTAAATCAATGACAGGAGATGGGATTTGACTTTGAGAGAGAGAAGATATTACATTGTAATAGTTGCCATGTATTATCTGTTTTAATGCCCATTTATTGGTAGGTAATGCAGGTCAAATAGGTACAAGCAGCTGTGACTCCACCCCTGTGACTCTACCTCCTACAGAGTGGTACTGGGATTGGAGTAAATAAACTCCAACCCCTTATCACTCGCGCAAGCGTAGGCGTGGCGTGCCATATGATCCAGGATGAGAATATACCTTTGTTTTCATTATTTCTGTAGGCGCTTATAAGGTGCACCCCAATTTTTGAATATAACTGCGCTTTATACGCGAGTAAATACGGTATATTGTATAACGTTTAGAACTACCGTTGCACCAGTTAGAAGTTTTCCTAAATACCAACGACCGGTTTTACATAAACAATGCTTCATGCAAACTATTATTATTAGAGCCAGTTTTAAATGGTGATTTTATTTCTTAAAATTCATTTTTAAAATCATCAATTTCGTTTTTTGTGTTTTGTCTGGAAGAGATATTTCGCGATTTTGTTGTGTGATATAAAATTGATTATAAAACACATGGTAACAGCCCCCAGAAACCCAAATTTTAAAAAAACATGTATGCCACTTGGAGGATGGATTGGAATGGATTGGTCATGCACTATTTGCACTGAAATAGGCTATCTAGAATGGCGTCTTTAATGCTCTGTTCTGTCTCTTCCCCGACCCACATTTTTTCTGTGTAGATGATACATAATATTTAAAATTTCATGACGCAAATGTAAAGTTTGACAAGATATGTCTGCTAGTTGATCCCTCGAACAGATTACTTGCGCACCACCTGGTGTTCCGATGTAGCAGCAAGGAATATGATTTCCCTGAGAATTCAGCTGTATTTACCAGTTTCCCATAAACATCATTTTGTGTAAGTAGACTAGTGACGAATAGTTGTGTTGTGACTGACTTGTTGAGTGAGAAAGGGGGTAGGGGGTTGGGGAAACCGGTCGACCTTGAACAGATGGGGGCGCAAAACAAAGCAGCCTGGAGGCATCATAAACTGGTTAGACTAGTTCACTTTGAGGGTGGGCAGCAAAGCGGCTGGCGAGGGGGAGGGGGTTGAGTGAGTGGCCGGCAGAAAGAAACTGGTTTTGTTTGTTGTGTCTGTTAGGGGGATAAAAGCAGTAATTTTAATAGAAAGCCCTCATTTTGTTGTCATTTCGTGGAAAATGTTGAATATCGCGATCATGGTTGGATTTCGTTTTTTTTCGCGATGTAAAAATTGCAGATTTGGGTTCTATACACAATGAAATGGATTTTAGTAGAAGAAAATAGTGCAATCAGAACAATTCGCGAATTCGCGCTTCACCATTTAAAACTGTCTCTAATTATTATTATTGTCGTCGGTGAATGTAATCTTATAACGGTGTGCAGGTTGTGATCGCCACCAACATTGCGGAGACGTCGCTCACCATCGATGGCATCTACTACGTGGTCGACCCTGGGTTCGTGAAGCAGAAGGTGTACAACAGCAAGACGGGCATGGACTCGCTGGTGGTGACGCCCATCTCGCAGGCGCAGGCCAAGCAGCGAGCTGGCAGAGCTGGACGCACGGGGCCGGGCAAGACCTATCGCCTCTACACAGAGAGAGCATATCGAGACGAGATGCTGCCGACGCCGGTGCCCGAGATACAGCGGACTAATCTTGCCACCACGGTGCGTACCTCATTCCTTTGAGTTAACGTAATTGCATGCTTTCTGCATTTCCTACATTTTATTTGGAAAGTATTTTTATTGACATTGACCTAGAAGTAGGTAGTACCTATTGAGTTACCTGTCTAATTTCTGTGCTCAATGTTAACAAATGAGTCAATGCTTCTACTTTTTTGCTTCTACTTTTCTTTAAAATCAAGTAATACTGGTGATATTTTTCCAAAAAATAGTATGAAGGCTCATTAATTTCATTCTGTTTTCTCAAAACATGTTTTTCATATTACCAAGTTTTAGACCAGACACACTGTCAAGTAACTCTCCGCTTTTTCGATCATGACCTAATAGCAGAGATGCAAGATAAGGTCATGACAGCTGTCACGTCAATAAGAGAGCTGTTCTTCACTCAGCTCTGCAGAGTTACTTGACAGTGTGTACCCTGTTTTATGTAGTAACTTCCTTTCATTCTGCATTAATACTTCAGGGTTTTTTCAAGATTATAACCTACAGACTTATTTATTTTCTCGGATAGTTTTGTGATTGTTTGTCTGTGTCTACTTTTCACTCATCATTGCTGAGAGTCTCTGTCTCTGAATGTCTTCACTAACGGTTGTGTCGCGATGTCCAGGTGCTGCAACTGAAGACGATGGGCATCAACGACCTGCTGCACTTCGACTTCATGGACGCGCCCCCCGTGGAGAGTCTGATCATGGCGCTGGAGCAGCTGCACTCGCTGAGCGCGCTCGACAACGAGGGCCTGCTCACGCGGCTGGGCCGACGCATGGCCGAGTTCCCGCTGGAGCCCAACCTCAGTAAGATGCTGATCATGTCCGTGCATCTCAACTGCTCCGACGAGGTGCTCACCATCGTCTCCATGCTCAGCGTGCAGAACGTCTTCTACAGGTAACCAGTGCATTCAACTATTCCACAATAGACGTTAGACTAGAAATCTACCTTCAGTCCAAGAAATTCAGGAGAAATCAGGATTTAGTCCAAGAAATTGATTCAACGATTAAATTTTTTGGAGAAATCGATTGACCAATTAATCGATGTTAAGCGAGACAAGGCAAAGAGTCGAGCATAACATCGATGAAATCAAAAGCTAAAGATCAAATTTAAACCTGAATTCAAACAAATTACTACCTAGTTTTGGTGTGTAGGTATTTTACATAAATTTAAAGAACCTGCACTCCACCATTTTGAAAATTAGTCTGGAACAATTGATCCACCGATTAATCACAAAGCTGAAATTCTATGAAAGAATACAATCGATGAAATCAAGAGCAAATGCTGAATTTGTTATTAATATTGTTCTAGGTAATTAGTTATTGGACATCTCTTCTTTCGAACATGTATATTGTCTGAATCAATTTAATTAATACATAATTTGAAGCTAGCATTGTATGGTATATTTCCAGGGTATTGGCGTTGACCTGAAGTAATGTCAGTGTCAAGGATATCATGGCACCAATATGATTTACGCATTTTCTCATCATTATACAGTAAAACCTCCTTAAATCGAACAACCATAAGCCGAAATTCATAATAAATCGAAGTAAACTCAAGCCCCGCCCTCAGTATAGGGTGTTCAATGTTAAAATAAATTATAACTCGAAATTTGGATAAGTCGTAATTCGAAGTAATATTTGGCCCCAAGTCGAAAAATAACATTGATTTTCAGTGTTTAAGTCGAAGTAATTATTTTGTAAAACACAATTTTCATAGTATAAAGTGTGATTTTACGTATAAAAATGGTATATACTTTTGGAGCAGAGGGTACAACGGCCTACTTTCACTTTTCCCCCCCTAGCTGGACAGACCAGCTGGCCTTATACCTGCTCTTAACAAAAGGGCCCTGTGAGAGAGAGGGTCGTTTCGTGTGGTCTCTGGAGAGGGGTGGGAAGGAAATGAGGTCCATGACATGTTCAATAAATATTTGGGAAGTAAACATTCCGCAATAATACAAGTGTTCACTGTTATTAAGAGCAATGTGGTGAAGGGAAGGGCGTAAAAATTATTTTGTCTCGCGATCTAATGAATGGAATAATATTATCATGCCCTAGTATGTAATATTTGGCCCAAGTCGGAATATAACATGTGATTTCAGTTTATAAATCGAAGTATTTTTTTGTATAATACAATTTTTGGAGAACACTTGATTATTTCTATAAAAAACAAGACACCCCAGCTGCACTATCTGCTCTATCTCAAAGACAAGTGGGTCTCTTGAAACCAAACAAGAAAAAAACAGCAGACAGGCGTGGAGGGTTGTATCCCTGTTTCTAAGAATTAGAGCAAACTGTTGTGGTGACGCCAGTAAGTTTGCGTGAAGAGGGCTATAAATAGTCAACAACTGACCGACGGCAAAAACATTGGTCATTGAATTATTTCATTCTGCGTAATATTTAATCTTATGTTTACTTATTAAATGTCTACATAAAATAGATATTCTGCCGTCTGAAAAACAAACGGAAATCAGTGACTTTGTCAAGAAACCTTCTAGACCTTTTTAATTTTTTTCTCAATCTTTTGATGATGTATAATTATAAATGACAGCCAACAATTATCTTTCCGTTTCTGTTACATAATTTATTTTTTTATTATAACACCACACTTTATTTACACTTTATTTATTATCAATAATAATTTTGAAATCGATTCATTGTCAAAAATTAAGTGTGTGTTTAATTTTTCTGCAGATAAATGTAATTGCGTTAATAATAGGAGTCCTTTAAACCATTGGAGGCATTGACCCTTCACTAAACAGCTGTCTTCAAGTGGTTATAGACCCTTGCGCAGGGGGAGGGGGTAGGTTTACGAGGCTTATCTTTACTACACGTCTGGAAAACATCATTCTATGAAAATACTTATAACTCGAAAATTCATGAGTCGAAGTGCTTTTTTTTGGGTCCCTTCAATTTCGACTTAAAGAGGTTTTACTGTATTCCAGTTTGTTTTTAATTTTGTATTATTGCTTTCTAAAGCTTGATTTACATGGGTCATTGATCAATACATTGAATTCAAGAGGCTGTGCACATGAGCAGAGCCACTTTTGATATGATAAAGTGGCTCTGCTCATGTGCACAGCCTCTTGAATTCAATGTATTGATCAATACATTGACCCGTGTAAATCAAGCTTAAGCCCTTTCCCGTGTTGATACCTCCCAGTCCGCCACTGGATTCAAATCATGGCATGGCAATAATCATTACCATTGTGTTCCTCTTTCAGACCGAAGGACAAGCAAGCTCTGGCCGACCAGAAGAAGGCGAAGTTCAACCAAGCGGAGGGCGACCATCTGACCCTGCTGGCCGTCTACAACTCCTGGAAGAACAACAAGTTCTCCAACGCGTGGTGCTACGAGAACTTCGTGCAGATCCGCACGCTGAAGCGGGCGCAGGACGTGCGCAAGCAGCTGCTGGGCATCATGGACAGGCACAAGCTGGACGTGGTGTCGGCAGGCAAGAACACCGTGCGCACACAGAAGACGGTCTGCTCGGGGTTCTTCCGGAATGCGGCCAAGAAGGATCCGCAGGAAGGTGAGTAAACAAGCTGGCGGTGATGTAGATGATCAAGACTTGAACTCAAGTCATGACACAAAATTATTTAATTACTGACCTGACACACTATGTGTATTATGCTACATGCACAGTCAATTCATAGGTTATTATTAGGAGTATATAATTAATTTTACTTCAAACCTTCAAATTAATCTCGAGATTTTTGTGGGAAGCTGCAACGCTGCTGCATCAATGGTCAGTCCTTGAGCAGTCAGTTCTTTCCCCAAATTAATATTCAAAATGCAAATAATTATATTAATATCGTTTATGTTCAGTATTACTGTGAGAGGAGTAGAATCCACAAAAGAATGCTCCATTCCTAGGCAAGGGTTGAATTTTTACAAGTTTTGAGTTGTTTAAAAGTCAACTGTCACATACAAAATCTGATTGGTTTAGCTTTTTTCACTTTTAGTTGACTTTTATTGAATATCTGAAAGCTGTAAACATTCATAGCCAAAGTTTAGCCTTTTTCATTCCATTCCCATTAATTTTTCGTACAAGCACGGTCAAGTAATCAAATCAATGTGTTCTGTGCAGGCTACCGGACGCTGACCGACAGCCAGGTGGTGTACATCCACCCGTCAAGCGCCCTCTTCAACCGCCAGCCAGAGTGGGTCATCTACCACGAGCTCGTGCAGACGACCAAGGAGTACATGCGAGAGGTCACCACCATCGACCCCAAGTGGCTCGTGGAGTTCGCGCCGGCGTTCTTCAAGTTCTCCGACCCGACCAAGCTCAGCAAGTTTAAGAAGAACCAGAGGCTGGAGCCGCTGTATAACAAGTACGAGGAACCCAACGCGTGGAGGATATCCAGAGTGAGGAGGCGGAGGAACTAGTTGGAGATTCCATTTCATTGTACGTCTAGTGTAGTAATGTCATCATTGTGTTGTCAATTTAAATCACATTGTAGGTAATATATCTTTGTTAACTATTATTTTTAATAATTGTAAGGTCAAATTTAGTGTGAAGTGAAGACATTTGTACAAACAAAGACAATGTAATATAATGTACTATGTATGTATATACACAGTGCTTTATAACATAAGATTATACCATTCTTTCCTGTATTGTAGGTATTTGTTCGGCATAAATAAAATAACAATTAAGTAGGGATGGGCGGGATCCCGCTTGGATTTGCGCCCAAGGTTTTTAAGCGGTATTGTATGCCATCTGCCAGCCATGAACCCATAAATTGGGTTTGTGTAGATGTGTTCTTCTTCATTAAGCATTACAAGTAGGTAGTAGATGAGATACCTACACAATAAAAGAATTTCACTGTTATTGTGCAGTTGTATTTTCTTCTCTTTCCCTATCCAACCCTCGCACAGCGTAACAAGAAAGAAGGAGAAGGCTCGAGAGCCATAGGCATAGGAGGTGGCTAGGGATGGGGGTGCCACATTGGTGAATATGCCTGTCTTCAATGCTCGAGGTTCAGAGTTCAAATCACATTTTTTTAGGAACATATTTGCATAGTATATTGTAATTTTTCAGTGTTAAAAAAAGAGATCATGATCTACTCGATTAGTTCTTGACCGATTTGTCTGAAATTTTCAAACACTGAAATGGTGATCCCCCCAATGGCCATGCAAAATTTGACGTCGATTGGTGAAAGGGCTATATTTTTAATTTTCAACCAATTGAACCTACAACCTACAGGATATGCTAAAAAAAACTATACCTCTCACCCAGTGGTTAATTTGTAAAATAATAAGAGGGTGGACGCTTGGCGATTGTCAGGGGAAACATATTTGACAACGAAACAATGGGGGGTTGGGGGGAGGGCCCCCCAAAACAATGCAGGCCTGGGGCGCATATCTACAGGAAAATTTTGAATTTCAGGATCAAATTTGTGACTTTCTATGCGTTTGTACACAATTTTCAGCCAATTTTTCATGACGGAGTCTACCCTGAAAAAAGAGTGAGGGGATGTCCCCCCCCCTCAAATTAACCACTGCTCTCTCTGACCACTCAATTTACCTTATTAATGTGTGTGCACAATTGCAGATTGATTGGTAGAACAGTGTGGGCATTGTCTACAAAACACAGAAAGGCAAAAAAGTGGTAAGAGTACCGTCGTGACACTTGTTTAATAATAGTAATACATTTTATTTTTGAAATAAAACAAAAATAAAATACAGTAATAATAGTACGTACAACACTATACCACTGATGATGACTTCTGTACTAAATACAATTTACCTAGTTAATTAACACGGATTGATTGTGAATACATATTTACCGTACGCTAGTTGTATATATATTATACATACGTAGGTACTACCAGTATTTTTGATGCGTATGAATGATATACAAATATAGTAATATTTTTCAGACAACACAGCAAAATAATATCAGTAAAATCTAAAAAGATACAATCTGAACTAAAGTGATAAAAATTAAAAGAAGATTTATCACCAAGGTTGAAAATTTAAAAACATTTTTTCCATTACTACCGCGCTTTTATAGGGTAGGACCAACTCTGGATTAAGTTAGCAATAGTTGGTTTTCTAATGAATCCAGTTGGCGCAAATTTCACAGCCAATAGGCACCGAGAGTTCGCCACGAGTGAGAGAAATTAGCAACTTTTGTGGGAAGATCGTCAACTGTTTTATTTCTCATTGGCCGTGACCTAGCAACCGATCAGATGTCAACAAATGTACTCAAAATATTTCGGAATCAAACTAAGTCGCGCAAATTAATATTGTGATCAGATTCAGTGAAATTGTGAACACTTTATTATTAATATTTTGTAGGCGAATAAACATTAGATAAACATGTGTAAATTTTAAGAATTGATAATGCGTAATATGTGCAGCAACATAACATATAACTGCAGCGACTTGGACGCCTTGCCAAAAGGTAAGCTTCCTTCCCACAGATAAGGTGGCTCTGTCTGTACTTTTTACAGTGCCATCTGTTGTCTAAACACGCTGCCTATAAGATTTAGTAATTTTCACACAGTTAACTTAATCCAGAGTTGGTCCTACCCGGCTATAAATGACTTTATGTCACATTTAATAGTCATTTAACTACATACATAGTTAAAATAGTATGATGACAGCCGAAAGGTAGTGTTTTCGTACAACTCCCTTGACAATTCACATTACTTTCGAAGACTGTAATTACTAGGGATGTTCAACGATTATCATGTTCAGGGTGGTCATCATATCGTCTTTTACGGCAATAATAACCTCAACAATGAAATGTGTCCGGGAAGTAATTCATTTTTACTTCAAATATGCTGTAATGTGCCGTAATTTATTCAATCATCACTGATAAATGGTAATGCGAATTAGAAATACACATTGAAACTTAGGAAAATACACACAAACATAAATTTATCACTAAAATATTACACACACAAAGAAAAATGTGGACAGATTGAAGGCAGCCATTATAGATGTTGTAAAATGCAACCATTTTCAAGGCGGCAAATTCAAATTGTAGTAATTCGATTATTTGTACTAACATCGATTAATCGTTTTGAATGTCATAATCGATTAAATCGTAATCGTGAACATCCCTAGTAATTACTATTTCCATCAATGCTTAAACCATAGCTTAAACCTTGTTAAGCGATAGTTGATGTTGGTATTATCTGAAGAAGAGATCCATCGTCTCCACTCCTCCAGTGAAAAAGACAATGTTTTCACAGAGAACTAATCATAGTTGAAGAGAACAGAGCTGTTAAGCCTTCTCAACCTTCGATCAAAATAAAGACAAGTGCCAGTGCTGCTCTAAAACTAAAGTAGCGAAGATGTTTGTGCCTCCCTGCTACCACCGGTTGTTGCCAAAATTCATGGAAACCAGAGAATCTCATAATAATAAATCTGGTCCAAAGAAGAGATTCTCAGAATTCCTGACAGAAGCTTTCAAAAAGAATTTGAACTCGTTAAAGAAAGTCAAGAAAGAGCCAAGCAGATGTGGAAAGCTCTAGCTCTAAAGATTAATCCAAGATACCAATGATGCATCACAAATTTCTTCCTTCGTAAAAATCTTCCCGTTTTACCCAAGCAGCCTGTCAAATCTAAACGAGTCCCCAGAGCAGTAAATTCTAACTGATTGGTTGACGAGAAAGTCTAGTACCTACGACCTCTTAAACTGGCTAGATGTCACTGGTGCTCAACAACGCTTATTGGAAGGCAGACTTCAACAGAGTCGTGAAACGGTATGGCGAAGAGAAGAAGCAGCGTAAACCTAACGACTTTCTGCTGGCAATAGCCTAAAATGTCAAAGCCACTGTTCAATCTGTCTTCTGGGATAAGAAATTTTCAATTTTCGTAATTTTTATTTCATGAATAGAGGTAATAAAAGACTTGTGTCATCCAGTCTTCAACAATATGACGTGTGTACCAAGCACACAATATCACACACAATGCTAAAATGAAATCAAGATTTAAAGGAATTGCATCAATTGAGATAGGAAGGTACTAGTACCATCATTATTCCTGGGGTATAAGTTGATAACCAAGTAAAGTTTCAAAATCGGTTCCATGTCTTTTCACTGTATTGTTGTTCACATGTATGGCGGTGAAACAATAGATGCAATCAAGGAAAATGTAGCTACTTCTGAATAGTGCCCTGGGTCCTTAATCCAAAGTTCCTCATCACCACAACACCGTGTTGCAAATCACTTGAGTATCTCAAGTGAAACGAAGAGGCAATGATCGAGCATAGGCTTTAACTTTCGAGGGTTGCGATAGAAGTCCAATACCATATCATTAAATTGACTTAAACTTGTTGACAAGTTGCCCATTCCTAGCTCCCAAATATTATGTAATACGTATCAGCCTCACGCTTAAAATAAATTCTAGATTCATCGACGCAAGTGCCCAGAGTCTTCGAGATTCCGTCCATAAGATTATTAGCACTCGGTCTTGTGGTGTTGAGGACTGACTTTTGCAAATATCAACTTGTGGACGCAACTTTTGAGCATGAGGCTGTATAGGGTCACGTGAGATAAAATTTACACAAAATATTCATGGCCAAACAAATGATAGGTACAGCATACCTTTTATTAAATTGTAAGTGTAATTTAATTTGTATTTCCATGCATTTACGTTAGCTTTGGCTCCTCCCCCTTGACCCGTAACATTGGGAAAGTTATTTGAATGTGGTGGGGGGTGAGAGGAGCGTTTACCGAAAATATTTCCATGACTGTACACAGGATTTTAATATATTTGTGAATGATATTTTAATAATATAACATTTGTCTAGCTACATGATGCTGCATCATTTTTAGCCAATATTTTAGGTGTATCATTAATACCTAACTTGACCCTATGAATTGTAAGCAACAAACGGAATGAACGCCAGATAAGCTGAGCAATGCATTTAAAATAAGAGTTGAGTAACATAGCTTACAAGTGTAAAGTGACTAAAGCAAGAGCGTGGGAGCGGGCTTCTTCCCAGGCCATGCTTCCTTGGCATACTTCTTCTTCTTGGGCTCGAAGGAGCCTTGCTGCTCCGCCGCGGCCATGTTGGATGGAGGGAGCGGTGCTGGAGCCATCTCCACTTCAGGAGCAGGGTTCGGTAGTGTCAGTCCAAGTCGAGACGCCAGTGCAGACGAGAAGAGGAGCGGATTGCCGGAAGCAGGTGCACCAACTGCAAAGGATTTGAAAACCGGGACTTAAACATTGGTTCCAAATCAGTTGTTAATTTTGAAGATCACATTAATCTAACATGATGTATTTTAAGTCGCAAGCCTACGTATAGTTATGAGTAGTACATTTAATGCGAGATAATATTATGTTAAGCAACATTGGAATAAGGAGGTGAATTTCAATATTGAGCTGAACAATTTCAAGTGTTAGCTTGGCTCACCTGTGTTGACTGAAGCATTGGTCTCAGGGGGCAAGTCCTGGTAGAGATGTGGCATCAATGCCGATGGATGTAGATGCTTCATCAACGAGCTTCTCTCGTCGGGGTTGGTCAGTCCACTTGTCGGTCCAATGCCGTCCATCCGTAGGCGCTAAAACAATCCACCAATTACGTCATAAAAGAGTAACAACAAGTCACACTGTTGTGAGAAACTGTGGTGTGAATCATGTTACGGAACAACCCGATGGATGGATCAATATCTTCATGAATCATTACGATGGCGGCGACTGTAGAGCATCATATTCCTAATTTCTACTAGTCACTTTTAATTTACTGTATTGCAACTTTAGGAGGTGATATGATAACATTTCTTCAATTATTATTAAATGAATCAATAGGAAAATCAAATGTTTCAAATTAAACTCAAATATTTAAAAAATCAAAACTCTCAATAGGTAATTCCTTATTACTTATAAGTTAGTTACCTACGTTAAGATTTTATAAATGGGTTCCCCAGAAAATGGGTACCTACCTAGGTAGGTAGCTGTAAGGTCATGAATATGCAATATGTACCTACCTACAGTAGAATGAAATTCTAGAGGGGAGAACTCTTACTTAAAAGATAAAATTTATGTTAAAGGCCTCTTCAGTAGCAACCGAGGCTGGGCTGTCGGTATTCTACTAGGTATTATAGCAATCATAATCTGCCGCCTACCTTGTTTGAAGGAATGACTGTGGTGTGGATCATGTTACGGAACCGTCCGACGGATGGATCAATGTCTTCAGGGTTTATGATCTCCTGGTCTTCGTTGAACGTCAGCGACTTCTTCTTGCGCTTGCGCGTCGCGCGCATTTCATCGTCCGGGATTCCCAGCATCGAGATACGCCGGTTGTGCGCAGTGTTGAACTCCGTTAGATTCTGACACAAGGATCGTAAGTTGAGATTATAATATAGGGATTAGGGGCATTTAACGTTGCACTGTTCTGCAACTTGCCTCTTGACGACGAAAGAATGATAAAGATGAGGATAGGGAGGTGATAAAGGAGGAAAAGTAAGTATGGAGGGTAGAAAGTAGACAAAATATGGCCAATTAGTAGGACAGCTTCCCAGCATTTCACTAATTATCTTGGAGTAATTTCAAGAATGGCACTAACCAACCATGGAGAAGTAAGGGTGAGGAGGGCACTACAATAATATGTCGTCATGATTAATTGAGGTGGATTGTGGTGAAGAGAATGGATATTGGAAAGATGGCCAGGGAAGTGTTCCAAGGCCTACAGCACAGTGGAAGAGTTTGATTGAAGACGCGAGTCAAGAGGGTAACTGGAAGACTGGAAGATGGTTGAAAAGGATGTGGTGGGAGGACTGACACCTTGTCCCTATATCCAATAGATATAATTATCATCGTCGCTTACATCTAATTCTGTTTCTGTCTCCGGAAGCCCAAGCAGAGTTCCCTCCGAGTCCTCCGATCCCTTCTCCAGCTCTTCTATGATTGGCCGAGACCCAGTCTGCGGTCGCTCACGCAGCACATAGTTCCGAGTGGAAGCTCCGAAGTGAAAAATGCTGTCAATTGGAAGCTGTGTGGGTTTGTTTGACTCAAGACGCATTGATCCTATGAAAGTGCCATGAGCTAAACACAAACATAAAAAATTACATCAGCTAACTAAAAAACAACCCCTAGAATGGAAAAATCGCAATATTATTGAACGTACTGCTGCCTAAGTCCACTAGGAAAGCTCGATTCAAGTGTTTGTGATACACAAGAACTGAGTGAACTCGTGAGCACGATGCGTGGTCAATGCAGAAATCGTTCATCTGTGGGTTTCTACCAAAGAGGTAACATTTCTTGTCATCGATCATCAGTTTCTGAAACAAACACAGTTTTATTATAATATCTGTTCCTAAAGGAGTATACTTATTGCTATACACTGCTAGAGATGTAGAAATTCTTCACTGATATTCTGAAGTCGGTTAGCTAGGTAGTACCTACCTGGATCAATTTATCGCCTTTGAGAACATCTAAATGCAGTCCAACTGGTGGTTTTCCGGCCCTGTAAAAACACTAGAGTATGAGTATGATATGTAATTATATAAGTAATCAAGTTGGAAAACAGGCTATATAGGCAACTTGTCGATTAATTCTCTTTACAGGGTAGTAAAACTAGGCAGCTAGGTAGTACCTACCCCCTACCAACAACAAGTAAGAGAAAGGTTTCCAACATTTTTAGGTTAATAATCATCAAACCTTAAATGCCTGGACAAAAGGCTCTGGAGAAACTATTTTAACTGCACTCTACTTCCATCAAAACAATGTGTTATGGATTGGATTATACATAAATAATATTACTTATTAAATAATCTTACCAACTGGGCACATCATAATGATTAGCCATTTTTCTCTACTTGTCAATTTGTTCAAAATAGAACACAGGCCGTGTAGAACACATTCAAATCAAAACATTGGCAAGCAACGCCATCTGCAAAACCTTGAGAAGTACCTTCCTAACCTCACTTTACCGCTGTCAAAAGAAGTTGGTTTGGAAGTTGGTGTCCTTTTAGATCTCAAATGATTTTAAGAAGAGTTAAATATGTTTGCAGTAGTTTGGGGTTGATAAGAAGATACGCCTCAGTAGGCCTTGCTGATGTTCATAATGCGGACAGACATAGTCAAATAGAAATTAACAACCAAAAGTTTCAGCGTGATGATTGGACAAATGTTACGAAGAATATTATTTCTCATTTAGATAGAAAGCTCCATCTACAAAGCAATCATCCACTTGCAATACTAAAGCAACGAATAGTAAACCACTTATATAAGCATTTCGTGGGGAACTCTGGAAACCCGATATTCTCGATTTACGACAATTTAAATCCCATCGTCTCGATCAAACAGAATTTCGACAGCCTTCTCATACCTGTTGATCACCCTAGCCGAAACAAGAGCGATTGCTATTATGTCAACAGAGAGTATTTGCTGCGAGCGCACACAACAGCCCATCAGGCCGAACTCATAACAATGGGTCTGAATAACTTTCTTGTTGTCGGCGACGTCTATAGAAGAGACGAGATTGATTCTTGTCATTACCCAGTTTTTCATCAGGCAGATGCCGTGCGGTTGTGCACACAAGAAGAAGTAAGCAAAGCTTTCATCTTGTCTTTAGAGTAAAGTAACACAACATTTATTTATGCATGAGCTATTGAGAATGATTAAGAATAGTGTAAACTGGTAATTTTTAAAATTAAAATATGAGAATATTAGGTTGTTACCTACCTACATAAAATAGCAAAATAGCAAATGACCTATAGCTACGCGTTCTTTGTGAATTAAGGCAGAATTTAAAGAAAATTATTAAAATATGTCATCAAATTGAAATCATATTCCTAACTAATCCTATCACTTACAAAATATGTCGGACGTTGATTTAACAGGTACGAAATCTGATTTATTCCAGGTGTTCCGCTCCGTTCCTAACAGCACCGACCTACAGCTGTTCGAGCCTCATGACGGCAAACAAACCGAACAGAAACAAGCTCAGTACACTCTAGAGGCAACCAAACTGATGGAGCACGAGCTGAAGAAGACGCTGACTGGTCTATCGCAGGCGTTGTTTGGGGCCGATGTGAAGATGCGCTGGGTGGAGACGTACTTCCCGTTCACTCATCCGTCGTGGGAGTTGGAGGTGTGGCACGAGGGGGACTGGATGGAGGTGCTCGGTTGCGGGATCATGCAACACGCTATTCTAGAGCGAGGTGAGATAAACATCGAGCAAAGACATACTTTCTTCGAACACAATTCATCTTGAAATATTTTAACTTTTTGAATCGAAATCTTTTTCACTTGCTGAACCCCAAAGTTCAATTTTTGATAGAAAGAATATTTTTTGACCAATATCTAAGCAAATGTAATGATATTAGTAAAATGCACTGGTTTCAGGTGTTAACAATATCTTGATTAGGGAGCAAGTTGGCTCAGGAGTAATGTTCTAAACGTACACTAGCGCTCCAGAGATCCGGGATTCGATCCCTTTGGCCGCACTTCCTGACTAAAGTATTTAGTGATTGTGAAGGCATAGCCAACTGACATATCGTGGATGAAAATACCACATCAGCCTTCTCCAAAGAACCCATTTCCAATGGTAAAGCAGGATCCCGAGGGCGCCACCTACCGTCCTTTTGTTGGGTGGGCAAAATTTAGACGTTGACAAATTATTTTGTATACGTTCATTGCCACTTTTACCAACGTGCTTTTACTGTCATGTCTTAACCTTACCTTATAAAACAATCCACACTTGTTTTTGATGGGCGCAAACTCATTTTTGCAGCTTAATATTGATGATACTTTTATTAATTGAATATCAATAATGTTTCATAACAGATAATTTAAACTAAACACATTATTTACACAGAGATTACTCTTCAACAAGAACTACAAAAACAAATCGCTTTTCTGACCACGGCACACTTGAAACGTGATTTTCTAGCTGTGCGTTTTGTTCCATCATCAACTGTCAAACGAAGTTCTGGCTGTCAAAGTGAATAAAAAAGGATTACAAACGTGTGTAGACAAAAACATGTGTTATTAAATATATTAAATTTATTATATGTAAGACTGGGTATGTACAGGTGCATTTATAACTTGATTTATTTGCTTATTATACTAGATTTTCTCTCCGAAACAAATCTTTTTCACTTGCCGCCTATTACATTGATTATTTTTATTCATACGTAAGATCTACGATCACCACACTTTACAGGGATCGGAAACTGTCTGACTAGCTGGCCATGTGCTTGGTCACCTTGAACACAACGATCATAGAACAGGCGGCTGTGATGTCAATCTCGTTACACATGTCTTTATCTCCCGCCAGAACATAATTCAAATATTCGACAATGCGCTATCATCTTTAGCAGCGGCAAGTTTGAGAAGCTCTTTCAAACCTGGCGGCAATTGTGTGAATCAAATTAAAACACTCCAAAATCGCACTTTTTTTAAATTTCGCGGGTCACCGGCCGGAAGTAAACGGGTGCAGGAAGTCATCAGGTGCAAATCGGCGGACCAAGCACTGGGCCGCCATCATTTAGCATTGGTCTTATGGGAGTGACGTCACTATACGCAGACAGTTTCCGATCCCTGTAAAGTGTGGTGATCGTAGGTAAGATGAAACTTCAGGACCAATCAACTTTGATGATGCCATCTGTTGGTAAAAAACGGCGGCGTCGGTACCTAGCGCTATTTGCGGAAAAAGCCAAACAATAATACAAAAATTGAATCCTAGAAAATACGCGATTGGAGAAGGCTGATGTGGTGTTTTCATCCACGAAATGTCAGTTGGCTATGGTGAAGGTTTCCCACTGGTCACCTCCCAACATCTTCTCTACCTCAGAGGGTCGAGGAGAAAATATTCTGATGTGCCTTACAGCTAGTGATGTAAATGTTGAAATATTTCAATTAAATATTTCAATTTAAAATGTTTGAATTAAAATATTTCAAAACCTTTGAAATATTTGTCTTTATGTATGAAGTGAAAAGATATTCAACTCGTTTTTGAATATTCCCACACAATAGTTCGATGCCCCAGTGCAGAACTGATACATCTCCAAAATCATAGTTTTGAGATAAATCGAATATAAGATTTCAATGAGTTGTCTCAGTACAGAACTGGGACATTTACCTACACAAGGTTATTTTAAAGTGGTCCCACTGCTCCAGCCAAGGTGCTTAGAATTCGCCGTAATTCATACAAATCTCTGATGAAATAATACCTCAAACAACAGCATAAAACAACTATATCTTACCGTGTGCTCCAATTATATGTTTTTAATTTAAGTTCCAATTAAACTATCCCAAAATAATTCATATTTGTAGTGCAATGTTGCCAGATTTATGGTAAATTTTACACATTATACACAGTTTCTTTCTTATTTGGCCCGTGACCCCATATTTTCAAACGGCAGTCTTATTCTAAAAATTATTATCTTTAATTTGAGACTATTTTCAATAATTTGTCATTTGCGGTTTTAGGAGCAATTTAAGGCCAATTTTCCGGGACGATTTCATGTCTCCCTGTGTTATCTTATGGGGGAAAAGATGATCTTTAATCAAGAATATCTAATTATATGATACCGTAAGGGGCAAATATTTTTTGCTAGTTGTATGTAATATGGTTTCATTAATCTTTGGTGTGAATTACAGCAAATTCTCATTCCTATGCCGAAACGATGGAACCACTTTAATGGACAATATGATGTCTCAGTACAGAACTGGAGAATGTTATAGAGAGACATCCGCGATCTCGTGGAGGCAAATGAAATTAAAAGATATCTCGGTACAGGATTGGATAGAGCTTGAAATTCTGAATCCAATGATATATAATTTAATTTTTTAATTTTTTGGAGATGTCTCAGTTCTGCACTGGGGCATCGAGTTATCATAATGAAAGCTGTGGCTAACTAATGAGTTGACATAGTGGGCGTCATGCAGCTGAAATGTCAATTACCTACTATGATTATTATATCAAACTCCCATAATGTGAAGGTTAAGGTGATATTTCATGTGTTGTCTAGGAACAAATAAATATAAAGTTTTGCTATTTTTGTTGAGTTTACTGAACAGTACTAGTCCAAAAACACAAAATTTAAAAAATTTAATTTTTTTTTAAACATTTAAAATTTTTCATGTAATATTTCATGAAATACAAAAAAATAATTTTTTTGACATTTTAAATCACTAGGTACACAACTGTAATATTTCCTTTTTTTATCATGATCATGTTATGAGTGTTTGGTTGAATGGAGAGTACGTTATGTTTCAGCTGGTGCCGGTGATCGGATCGGCTGGGCGTTTGGTCTCGGTCTGGAACGACTTGCCATGCGCATGTTCCACATCCCAGACATCAGACTCTTCTGGAGCAAAGACTCCGGCTTCTTGAGCCAGTTCAGTTCCGACCAGACAAACATCAAGTACAAAGTAAGTCGCTGGTCAGATATTCAGAATTATCAATTAAAAACAGTAATTTCTTAACAATCAAAGTCTGTATAAATTATAGTTGAAACCATTGAGAGTTTATGGTATCAATATTGCATATACTCATACACAGGGGTGCAATCCTATTTAAATAAGTGCCAGGGCGCCGAAAAAGAAACAATTTTCCGTGTCGTTCACGACCCACGGGGAGTTTGGGGGCCAAGAACCCCCAAATTGGCTCCCGACGGGAATTTTTTGAAAATTTTACTATTTTAGTGATGATTTTACGCATTTGGGACCGAGTTTTAAAATAGATTTTAAAATTCTCTAAATAACAAAAGTTAAGATGCAATTTATTTGTATTTTTTAAGAATAAAATCGTAAACTATCGATGAATTTATTGGACTTCGAAAAGGATGGCAAGACACGCCCTGCCCGTTTCCTAAAAAGAAGGCAGGGCGCCGCCCTGCCTTCAAAAATAGGTCTAGGGCACCGCCCTGGCCCGCCCTGGCCCCACTGCATCCCTGCTCATACATAACAGAAATTCTAAGAAAAAATACAATTATGCAAGTCTAACACTTGTCTAATTGCAGCCAGTCAGTGTGTACCCGCAGTGCATCAACGACATCAGCTTCTGGCTGCCAAGCGACCGTGTCTACTCCGTCAACGACTTCTACGATCTTGTCCGAGATGTGGCCGGCAGTGTAGTAGAGCAGGTCAGTATTAGTAGTAGTATCCATTTATTTAGCTTTACAGCTATTGTACATGTTACATTACATACATTTTCACACTAATACAATTACAGAAATAGAATAAATTAATTTATATTAGATAACAAACTAAGTTAATAAACAGTAATTTAATTTAATTTAGTTAAATCAGTTCTGTTCTATTTCTAGATAGATATACTTGTATTTCTAAAAATATCATTAACTGAATTACAGAGATTAATAATTGAGATTTTAATAAATATTATTATACAATTTATTAAATTAGTAAATTTTAAATAAAGGAGCAGGGATAAAAGATGTCATGATTATGGTATATACCAGAAACTATTTATACCAGCAGCGTGGTCTACTTTCCAGATGTTAGGATTATGAATAGCTTTTAAGCAATCGCGTCTAAATATTTTAATATTGTCTGAGTTTCTAACATTTATAGGTAATTTATTATATAGTTTAGCTCCCTTTGAAAATCGAGTTGTTCCCGAACGTAGATGATGATCTTTTAACGAGCAGATCATTTACCTGCCTTGTATTGTGAACATGGGAGACATTCAAGAATTTCTCTGTAAGGTACGAAGGTCCAATTCCACGACTGATTTTGAATATAAATGAAAGGGTGTTGAGAACTATTCTTTGTTTTACTGTGATCCAGCATAAGGTTTCACACATTTTAACAATTGAGGTGCGTCAATTGACGCACCAATTGACGCGTCAATTAACAATTGACAGCATTGATACCTTACTTCGTAGCACAATGTAGCATAAGAGGTGAGATAACGAAGCTATAGGCATCCTGCGGGAGAAATGGTTGCCATAGTAACCTATATAAAGGTATAGGGAATAAACAAATCTGACGGTGGCAATCCAAAGTTCATATTTAGAGTGATTATTTATGAAAGAAAGATATTAAGTAAGTACATAGATAGTTAAAAATGAAACATTTATCCATGCCCATTTACAAGTTAAATATTCATCTGAGAAATATTATTTATCTATTATTTATAGCTTTTGACACATTTCCCCTACTCTCTCAGCCTCCATTTTTCTACCCTTGTGACGTTTTGTGCAGGAAGGCAATACCGGCCATGGTAGTTTGATCAAGTAGGTATCTATCAGGTCAACCGGACAGGTTTCCAGTCACCAGACAGAGCGCCCAACTCATGAAAGTATGCGTACTGCCGGACAAGTGTCTAGTACCCCGTTCTCCGCCAGACGCCCTGCTTGTTGCTTACTGACTGACTGGCCAGTTGGCACAGGTCCAAACGTGAAGGATACTCGACGCTCTCAGAGCTTCGTCGTCAGAGCTCACTTCTTATACTGCATTGTGCTTCGTAGTCTACCTCACTTTAACAAGTAGAATTATGAGAAGTTAACATTTAAAAAGTAGGTACACTCGACAATTCATAAAACGGTATTTGAAAGAACTGAATTGTCTGAAAAAATGTGATGGCATCATCTGATAAAGTCTATGCTTACTCGTCATCTACCTTTAACTTAGGTGAGCTCTGATTTCACTGGTAATAACAAGGAATAAGGATTGATTGTCAATGAACCTGACCAGCAGCCAATCTGTTTCGTTCAAATACCGTTTTATGATTTGTTGGGTGTACCTACAGTCGGGGCAGCGAATGTCTGAACTCTTACCAGATGGAGCCACCGTCACTTACTCTGTTAGGCGGAGAAAGACGTCATTGCAAGGTGAGCGCGCAATGAAGTCTTTCTCGGCCTAGCAGAAAAAGCAGCGCATTCTGTTGAGAGTTCAAACACTCGGTGCCCCGACTGTAAGTAAGATGACTTAGTACCTATTTATTTTTGCTTCTGAAGGTCAGTTTTGGGTTGCATGCAGCTCAATTCCCTTCCAATTTGAAGACTTTTTAGTTTTTAATTATTGTTCAGGTTATTTTATATCACCACTCCAGTAAAACTAAAAACCTTTGAAACCTTTGTGAAATTTTATGAACATCTTAATGTTATTTTTAAACTTCTTTTTACATTCGATTTGCCACAATTCAGTCATTTGTGATTTTAATCTGAACCAATACTCTGTTGTCTAGATATCAATCGTGGACGAATTTGTTCATCCGAAGACAAACCGCACGAGCCACTGCTACCGGGTTGTCTACCGCCACATGGAGAAGACACTAACACAAGCAGAGGTCAACAAAGTTCACAAGAAGATAGGCCTTGTGGTCACTAAAACCCTCAATGTACAGCTCCGATAACAGATAGTTGATCATGATTTATAGAAATAAAAGAATTTTTATTAATAAACTGAATTTCTGTTTAAAAAATAAAAATAAAATTATGATTGACTTTTGATTAGTACCTACCTACCTATCCTGTATTAAAATGTGGTGGTTCTGATATCATGGGCATGAGGAACTATCCTTATCCTTTTCGAGTTTGTTGAGTCTACAAGTAATTACTAGCAAGAACTTATGCCCAGTACGGGTTTAAGCTGATCGATTGAGCTGTTGTCCCTGTGGATGGTAAGGAACTTCTCGTTGCGCGCTATGACTTCGAAAAGGTCGCTGCAACGGTGTCTGGACAGCGTCGTGGCGCACGAAGACGTGGGAGAAAGTGGCGAGATTCTTGAAAATGAAGGTCGAGTGTGCTCCGCGGGGCTCCGGAGGGCTGGAGCGGGGTCGGCTAGGCATCGGCATAGTCCGAGGAACGGTCCAGAGGGTGAGGAAAGGAACTCGCCCAGAAGACGAAGTGTGGTGGTAAACCAGTTCAGCAGACGTAGCCTTGACGTCCTCTTTCCATGTGGTGCGAATTCCCAGCATTACCCATGGCAGCGTCTCGGTCCACAGTTCGTCGTTGTGTCGCATCAGTGCGGCCTTCAGCTGCCGATGGAGGCGTTCCACCATCTCGTTCGCCTGTAGGTGTTGAACGGTGGTGCAGAGGGTAAAGTTGCTGAGCGCTGCGAAAAGGCTAGTTTCAAATTAACGGCCCTGGTCCGTAGTAATACGCAGGGGAGTGCGGAAACATGTAAGCCATCCGGAGACGAGGGCGGTGGCGACGGTCTTGGCGGTGATGTCCGGCAGCGGACCGGGCAGCGGATGTCCGGGCCTTGGCCCACCTCGTGAAGCGATGAAGCGAACACATCCTTGTCGACCTAGTCGGACCACTGCACGTCTCCAACTGTTTCCGGTATATTCTCACCTGCGCGGATCGCTTCACGAGGTTGGCCAAGGCCATTCCGCTGCCGGATATCACCGCCGAGACCGTCGCCGTACCGGATATGCCGGAAACCGTTGGAGACGTGCAGTGGTCAGACTAGGTCGACGTGGATGTGTTCAAACCTGCTGTCGGGGGCGGCAAAGTGTGGGATTGACGCTGATGTGTGTGACGTGACCTTGGACCTTTGGCAGGTGAGGCTGGAGCGGGCCCACTCGCGGCAGGCCTCCATAGACGGCCAGACAAAGCGTTGAGATTGTTGTCAAACACGCGGCATCGCAGTTGCTGTGGGACGAAGGGGCGGGGGATGGCCTGTGATGTGTCGCAGTGATGTTCGATGTTGATGAGTCGTGTGTACTGGGCTTTAGAACTGGTTCTTAAACATTATGTTTTTCCTCTCTAGGCTACATATTATTTTTACTTTCCAAAAAATTTTAGTCCAAAATCATATCAATCAATCAGTGAAATGAATTACAAACAGTTTTTTATAGAATAGGGAGGGGCCTGTTCATTTCAAAATATATTAAAGATGACTTGAAACTAGAGATGGGCCGATACCGATACTCGCGATGTTATCGGTATCGGTCAATTTTAATGCAATATTTTCGATACTTCGATACTTATTACTTTTTTAGTTGAAATTTTGAATTATGGCCGTTTTCCTGCCATAGGTGCTCATTGGCATCACGTCAGTGAGCTGTATCACCATTGGCAGATGCCTCAACCAATCAGAGCCAAGGTTGCAAGTGACATAATCTCCAAAAAAATCTCTAGTTTTGTGAATTTTGATTGAATTGAGACTTTGGTGGACAGGAACTACAGAAATATAAAGAAACAAAAGTATCGGCGATACTATCGGTATCGCTAATCAAAAAGTGAGTATCGGTATCGGTATCGGTGAAAAAGTGGTATCGACCCATCTCTACTTGAATCGTTATACTTTCTCGTGGTTCTATAATTTAATATTATATCATCTGAGTGTTATCTCTATAGTTCACATTAGCTCTTTTGGCAAAACATCAACTACATTTTTAAAGTGGGTCTTCGGAACTGAGAAGGTAATGAATGAGAAGGCATTGTTACGTAATAAAACGAATGAGCGAGCTTTATTTACAACATGCATTGCCGACTGAGTGACTAAGAGAGCTTGGAGTAGCTTGGTGGGGAGAACTTCTTGCGGAGGAACTTGAGAATGTAAAGCGGCAGACAGCTGACCAGCGTGATGACGAGAACCTTCCACAAGAAGTCCGTCGTCTGGATGAACTCCGCATCTGGAAGAAGATTCAATGACGATAAAGATCAATTTAATCATAGACCTCACTACTTCTATCAAAACCTCATTTCTGCACCTCCATCCATTCTCATTCCATTTTCTGCATTTCCGATGCACATTTGTAATTTTGCAATCGTGTTATCGAGCTTTATCAATTACAATTTTGAAGTGCCTAATATTCTCTTACAATATGATTGGATGAAGGCAGAATTACCTACTGGAATTTGAGCTGAACTTGAGAATAATTGAAATTATAATTCACTAAGCTATAATAAGGCACAGATTTATTATCATTCATATCCACATTTATTCATGTTGCTTATGTTAATGGATCCCACCATTGTCACCAAGTTAAATTAATAAACAATAATACAAGACTGGAGTTTGAAGAAACAGTGGTGGGAAGAAGAAGATTGGGGAGACCAAGAGAGAAGTGGAGTGGTCGTGGTCGTATCAGAGAAAACAGGGAGGACAGGCAGCAAAGGTGGCAGGAAGTGGAAGCAGGAGGATCTGGAGGGAGCTGGTGGAGAAGTTGGAGGAAGGTGACAAGGATGAAGGAGAGGAGGAGTTTAAGAAGGAAAGTTTATTTTTCAACATGATCAGCCCACACACAAGAGATTTTTCTTATGCGGGCTTCCATTCCATTAATTAAATTGTCTTTATGTACACTCGGCCAAACAAAACTTGAACGTTAACCAAATTTGAATGACTGCTGGTCATGTCCCATAACCAATCAAAGCTTGTTATTATCATTGAAATGTGATGTCACCTACTAGAGTGAGACAATGAGATCGCTTAGACTGACTTCTGATTGTGCGATCTTACATTTATCAGCCTATCAGATTCATTGAACGTTCAAGTTTTGTTTGGCCAAGTGTACAAAGAAATTATTTATGTTTATTCTAATTTGTGAACTCTGTATTTAGAGTATTAAGACATTGCCTTTTGTAATCTGTACCAAATTAAAAAGGAATAAAATGAATTGAAAATTGAATTGATTGATTGATTGATTGATTGAGGATGAAACGTCAGGCCTGGCCAGCCGGTTTGGAAGAGATCCAAGGCCCTAGACCCAGTGGGAGGTCCCACTGTCTGACCTGACAACATTGTCGGAACCAGAAGAAGATTATTATTATATTATCAACTCCATTACGGTTGTAATGCGGCCTAGGACTCTCTTAAACACGCTACATCAATGTGTGCACCTACCGAAGTATTCCCGCAGCAGGATGAGAGAAGCGGCGTAGAGCGCCAGACTGAGCAGCTCGGCCAGGATCATGATGATGTGCCAAGTGCGTATCGTGAGTGCCACCATGATCAGTTCCGTCAGCACCAGCGACGTGAAGCTGATGGCGACGATGTGGATGAACTCGTCTTCGAAGAGCACCAGCGCTCCGTACATGATCACTCCACCTGCACAAGACAACACCATCAACACCTTGTCAAGGATTAGGTACACCCGCGGTCACATAAATTCCTGGCAAAATTCTAAGTCCTTTTCAAAACTTGATTATCCATACAAAAACACAGAGGCAAACGCAGATGGCCAGTGGGATTAAAGGGCTTAATTAAAAGAACCAACCAACCACCTTATAAATACGTAAAAATTATTTTTCAATTTAACAAATATTGACGGTAATTAAGCTCCAACTTAGAAGGTTACCGTCAATTATTCTGACCCTGGGTTTATATTGAGAATGTGCAATAAATCTCGATGCTGACTTGTGACAACATTGGCTTAACATTTGTATTTCCTATAAGGAGAATGCACGTGATTTGTGATTTTGATTTTTGGCCGCCATGACGGGTATGGCGAGGGCTTTATTTTGTCGAAATAGTTGAAAATCAATATCTTTAGGGCAACTGACAGTGATATTTGACATTATTCATGTTAAAGCTTGTCTGCAATTATGTCTAACATACATTCAGGCATTTATTTAATTGATAATCCTCTTAAAATAGACAGTGGTCAGCATGGCCAGCGAAATTTGACACGTACCTTACGTAAAAGGTAATGTTGGAATCAATCAAAATCCATTATCATTGATTGAATAGACTAACCATAAAATATTAACACTAGGGATAACATTTGAACAAGAAAGCAGACGTTAAAGAGTAGACAAATACTAAAATATACAATTTAAAAACTGGCTGTCACGTTTGACTTTTGTTTTTTGGGGACTGTCATGGCGAAATTTAGGCGGTTAAGAAGGCCGTGATCTTTCTCGTGCATACTCCTTATTCAGAGCATGCTTGAATTTCTTTTGTTTTATACTAGGAAAACGCTCAGTGTAACGCGTTGATAAGCGAGCACGGGTACGTGCAAATTCTCGAACCGGAAATGCGTACACAACGCACAGAAAACATATACATCCATATGGAATTGATTATGATATCAACTTAAAAGTGTATGCTTTTCATCGAAACTTTAAAATAGCATCTAAGCACCTGGTTCATAAAGCAAATCAGAATCAATTTTCAATTGGCACTGGAAAACATTCATTTCGATACTTCATTACTGACAGATATTAAAAATGTAAATAACTTCATACGTTCTTAACTGATTGGGATGAAATTTTGTAAAATAAGAGACAATATTGGTCTTAATGATCATGCAAAATATGAGTTTGATCAGAATTATCGAAGACCGTTTTCATTTTTCAGCCTATCAGGAGATATTTATTTAAATTTTAACCAATGAATCTGAGTAACGCGTTGATGAGCGAGCACGGATACGCGCAACACCTCGAACCGAAATTCTGTCTATCGAAAATGTCATTAAAAGCCAATAATTCTAAAATTTCGCCACAGATTTGTATAGAAATCTCAAAACATTCCTAAAATATTGGTCCAAATAACCATGCAAAGCTTTAAGTTGATCAATTGAACCTTTATGATTGAACTGTTCCGTGTTAATTTTCAAAAATCACAGGATCTCCTTCAAAAAATATACCTGAGACCACTCATATGATATAAGTGTGTCTACACAATATCAGATCGACTGTTGAACGGTCATTATCAGTTTCATTTGCGTTTGAAAGTTTCTGCTCTAACTACCTTGCCTTGAACTGAAGAGTCGAAGTCGCCGTGAATTTGACAGCCAACACGCTAATAGTCCGTAAAATGTCAATAACGTTTGGATTTAAACACAGATTAGTATGAAAATTGTCAAAAATGCAGATAATGTTGGACCCAACCATCATGCGAAGTTATAAGTTGATCGTTCAATCGGTTATAGTTTAAATTTCTAAAAATACAGGAAAGATGGTTTTAAATTTTAACCAATGGGAGGATTTGGCTGAAACTTTGTTTGATTGGGTACAATGTTGGGGGTAATGACTTGTCAAAATTTCAATTTGATCAAAACAACCAATCGAAAGTTAATTTTTTTTAAATTTGAACCAATCAATGGATTTCAAAAAAATTAGGGTCTGCAACAATCAGAAATGTTACGTACATGTGTGCAAAATTTCAGCTCGATCGAAGAAAAACTCTGACCTGTATATCGTCAGTAACAGAAAAAAAAAAAACAAACAAAAAAAAAACAGAGGTCCGTGCCAAAAGAGCCAAATGGAGACGCTCGCTTCGCTCGCTCAATCAGTAACCCAAGAAATTGAAGTTCCTCGAGATGTTGGCACGTTGACAGGTCAGATTTTACTTATAAATGGAGGCAAACGGTGATTCCTCTTCGTATTAAAGACTTCTCCGGAACATTTTTACGAAAATAAAATTATCAATGATCAATTTCAGGAGTGCGTTCATATAAGCACAGCTAGTGAGTGCATGAAGCTTCTCAAGGTGGCGCATCCATCAATCGCTCCGGAAATATCTCTTCCGGACATGTCTGCAGACACTGTGCTGGACTTAATCAACCAATTTGAGTCGAAACCATCAGCTGGTTGGGATGAAGTCCCGATGTCTCTACTCAAGAAGTGTGGCCCATGGATCGCAGGGCCACTCGCTCACATATTCACACACTCATTAAGTTCTGGAGTATTCCCTGCAGGTCTAAAACCAGCGTTGGTAGTGCCTATACACAAGAAGGGAACGAAGACTGATTGCTCCAACTTTAGGCCTATCTCACTTTTATCTTCATTCTCTAAAATCATTGAGAAATTTATGCACCAACAGCTCACTACCCACTTCAACAACAACACCCTGTGGTCCCCTACGCAGCATGGGTTTCGTTCTGACCATTCTACCACTACTGCTGCCTTTGGTATGATTACTGGGATTGAGGAGGCCTTGGAGAGGAAGAACAAGGTTGGAGTTATACTATGTGATTTGTCTAAGGCCTTCGATTCAATGGACCACCAACTGCTGATGAACAAACTCACGGTATATGGGATTACTGGTGTTTGTGGGGCATGGTTCGATTCCTACCTGAGTGGTAGGACTCAGAGAGTGCAGCTTAATGAACACTTCTCCTCTTGGGAACCCGTCACTAAAGGTGTGCCCCAGGGCTCCATCTTGGGGCCCCTTCTCTTCTCTATCATGGTGAACGATCTTGCCCCAAACATCTGTACCAACCATTCAGGAAGAAGTGTAATCCAGTATGCTGATGATTCCAGTGCCACAATTGAAGCTCTAACCGCCAACCAACTAGCGGCTGAAGTCCATTTAGCCATGGATCATTTTGTTAACTGGTTCACCCCTAACAAACTTCTATTGAATCGTACCAAGACCGAGATTATAACCTTCGAACCTCGCGGCAAACACTCTGATAATATGCTGTCTATCAGCTCGTGCTCCAGCGTGAAGTATCTTGGTATAACTATTGATAGAAACCTATCCTGGGTTCCGCATATCGATCATCTAGTTAAAAAACTTTCTTCAGCGCGCTTTGTAATGCGTACATTAGCCCTGAATTGCAACTTATTTGCTTTACGATCAGCCTACTTTGCGTACGTTCACTCAATACTCCAGTATGGTATCATCTTTTGGGGCGGTACGCTAGACAGCAATAGGGCTTTTCGCGCTCAGAAGAAAGTCATCCGGATCATACTCTCTCTTGGATATAGTGCGTCATGCAGAGATAAGTTCCGGGAGGTAGCAATACTACCTCTCCCATGTATCTACATTTTGGCAGTGTGTTTGTTTACACGGGACAACCTGCATTTGTTCAATGACAACAGCCACCACATGTATGGAACTAGAGGTGCCTCCAATTTAAAACATGAATACTGCCGCTTAAATACCACGTCTCAGGGTGTCATGCAGTCTGGCCGCAGACTGTACAACCATGTGCCGCAAGAAATCAGGAACATTGAGTCCAGGAGCGGTTTCAAGTATATTTTAAAGATGTTCCTTATGAAGCATTCCTTTTACAGTGTAAATGAATTTCTTGAATGCTGATTTATATGTATATTTATATGTTCGCTTCGCTTTTAGCGCAATACTTTCACTATTTTAACTTGTAATATGTGTTAACATTCGAATGTATTTTTACAATTTGTCTTTGTTACTCAATATGTTTCAATGCTCAAATGTCATATTATAGTTATTATTTTAGTTCTGACTTTGTAATGCAATTGTAATTGCTTCCTACAAATAAATAATACAATACAATACAAAGCAGTTGTCGCAGTGACACTCGAGGGGAAGTGAATATCATTTGAGATAAGAAAATTGTCACGCATGAACAAAAGAATCACACTCCTGAATGGAGAACTCTACCTAGTGACCAATTTTAGCTACCTACACATAAGCATACAACAATGGGTTGCAACCTTGTGTAATTCGAACAAATAAGCTATTATGTGATAGAGCCACTTCTGGCAGGAAACTTTTTAGATGCACTTTTTTATTTTGAAGTTTGTGTTGCCATAGGGCAGTGAAAAAGGAGAAACAATTGAAATTTAGATTTAGTTACAAGTTTACTTTTTCAGCCATAGCAAACAACTAAAGCAAATTTAATATTATTTATTTATATAAATATCCCCGTGATATCCTCCATTATCCCCCTTATGGATAGTACCAAAGAATCCACCAGAGGTCAGTCGTGTTCCTTATGTTCTCGAATACAGACTATAGTGCCAAGGAAATGTTCACCATGCTGTGCTGACCTTGATAAATGCTGATCAGCACCCACATGAAGAACGTCTTGAAGGAGAGCGACCGGCCCTTGGCCAGCTCCTTGTAGAGCTCCGGATAGGTGAGCGCGATCTTCCCGGACACGTCCTTGTCCAGCACCAGCGAGAACACCGGGAACATGGTGTACAGCGTGGCGTATCCCACCTGGACACACGGGAGTCATTAATACTTCCGGCATCAGAACATTAACAAGGACAGTGAGTGGATCATTATTCATTAGTACACTGTTAAAAATTTCAATGTTATTTTACATATACTGTATATGGCAGCCAGGTTCTCCAATACAATATAAGTAAAATTGACACTACATTGTATTGTTAAAATTACAAATGCATGTAGTGTTATTTTACTTTGACAGTTCATGAATTTTAAGTCAACCAGGTACATGTATTAAAACAACACTGCCCCCTATATTTGTCAAAACATCATTGGAATTATATCACTACATTGTATTGTTAAAATTACAAATGCATGTAGTGTTATGTTACAACCAAAAAAATAATTTTTATTAATTACTCAACCAGTTTTAATCAGATTTCATTTCTGTAAACGGAATTGCATGGACAATTGTAAGTATGATTAGTACACTAATTCAAATTATTTCACCCCAACCGGCCTCGAACCTGCGATCTTGTGTGTAGAACCTCATAGCGCCAACCCCGGGACCACGGCGCCAAGTGAGGAACAGAGCGGTTGAAACTGTTCTCGATCAGTTGAGTTAGAAAGTTGTGTTCGTGGGCAAAATTAATTTTCACGAGTTATGAACATTATGATTATAGCGTTTATGAATTCCATTAGTCTGTAAGTTATGTCTCTATATTACTAACCGTCATTATAGATGAGCAATAAAATACCATACATCGAACTGTTAAAACTACAGCGGATGTATACCTGTGAAGTTATCTCCTGTCACTGTCTAATTGCCGGCTCAGTGGAGATGTCAGTTGACATCCGTGATCATTAGTAAGAGGGCTACCGCGTTCAGGTAGAAAAGCGCACATTGTATGATATTTAAGTTGCAACTGTACTATTATCTTTTACTCTTCTCAGCCTTTGTTTATTTAACACAACAATTTAGTTTAAAATGTACAACTTTCATGAGTATTTAAATGATACTTTGTAGCACAAAACTAAAATAAGCAATATTGTCAGTGTAATTTAAAAAACATATACATAATTGTATATTAAACGCTACAATGTCTATGCAAAATTAGTAATTACAATATTTTACTACAGTGTATTCTCATTCTTACATAACTAGAGGGTCCCGTCATGTATAACATGACCAATGCGCACCAGTGAGGTATGCATAAATATTAAATATAAAAAGACAGCAATATTTGTCAGCAGATTGTGCGTCGTTAATACACACGTTACGTAATTAACAGACCAAATGCCCAACAAAATACGTAAATGAGGTACGAAGTAAGGCAATTTAATCATACCTATTATGGTAAATCAATTACATAAGTCTTCAAATGTAAACCATGACCATGAGTATTAGTAAGAAAATTAAGAAAATGTATAGTGTCATAATGCGCCGTTAAAATATAGGTGAAGTTGATATCGTGACCCGATACACACAACACATTCTTTATTTGTGATACCAATTCATAGTTTGCATGTGACATCATCTCATTGTTGAGAGGCCATATTGGTGTAACGTGTCAGAACGGCTGTCAATCTGTGTTTCGGTATTGTGGTGATATAATGGTTACCTGTGCAATAAACTGCAGAAGAAATTCTTATGGGTATAAAACCACCTCATATACCAAATATCTTTGATTAACCGCTTATAATTAGCATTAATCGACTTGACATCTGTAAAATGGTTGAAATTAACTTTTTTACATTGTTGATGAAAAACAAATGAAGCTCGTGCAAACTATGAATGCATGGTGAGCTTCATTATATCCGTTTCTCTGAGGTCAGAGGTAGGTATAAGAGCGGAAGGTCATATGTTTTGGATTTCTCAGTGCACACTTTTGGAATGGTAATCAAGCTCTATAAGTAGGTACCTACCATTGGACTGATGTTAACAAATACAGTTATATTGAAGTATAGGTACCCTTACAGAAGGCCCATGTCACCATTACAAATATGATTGGATGAAGAATTCAGCTCAGAATTACTGGTTATTGAGATCACTTTAAGAATCATTAAAATTGACTTCCGCCCATCTGCCTCTAAGGTACCTATCAGTATGCAATGTAAAAATTTAAGCATTGATGTTTAAAACATTACCAACAGTAACTTGACGTCGTTTACATGACTCAATACACACCACTCTTAGTAAATAAGAAACGAAGGAAAATTATTTCCCAAGAAAATGTATAATATAACTCCATCGACTCTGGTTTGATCATGTTCACGGCCTACGAAATTCAGAGCAAGAGAAAATAAGAAAAATAACATTTGAAGTTTCTTGCCGAGATGACGTTTTTAATGTCATGTGCTGGTTTGGACCGTATTAGTATCTTATAATGAATTTATTATAATTACAAAAGGATAAGGTGCTCGTCTTAGGTGAGTTTCGGCTATTAATTTATTCACAAAATGCAGAAGATGTAATTTTAGACATGTTTGGCAATGTAACGCCACCATCTTAGTTATAGTTTTCAATAAATACCAATGTCAAATCGAAGCGCGCAACCGTTCCTGACATACACACACACACACACACAGACAGACAGACAGAACTGGGTAACTATAAGTAAGATATGTTAACTAGCTACATGCGTTGATAAACGAGTCATGGCATTGCATGAAGATTATGATGTGTGAGAGTTGATGACATTGGCTTGTAGAGAATGACTTACAAATTACAATTGATCAAAGGTGCCACACACTTACTATCTCTATAGGAAATTTTACAAAATTTCAAAATTGCTTAAAATCAGTGAAAAACTTTCAGTTCATTCTTACGCGCGTTTGCTGATCAGAACTTTCAAAAACTTCAATCGTTGATATCTCTTTTAAAATTTATATCACCAATCAAAAGACTTTTTTTTGTCGTTTCTAACTATGTATTGGAGGATTTTTGTAAGAATATACTGCAAAGGTGACCGGTAGGTGGTCACTATAAGTAAGCAAAATTTCAGTCCAATCATAGAAACTGTGCGACTGTAACTCATTTAGGACTGGAAGAAACGCGTGAAATGAAGAAGGAAGCCAAGCAATACTTTTGTACCTGATCAGTACTTGTGTAATGACTCACCATGAGAAACCCCTGGTAGAGGGCGACACTGCTGAAGTAGAAGACCGCCGAGAAGACGGCCTGCATTGTGGATATGATGAGTCCCCTGTGAATCACGAACTGGCTGAGCGACGCCGAGCGCTTGTAGCTGCGTCTGCCGTGCACGAGGATCAGACGGGCGAGGTGGGAGAACTGCGTGATGGAGAAGTCCGCGGCCAACGACGCCTGCAGACCCTCGCGACCGGCAATCCCGATACCTAGCACATCACAAGCAAATTGTCATCTCACTGATGACACTCACTGATTGCCAGAATACATTCGCATGGACCAGTTTCAAGCACTGTTTCCAATTCAACGTTTCACATGGAAATCTGTTAAGCTTTTCATCACATTTAAATTTAGATATTACACAATTCGTTGACAAAACTGCAAAACGTTTGCAAGTTAGCAAACCTCTTAAATGATACAAAGTTATAGAGAATGATTCACTCTTTGTGTATAGTTAGTAGACCACTTTTATAAAATTATGATTAAAAAGATATGAGTTGTTTGGGATCAACATTTTAAGATATCATTGATCAATGATATCTTACGCACAAAGATCAATCCATTCTCTTTAATGAGACGGTAACAATCATAAAATAGCAGGAGTTGTCATTAAAATAAACAAAGGTCATTAGCAGGGACCAATTTTAGTAGGTACCATTTATTTACTACCTATTCTAAGTTTTCATGGCAATCTGCAAAACTTCCACAAAAAGATTATAATGTTTTAGGTACCTGCATCGGCAGCTTGAATCATGGACACGTCGTTTCCACCGTCGCCGACTGCAGCCGTGCGCCTGCCGGTGTGCTGGCGCACCAGCTGCACGACCTCCATCTTCTGCGTGGGGGAACATCTGCAGCACACAACGGCGGGACACGCACACGCCAGCTCCAGGAACTCGCGCTCGTAGTACTGCAGGCAGACCTGTGGCAATGCCATCATTGTAGCGACTCATATATCACGAGATCTGGGACTAATACTGAGAATAAATACTCTTGATGAGGAAAGATTGATGACAATGAACTCAATTCGACTAATTTATCTGAATGATCAATAAATAGAATACGATAAGATTAGATTTAGTTAGAAACGAGGAATAATTGCAAGGCAGTTTTGCGTTGATTGTGCTGGTGACCCTGAAAAAGGCCCGTGGGCGTCGTTTCGAAGGACTTTTCATCTTCCGTCTGCACAACTGCCTTGCATCAAAACGGTTCTGAAATCCATGACCCCAAGGAATAATTGCCGAGAATTAAGTAGGTTGCAACTTCTTTTCTAGTAAAGGAGGATTTTCAGGTATGTTTTACAGAAAAGTTCAACCTTTGAAAAAAATTATAAGTATGAAAAGGAGTGTGTTGGTATTTGAGTCCAAAAACTCCTATTCAGCTTGGCACAAACTCTTCTTCTTTTATCAGCAATGCAAGGAATTGAAGTTTTTCTCCAAGGACAGACATTATGGTGGCAAGTGTAAGATTTATATAACATAAATGGAGGTCAAATCGATGTAATTTTGTAATATAAGCGATTACTCTTCATTACAGATTACCTACTGTGGAACCTACAATTGCCCATTTAATCATAAAAACTATAAAATATTACCCAAAAAGCACAGAATTACAGCTATTCTGAATGAGACAACAATAGGATAACAATGAGATGAGTTCACGTGAAAACTATGTTTAAAATGTGATTTTAAAAGAAATAAAGAATGTAGATCAATGTACCCAGTCTTCTTAACATCTCGTCAGAAGGCTGTGATGAAAACATGTGTTTTCTGTCAGAATTAGGGATGAGATGATTCTGATTCAGATTCCTCCGATTCAGATTCTTAGAGATTTGACAGGATTCTTGATTCTGGACTCTAAAGCACAACTGGCAATCAGGTTACCTCGAGAGAGTCGCCGGTGATGACGAGCGCACAGTCCTGCTTCTTGCGGAATGTATTGAGCTCGAGGTGAGCGTCGGTGCGCGTCGCCACGCGCTTGAATACGTGCAACCCTTGTGCACGCGACACCAGCCGAGAGCTCTGCGCGATGCACGTCGCTGTCTCCATCTTGTCCCCCGTCAGCATCCAGATCTGAATCACAACAAATCATATTGTTGGGTTTAGGCAATATAAGGTCCGTGACAGGCAAAGGTGAACCCGCGCTAGCATGGGCCGGCCTATACCTGGCAATGTTAATCAGTGAATGAATCAGTGAGTGAATGAATGAATCCAGGACATAGGCACCTTGATTCCAGCGTTGCGCAGGAGTTCCAGCGTGGGTCGCACTCTGTCCTGCAGTCGGTCCTCCACCCCAGTCACGCAGAGCAGCTCCATCTCGCGCTCGAGTCCCTCCACCACGGCTGCCACCCGCGCTCCACGCTCGTTCACGCTGAGTCGAGCAGCGCTGTAGCGAGCCTAGCACACGAACATCCCTTGCAATAAGATTCTGAACCGAGAATTAGAATTGTATCATTTTCTATGATGGTATAATTTAAATTATGATAGTAAGAAGTCTAGGCCACAAAAATGCATCTAATGTAGTGTCAAGAGGTCAAATGCTCTCCCATGCATCTCAGCTATGTGGCAAGAAATCTTCGAGAAAACAACTACTTTGATTATTCCCATAACTCCTTCATTGCCTAAAACTGTCCTTCTTTTCCAAGAATATTATCTTTCTCTCTACTAGGAAAACGCTCGGTGTAACGCGTTGATGAGCGAGCACCGACACGCACGACATCGCCAATCATAGCACGATCCATTTAATCAAAGATAACTAACTATTCATTATTTATTACCAATTTTCCTTGCAACTTTTCATAAACACTCTGGATCAATTAAATAACAGATTTTTGTACTGATATTTTTCCATCAATCTCTTTGGACAGATATTCAAACACTTAAAACAGCAATAAGTCTGTAAATTCTTGACCGATTGGGCTGGAAATGTGTAAAATATGATGCTATCTAGTCAAAACGTTGTTTTCATAACTGTGAAACACAATCCATATCGTAAAATAAATTATTTTAGATGCAGGGCTGCCGTTTTTACGGATATTATCCGTTTTTACGGATTAATGAGTACAAAAACGGACACGCGGATTTGTTGACACATTAACGGATATTGGTGATTCATGGTTGAACCACTTTTTCTCTGTTGAAGGAGATAATATTTCAAATTTATTACGAAAATGTATAGTTTGACAAGTTATTTTCGTTTCCTGTCCAACAATTTTCAGTGCAGGGATTGTTTCAAAACATCCTTTTGTGTAAGTAGGCTAGCTATACTAGGGTGAATGGTTGCGAGTGATTAGAGAGGGAGGAAGGGGGGTGGGGGAAACTGGTCGACCTTGAGCAATGCCCTGAGAGACTAGGGGCGCATCTGTCCGAGGCATCCACTTGTTAGTTGTTTGCAGCTGGTCGTGGGTTAATGACCTGATTAGTGATTGCATCCCTCAGTTTTGCGTGTGCTTATAGTTTTGCAGTTTCATAATGCTCATTATGAATATTGTGTTGGAAACGGGAGAAAAATATTTATAATTAATTTAATTATGAATTCAAAATTACAATTCCATCCACAGCTGTCAGTCCAGAACCCAACCCCCTCCTCTCATGTCCCATGTTGTGTGAGGAATTCAATAGCTTATCTGTCAAGTGGCCCACTTGATGCTTGAAATATGGGAGTTTTACATCATTTTAAAGGTTTTTAATGGGCATACGGATTTTTACGGATTTTTCATGCTTTTTAAAAGGATATTAATTTGTATATGGCGGCAGCCCTGAGATAAGGTATACCTATACCTATGTATATGAAATACCTACATTACATTTTGACTACATTATGTATTGCAATATGATCCACTAAGAAAAGAATCTGTCTTACATTGATATTGAGAATAGCCATCTATAAACTTTGCTTTGCTACATAGAGCAACCCAGAATGCAGTGGAATTTCTGTTTTGAAATGTCATTTCTGACAGTTATTAAAACTGTCAATAAGTGCATCTATGTTCTTGACTGGTAGGGCTGAATATTTGTAAAATAAGAGACAATGTTGGTCTGAACGACCATGCAAAATATGAGTTAGATTGATCAGATTAATCGAAGACCATTTGATAGGTCAAATGGTGGTGTGGCTATAGGCCGTTTTAAATTAAGTATACAAATGTCAGTAAAATCTCTATTACCGTATAAACTCGTGTATAAGACGCAATTATATGTCAATATTTTGATTCTGAAAACAGCCCTGCGTCTTATACATGCATACCAAGCTTTTTTCCCAGTAAATCCAAGGTGGATGTTTGTAAACAGAGCTGTGGTAGACTGCCACATGTTGTCTATCTCTACCTTTCCCTCTCACTCTGTCTGGACTACTCATACTGTGTCTAGACACAACACTATTAACATATTAAATTTGTGCAACAAAATGTTTTCCCTTGCATTTAGATCAGGAGACAAAATATATGTTTACGTCTGAAAAACATTGCTCTGACAGACATAAAATAGACTAAACACTGTTGAATGGCGATCTTATTGGAAGGGGAGGAGAGGAGTTGGGTTTGTTTTGGAATGCAGAGGAAAGGCAGGTGCATGCCTCTTAGAGCAAGCAACAGCTGCTGGGAAGAGACTCCCCTCCCCCCTTTCTCAGAAGCAGGAAATTACTGTTTGTTTACAAGTTGGCAGTGATTTTCATTCAAATAGCTCAGTTAGCTGGAAAACCCAACATTTAGATGGATATCATGTATACAAACACACAATGTTTTTCATCATTTTACTGCGTCTTATACACGCATGCTAAGTGTTTTCTTAAAATAGCCATCTCAAAACAAGGGTGCGTCTTATACACGAGTGCGTCTTATACACGAGTTAATACGGTACTCTTGAAGCTCATTACAGATTTGTAAAAAAAATCACTTATAATGCTGGTACACATGAGCTTGCAAAATTTGGTGATGATCGGTCAAACTATTGCAATTATATACACAGAGTTTCCTTCATCCCCATTGCCAAGCTAACTATAACTACACATCAAGTTTCCGATGCAACCAATGGAGCGAACTTGCTGAAAATCATTTTGACCATAACGAGAATAGTAATTTAAGTTGTGTGAAAAAATTAGCCTGATCCATTACTTCGTTTGGCAGGAGACGCCGAATGCACAAATAAACACACACAAAAAAAAAAAACAGAGATTCGAGCCATAAGTTTCAAGTGGAGACGCTCGCTCCGCTCGCTTAATTAATATGAGAGAGCTGCTGACCTCGAAGTCTTGGTACTGCTCCTCGGTGAGGGTCTTCTTGGCGACGGCGAGCGTGCGCAGACCCTCGCGCGCCATGTTGCCACACTCCTCCTCCATCCAGTCGTTGTAGCGCACGATGCCGGACATCACCACGTCGGCGCCTTTCAGGTAGAACGAGATCTCCTCCGTGGCCTGGTCCTGGGGAAGCAAACAATAATAATCATAATGTGGATTTGTACTTAGTATCTTACTCACTATCTGTACCACAGACAGCAAATTGTATCCATAAAATATTTTATTTCTTGAGATGTTTTGTCTTTTAGCAGCTTCGTAAGTTGTCAACTGTCCACTTCAAGGCAAAAAGTACCACTGACAACTTACCGTTGTGTAGATTTAATAAGAAATTGATTTTTTTGTGAATCCTGTTCTCCTTACTCATGTTGCACAGAGGGACATAGATGACTACGTTGAGAAGGGAGAAATCGTGAAATATGGAAAGGAGGGGACTTGATGAGTTAAATAGTAGGTAACTGAAGAAATATAAAATATGTGCCACATAGGATGTATGTGAGCTTGTAGATATGAGATTGTATCATAGAGATTTGATCTCTTTCATAATTACCCCCACAACATAGGCCTTCTTTGGTATGCAAAATATGACATTCACAATACTTATTTATGTAATTAATTACCTACTGTTGTGAGTTGTGACAAGAAAACCAGCGACTACATACCCTGACGATGATGCCCATGCGCTTAGTCTCGGAAGTGAAGGGGAAGATCTGGAGGATGGTGTAGCTCAGCATCTGGTTCTCGGGCGCTCGCAGCTGCAGCGAGGTCAAGTCTCGATGTGCCAGCGCCAGTCCGACCTGCTCCGTCCACCGAACCAGCGCCACCTAAACAGTGAGGAGCTAATTGCTAGGGTTGTGTGAACAGTTCGGATTCGAACCGAGCCAAAGTTATCTACTTCCACCGATTTCACTTTCATTTTGAAGCTCAAAAGCAGGTTTGCAACTTTTGGATTTCCTGACTGATTTTCCAGACGTTAGCTTACCTTACTATGAAGTAGTGATGCCATCGGGTACCCGGATACCCGGGTCAGAACCGGGTAATGGGAGACCCGGGTTACACTCACAACCCGCGAGTAGTAAAAAAGTAAAAAAAAATTTTATTTTTTTTTTGATTAAATTTTGTTTTTTTGCGCCAATTGAGCAGGGGAGTATACAATCAAGCCATTCCTCTCTCCAACGGAAATCATCACGCTAATTTACCCCTCCAACACCACTCTGGTCCCCACTCAGACAGTGCAGCACTATTTGCTGCAGTCCTATTTTCAATTGTGCTATTTCCATTGCGCAACAATACCTAAAAACTCAAAAGGTATACTGTTTATTCTTCCATCATCTTAAAATCCAAAAAAATAAAAAATAAATATATATATTTTTTTTTAAAGATGGCGGGTACCCGCCCGGGTACTGCTGGCGGGTACCCGGGTACAAAAATTACTACCCGATGGCATCACTACTATGAAGCATTCAAGGAAACTTACACAGGAATAGTCAAGTGTTGTGTTAGTAATGAAGTGTGCTTGTACCTCATCTGGACTGGATGCCTGGTAAGTGCACCGCTCCTGCCGCTCCTCCCAGTAGTGCTGGTCCGCTTCAGTCCGACTCTCCGACGAGCCCGGACTCTCCTCCACCTCGCCCTCGGCATCGGTCTTCGCTGCCTCGTACACCGGAGTCACGTTGTGACACAAAGCCAGTGCCTGGAGACATCAGAGCTGGGTAGTAACTTAACGAAAGTAACGCGATACCGGTAATGCGTTACTTTTTTGTAACTTTTACAGTAACGCGTTCCTGCTATGATAGAAGTAACTTAGTAACGTGGAAAGTTCCTTTTTGTTGTGGAACTTTCACATTTATAAAAGTTCCTTTTGTAGTTACTTTTAGAGCAGAATGTACCTTCCCTCAACATTCAAAACTACACCATTTCCGCCCTCAAATATGTACCTGATTTTCTCTGATAAGGAATTTTAGGCCACCTGCACAAAACCGCATTCCAATCACGCCGTTCATGCTTAGTGCGTCACCAGTTCGCCCTCTCACTTGCACTTGACCAACCCTGCCGTGGCAATGGCATCGGGGAGGGGGTAGAATTAGATGCAAGCCATTCTTACTGGGAGGAATTTCGTTGAAAATTTTGTTTTCCACAGAGAAAAATTACAGCCTGAATTTGTGTTTTAGCAAATTGGCTGCATTCCGGAAATAAAATGGTCATGTAACTTTCAAAGTAACTTTTCATTGAAAAGGAACTTCCAGTTCCTCTGATTAGTTGAGGAACTTTAACTTTAACTAGTTCCTTTTTTTCGGAAAGTAACGTAACTTTAACGCGTTCCTATTTTTTTGGTAACTTACCCAGCTCTGGGAGACATAGTAACGTCAAGTCTTGCGCTTGCATCAACATTAAGTACACCGGAGTCACGTTGTGGCACAAAGCCAGTGTCTGGGGACATCGTTACGCCAAGTCTTGCGCTTGCATCAGAGTCGTGTTTGATCCCGTCATTGAGAGGATAATTGATACAATCTGTTTCATTCAACTAGCGTGAAGACTAGACCAGCGAATACATATCTTGTATTGCTTGCAATCGGGGAAAACAAACAATGAGCTATTCAAACTTTATAACAGAAATCTGATTTCATTGATAATAAAAAGGATTGATGGTCACAAACCATTTCGTTCAAATACAGTTTTTACTTTGGCCAAGTGAAGGTACATTCTAGTATTAATAGGAAAGAGCGATAGTAGAGGAACAAAAGTAGGTACTTTCACAAAGTACAACACGTGATACAATCCTCAGTCTAGGAGGTAACATTATAAATATAAAGAAAATCTGAGCAACGGTGTACAAACAACCAAGTACAACCAAGATCAAGGAGCTACGCACCTTGACTGCCTCGAAGACGCGGCTGACCTCTGACCTCCTGACCTTTGAGCCGCCGGGCGTGGCAGCAGGCTGTGCGGCTGACGTCGAAGCCGTCGCCTGAGCGAAGCTGCTCTTCAGATGTCCGGATATCTGGTCGAAATGAAGCGAGAATAACAGATTACACTTGGGAGATTTAAACCTTTCCTTCCATCAGCAATTCTGCAAGAGGAAAGTAAGAACTACCTACTAGAATGAGACTGCATGTACCTCAACGAAAGAGTCGTGCGTGTACGACGCGGTGCCGAGATGCAGCTTCTTGAAGACCATCTCGTTCTGCGTGAGCGTCCCGGTCTTGTCGCACATAAGGTAGGAGATGCGACCCAGCTCCTCCGGGATCGTGGTCGAGCGCACGACCGTGCCGGGGGTCTCCTTGTCGCGCTGGATAGACCACGAGTAGAACGCCTTGCCCATGTCCAGGTTCACACGCAAGCTGAAGCATCAAGCCATCGTCAGACCATAGAGATATATTACAGAGAGGGGTAACTACTGGTTAATGCTTGACTAATTTTGAAAGATCCTTTTTCTCCATATTGGAGATATTTAATAATTCACTGCCACTGAAATGGAAAATTAATTCGGAAGGCAGTGAAAAAATTACTTTGAGCTGTCAAATTTTAAACTTACTAGAAACACGTTTTTAACTTGAATCAGAAGACTATTACAATATTATATCTTGTTTTTACTGTACATTTATTTGTTCTGTGTTGTTTGTTACTGTGAAGTATGCACTGAAGGTTAGTACAAAGTAACATTCAAGTCTCTTGCCAACAACATTACAATCGAGGGGGGTGCCATTTTTAAAGTAATTTTTGAAATAATCTCCAAGATGGTGGCTGAGCATGCTCAGATCTACCCTGACAATGTACATCGCATCATACCAAGGCTGGCTATCTACTTGCCCCTCTCTGTAAGTATATGAATCTCTATGGTCAGACCAACAATAGTCACCTTCTCGTAGCTAGTACAATTAGATTTCTGGCCGATTAAACTGCCGTTCCAAACTTGCCAAGTGTGTTAAAGTTCCGAATCGCCATTCCAAAAATTATCGTGTGCTTTCAACAGCACATGTACTTTCAACATGGCTCTAAATAGAACAGCCATTCGGAACTTTGAAGTTTTGAACGTACGTGTGAACTCTAAACCCACCTTTAGAGATTTGTAAATACTTCTATATCAATTTAGAGTAGAGGTCAGTTAGGGTACCCGGGTACAAACCGGGTACCCGGGTACGCCATTACCCGGGTACAATGGGGAGTACTCGGGTATCAAAAAAAAAAAAAAAAAAAAAAATTATTTATTAGGTTTGTTTGCAATATTTGCGAATGCTGCCACTTAATCACCAGCTGCATTGTTTATAGTTATATAAACTGAATTTAATATTTATTCATATTTCCCAAATCTCAACAATCCCAAACAAAAATTGGTTTGTAAATTCATTGTTAGTAATTTCATGAGAATGCTGGTGAGTTGAGGATGGATTATTGATGGAGGGGATGCATTGTGTTCAACCTTCCATTGTATGGACGTTGTGTATCTCTCCCCAAGGACACGGATAGGGCGGCGGGGTCAATGCAACAAATTTCAAAACATTTTCCAAAAAAAAATAAAAAAAAAAAAAAAAAAATTTATTATTATTTTTTTTTTAGTTATTTATTACCCGGGTAATTACCCGGGTAATTAAAGCGGGTAATTAAAGCGGGTACCCGGGTACAAAACATTACCCGAATCCGACCTCTAATTTAGAGTCTATTAATATAGTCTTTATGACCTGTATTAAAATAAAATAAAAAATAGGTTCTAAATCATTGAGAAGCTGTACAAACATTATGGAAAATACCTTAGAGACGAATTGGTATACAGGCTCTAGCTCTTTTTAAAGGCCAAAGATTCAGACAACAACTTTTGATTGATCAACTTGGTTTTCCTCGTGCGCAGAGTAACTTTGGTGATGAAAAAGTGACTCTGCAAATGTGCAGAACCACGTTCAATCAAAAGTTGTTAGTGTGGACTGGGCTTAAGTCAGTAGACGCAACTCTAATAGCCGACACACTGCATCTGCAGGCAATGAACTGACCTGATGGGAATGATGTACGAGAAGAGCAGCACGAATCTGAACATGTATCTGTACCACGGGCCGCTGAACCCCTTGAGACACATCATCACCAGCGCCAGGCCCATCACAGCACAGAAGAGAACCTGCAACATGGCACAATTAACACTCTTCCTTCTTAGCAAAAATAAAATGTTATATATTTCGTCTTCACTCTTCAGTACGCATGGTGACCAAGAAGTGACCTAAGATATTTAGCAGATATTCTGTAATTTTAAAGAAACTACCTGCTGCAAAATGTAAAATGAAAGACAGATGACATATTGAGTATCTCACTTTGGTAAGCTGGTTGATCTCCATGTCCAGAAGCCCGACCTTGCTCCTTGGAGCGGAGTTGTTCATCACGCTCCTGGTCTCCGCTCCTGTGTAGACCACCACTCCCAGCGCAGTCCCCGACGCCACCACGCAGTTGGCCCACAGCGTGTTGCCCACGTCCAGTCCGTCTTCGGACCCGGACCCATCGTGCTGTGGACAAGAAAGTCATTCACAAACTCCAGATGAGACAAGACTCTAAAGATCGATCATCGACGTCTTTGAGACAAACGTTGGAACAAACAGAGGATTATCTAAAGAAAAGAAAATTTGATAGAGAAAAGTAGAAAATAATAATAGGTTCAAATTTCTTCCATTCATTCCAGTTACTGAAACTTACATAGGTAGGTAGCTACTGAAAGTTAAAAGTCAATAAGGTATGAAAAGGGACTGATAATAATAATAATAATAATGACAAGTACCTATTCTTAAAAATTTGAAGGACCTACACAATTTCTGAATCTTCTGAGAACTGTTACCTGAAAAATATTTTCTCCATGCTAATCCTACTAATATCAGAAAATTCTATTTTATTCTCTATTTTTTAATGTGATTTTCTGGACACACTTGCAAATTGATGTTGACAAGTAGAAGAGAATGACAAATGGACATTGATTTCTGAAAGTTAGTCTTTGTAGTAGGTATGTAGAAATTACATGACACGAGAACAAACTATTTGTGCATCAAGCGCTGGAGATGAGATAAACGTACTCTCGTGAACGTTCCGATGAATGCGTGGATGTCTCTCTGGGGCTTCTCCACAAACACGGCCGCCCGGATCTCGAAGAGTTTGTCGTCGGACTCCAGCTTCTGCGTTGCCGGCACCGCGAGTCTCAGCTTCCAGTCCGTCTCTCCGTCCAGCTGGTCTGTGCGCACGAAGCACGCGCCACTGCGCTCCGTAGTGCGCAGGAGCACCAGATCCGCCGGCACGCGCTCGTCCTTGCCGATGATCACCTGCACATCGGAATCATTAACAAACGTCACTTGATGCACACGATACGTATAATTTTGTGTTTTTGGCAGTTTTAACAACAATGAGTTAACATTTTCTGGTAATTTTGTAAAAAAAATAAAAAATTAGTAACAAAGTTCTAACACAATGCTAAGGTAAGGTTAGCTAAGCTAATGCTTAATGGTAGGCTTAGCTAATGGTAAGCTAAGGTTTAATTAAATTCATCAGGAGAACCATATCTAGGTAAATCAGAAAATGATCTTACATATTCCAGGAAAATACATTTTAAGAGCTTTCCTGAAAATGTTTGTATTGTAGTAGGTACCTCGATGTTAAGGAGGGATCTCCGAATTTCACTTATGTATAGAAATCGTTCAAATTTCGCAAATAAATAGATTGTTATGTTCTGCATCATAATATGGTGAGAAAAAGTGGTCAACGTGAACTAATTTTCGAGATATATCGCTTCAAAGTAACAGTTTCTTTCTCATTTTAACATTGCGACCATACGGAAAAAGTCATGCTGATATTTTTAAAAGCGTATTTGTCTGCTTTCCCACCTATAGAATTTTTTGAAAAACTACTATAGCGTGTATCAGATGCAATATTTTGTTATTAAATTTTTAAATGTATACCTTCGTGGATGTTTTACCAAGCTATGAGGGTTTTACTGCTTTATTTTTACGTGTTTCCATCTGAAAAGTGCAGTTTTCCATGTAAAAGTGTGTTGTCATGGTAAAACGGCCTTCTAGAAATTCGAAATTCTTTGCAAATTTGTAGAAATTTCCAGAAGACCGTGAGTATATTACTCATCCCTTCTTAAAATATCAATTTATTGGTGTTTGAAAACGCTGGTAATTTTGTTCTTAAAAAATGTTTAGTATCTCCACCTGCCGGCCAACTGAAACTAAATTACGTATGTACCTAAAAAAAGCAGTAAAAAAACCACAACGGGTGCTGAGGTGGGTGTACCCACCAACACTAGGGCCGCAGGACTCCTGGAAACCGGCTGGCGTCTCCTCCTCATCTTCGTCTTCTTCCTCCCCTTCTAATTGTTCAACAAATTGCCTCCACCTTGTTCTGTCCTCCCAGTGTCTCTTAGCCTCCAACTGACTCTACCTTCTTCAACTCTCCAACACATCCTTCTTAATCTAATAAAGCTTGACTCACCAAGTCCCCTACTCTCAGCTTGGACGATGGCACAAGCTCGCCGGCCTCCTTGCCTCTCACAAGACGACGGTAGCGCTGACTGTTCACTTCCTTGTCTCGCTGATGTCTCCGGAAGTCGTCGACTGCCTCGCGGAATATCGTCACAGTCAGCACAAAGCTCTGCGGGAACATGAGGCACAGTTCGTTGCAATGACAAGCTGACCTTTAACAATATGCTCAGCTCACTGCTGGCTTGTTTTAGAACATTCAATTAAAAAGTCATAATTGTTCAGTTTTCGTTATCAATTCTAAATGGCTTGAAAACCCTAGAGATAAATCTTGCCAAATTTTTAACAAGATCTTTTGAAGATCTGAAAGATTTTTCAGCAGGGTAAGCATTTAATTGATAAAATTGATTAATTTGATAAGAAATACTTAACAAACAATTTGGAAGATAGAATAATTAGATTATTCCCTCATCAGTAACTATCATTCAATAAAATTTTCCGGTTTAGGTAGGTAGATCAATTGTATTCTAATCTTGTAATGCGTTTGATTATATTTTAATTTCATTTGATTACATTTGATTGCATCTTGCTACATCGGTAAGCAACGTTGGCTGCAAGTAGGTATAAACTTACCTACTACACTACTGCTTAAGTACTACTATTTAGTACTTTATATCCTAGTGGATCCATAAAGAAGAAGCTCAACTCTCCCAGGCCCACAACTAGTGATGGGGGTCCCGGAATATTCCCATTCAAATATTGGGAATATTCCCCAAAATCTGAAAACTAGTTGTTTGTTTTAATTTTGAAGATTTTTTTGGACTCAAATGATGTTATTAACCCCATAAAATGTGCTCAAATATCATGGGATGGGACCTAATCTTCCCAATGGGGTTGTTCACGCAAAACTATTGTAGATGGCGTTGCTGTCCTAACCGTAATAAGAACCAATCAAAATGCCGAGAGAGAGCCAATCAAAATGCAGAGCGGAATGGAACATTTTTAAACCTTAGCGGGAGTTTGATTCAGAGATCTTGGATTCAGAGACCAATCAATCAGAGAGAGACTACTCCATTGCCGCTAGCGCTGCGAGTGAGAGCAAATGGGAGTGAACAACCCCATTAGGTACACACGTGACTCTAAACAATTCAAAAACTACGTGGTACACCTACGAGTTTTTAATATAACGTATTTAAAATAAATGTTCTCTTACCAATGGGCCCCAATAGGTGTAGAGATATCCTATCCTAATGTCAGGTATAAACTGGCTCGTAGCCATGATGAGGAAGTAGAGATTCAAGAAGAACTTGAACTGTTGGAACAGCACAAGTGGTAGAAACGTCACGATGTTGTATTTTTGGTTGCGTATCACATTCGCCGGGAACTTCTCGGTGCTCGGCCATCCGACGACGATAGTGCGCGACTTGAGCTCGCGCTCGCGGAAACAACGCCGCCAGAACCATTGGCAGCATCTGCAAAGAAAAATATGTCAATGTGTAATTCCTTTATCTTGCTTTTAACATTTTTTTTGTGTAAATTCAAGAACTGAACAAACGTCATCTTTTTAGTAGGTAATTAGATAGAATAGTAGGTTTCAATTAATTTCAATATTAAATCCCTTGAAGATAGAACCTACTAGTAATTGCACATCTATAGGGAAATCGCAATAGCTTACCCCCGTTTATGCCTTTTATGGTATCCCAACCTGCACAACGCAATGGCAAATCCTAAAGTTACCCATAAAACTAAAAAAATAGGTATATTATAGTTCATTTTTTTATATATCTGGGGGTTTACTTTTGCCAGGAAGCTTTGGATTTGTTGATCTGTAGGCTTTGACCTAGTGTTGTGCAACAGACTGCATTTTTACAGGTGTTTAACAAATGTGACATGTGGCGTTTTTCCTTGACTAACACAACCTCCGTGCCACAACATCATCTTAGACTTAAACAACTTTGACTCACGATAATGTAGCAATGCAAGCTTAATCTTCCGAGATGTTCATTTTATCAGCTCTAGCTGCCATTTCAAGCAAAACAACCTTACCCTGTAAAATAGTCGTTCCGGGGTTTCGCCAATAGCGGCATATCTTCTTTAACCAACTGAGCAGTACTGCTTGTGGTAGAAGCTGTTTCTGCTACGTTTATACGCAGATTATCCATTGTGTCACCATTTGCGCGTATTATTAGAAGTACAAACACTGAGCTGTTTAGTAGAAACCAGCTCAAACTGACAGCAAGAACAACAAAGGGTTTGACAAGTAGGTCACGTGGGAGGATCGGATCCTGGATCACGTGACGGCGTAAAGTGCGGGAAATTCAAATCCGACAACTTGCTAACCGCAAATTCAAATAAAGAGTGTTACCAAAGATATGAAACCATGAAAAAGTGTTACCTCCTTTTACTTCTTTCCTTGTAATCATCCACTGAGTCATCATCCTCTGAATCTTCTTCACACTCTGCTACAACTGAAGAATTAATTCCAACCAAATGTATCTCAGAGTTCAATTTTTTCAAAAAGTCTTGCCTTCTTTCCTGAGACCTGCTGTTATCCATTAAAAATATTAATTTATCGTCACACACAAAAAAAACACTATCTGTCAGCTTGACAAGTCAACGTCTACCATTTCCTCCTATTTTTCTGTAGTAACCATTAGGTTGGCAATGCCAGCAAATGATAATGTGGAATATCTCAACTCTTATCTAATCAGAAAGGAATAAGCCATCCAAGTTTATAGACAGACAGTATGCGAACTACAAGGCTTGGGTTGACCTTGCAGATATCAGCAGTGTTCTGTTGAAAAGTGTAATTAACAGATTAGGTGGAAAGACACCACACCCATAGAGATAAGATACTGTAAGTTGGGTAACACAATTTGCATATGAATAGATCAGGTATCTTAGTCAGTCAATATGGTTGGCTGGGAATGAGGTTGACTACTTGTGTACAGAGATCATTTTCGCACTGCAAAAAATAACATTTAAAATTTTCAAATGGATGTCTAGGTAATGGATGATTGATAATTATTAAATTAGAAATTAAATCACTTTCCTACAAATGATAATAGATTATAATTAAACTATCTTAGTAAGTAGTACCATGAACCTACCTATCAATTCCCATTGTTGTGGTTATAATTAACAACTGACAAGTACTACCTACCTAATCTAATTTATAGCTATTAATTAATTAATTACTATTTACTTTCCACACATGAATCAGGAAAGCGCGTGCAAAGCAGTGAGTGGAAAAGAATATTTGCCGTGCATGCAATAAATAATTGACACAGGTACCTATAAATAGTATTTCAGTGTAGCATCGAAAAGAAAACAATCAAATCAAGTGTTCCACAAGTAGATACAATTAGATTAAAAATTATCTTTAAATACAAAGTAAAAAAGATTTCCAGTACATAAATCTGCAAAAAATCAATATTAGGTAGGACTCTATCTATAGATCAAATAGGTTAAAATTGTGCAAGCTTTCTAAAAATTAAAAAATTTTCAACAGCTCAGCACGCCCTGTTCACTTAAAAACTTGTTGAATGTCACTCCTCATTGTCATGGAAGTTCTCACAAAAGTCATCTGAAGTCTGATGCTAATTTATAATGATTCTAAATTAAATGATTTTTCAAAATTCCTTCCTTTGTCTTGCCATCAACTCCCTACTTTGCTGTCAATGTAGTGAAATAAAGTTTACCATCATTGAATTGTATTAACTATTAATGCAGTTGCGACATATAAGATTACCTTGATACAAACGGGTTGAAGTTGGCCTGCCATTAGTTGGTTATTCATTATCATTTAAATTATCATACCCCAAAAAACAATCAGAAAATAAATAGGTAGGTAGGTAGGTACCTAAATATTGATAGGTAGGTAGGTCTATAATATTAGATACATAAGTCTGTTCGTTCGCCGCTTGTCTACAAATGAACTGTTACACCGACAAAGAATTGGTGTAGAATTTTCCACACAAGTGGCAGCTGGTTAAGTGTCAGTGCCACCAGTGTAAATGAACAGCCCTAACAGTCAACAATCATTGGGCATTTATTAAGAAAAAGCGGATATTGCAGACTACGCTTTCTTACCCGCATAGACAGCAAAGAATCCAACTCGAACATTTCTTGGTTGAACGATATCGTTGTGATCCAGTCATTACTCGAGCGTCGGGTTCAAGAAGAAAGTCACTTTCATCCATCTCAAAGTCTCGTTCACCACCGGTGACGAGCAACGGCACTTCCTCCATATCTCACAATCATGAAACTTCACGTACTAGCCGATATGAAAACTGCGATATGTAGTTTGATGCAACACATAACCTTTAAAACGTGACAGCTGCAGTAACTAACTAATGTGATTTACCTTTATTTGATTAGCTCGATTCTAGAGAAAATGTAAAAAAAATTATTAATTATTTAGGGTCTGACCTATGAGACAGGTAGTGCAGGTAGGTTGGGCATTGATTCAGTTAGTATCTGGGGATTGGGTTGGGCTAAAGATATTACTTTCGAACGAATTTTCAGACGATTCGTGCACAAAGCACACATAATATGATTTTCTATAAGTTACATAGTCACCAAACTACATCACAATGATTGTAATAAAGAATAGAATTAGTATCGAAATACAGTTCTCGGAAAAAATGAAACTTTGACGTTTGACAGCCGCACGCATGTGACATAAGCGTCCGCCATCTTTAAACACTTGTTCCCGCTCTTTGCTACCGATTCAAATGTTGACAATGAGAGATGTCAGATTAAATTGTTATTTTTTTTGTAACTGAATTATTAGGAAACAAAATACTTTGACTTGAACCAAACCAAATTAGGCACCTATTTATGTATGGTAATTAGTATGACGGTAATTGTATACCTAATTATACTTTCAGTTTCTATTAACATTTTAATGAAACACAACATAAAATAAATAAAACACGTAAAAATACATATAATACGCTTACTCTTTTGTCAGGGTACTACAAATTCTATGTAATAACAAGAAGTTAATTTTTTTTTTTTTTTTATTAGTCACACAGATACACACAGTACATTATTACAAAAAATACATCAAACAAAATCCTGCAAAGCCATGCAGGCTTATCTGCAGGTGTATATCATAAAAGAAAAATTAACAATACAAATAATGCGGTGTGACAACACAAGAAAAATACAAGATCAAAAAAAAACTCCCACAACAATAATACGCACCAATGCCGTAAGTAGGATACCACAAATTTAAAAATTGTAAATAAAATAATAATTCGGGAGGAACTTGATAGATGGTGATTGCCTGATTGGTGACTGATAATACAAATTTACAAAACGCTGAGTATATCAAGTATTTATTTAATACAAATTATTACAAAATATTATAATTTAAGCATTTTAATTCAGTTCAATCGATTACCAGTTCACATCTTAAGGTGCTGCAAGCGCGAGCGATTTTGCTGCTTTTTGTAGACACTTTTTGCAATACGATTGGAGACAAAATAGGTAGACCAAATTATTTGAAATTTTAATCATCATTACTGATAAGATAAGAGACAAACTTAGGGTTATCTTTTGGTACATTTTTAATTTTTTGTTTCGCTAATTAGTAATAATCAGTGGATTTTTGGTGAAAAATTAGCTATTTTCTTGTCTCCCTGGGCGCCGTATACAATTAAATTTCAAAAAAAAGCCAAGGGATAACCCTAAGTTTGTCTTTCAACTAATCATGATTAAAATTTGAGATCAATTGGTTAACGGGATTGGTCTCTAATTGTACCGCAAATTTCATAGTTTTGCGCGTTTTTTTTTCGAATAACCGGCGCCTAATTAACGATGCAATAAGCAAAAATGAAAAAGTGCTACTAATATACAATCAGACTGATCATGTGAACATCCTGTAAAAGTTACACTCACTTATGAGACCATTTTTCTCTCTCTATTTTCTAAAACGGCTGAGCGCTAGTATGACCTTGGTTCACCTTGGTTTGTAAAGTCAATAAGAATTGATTGGGAAGGTTGGTACATACAATAGGCGGAATATGGTTTAAAAATCACAGTAGAGAGACAGTTTTACAACATTACCAAAATCAGATGAATTTAAATCAAAATCGATCTATCAACATAAGGAAAAGCTTTAAACTGTCCAACCTTTACCCCATCAACATAGTTAAATGAATAGAAGCACCCCTCACAGAAGTAGCACGGATCAACCGGAACGCGATCCGAACCTTCCGTCACCCACTTGGCGATGAACTTGCCGCATACCATACATATCCTCGCTCGCCGCTGCGGGAGGCACCGCACGTACGGATAGTTCTTCGCTTGAAGCGCGTCGTCGTGCGCCAGCAGCCTGATGTCGGAGAACACAATGAGGTGTTCGCAGTCGCCCTGGTGTTGGTAGACGTACGGATATCCCAGCTGCAGTTCAAGGTCCTCCAGTCGGGTGTTCTCCATCGAACCGGTCTTCAGCGGTGCGATGCCTTGCTCGGCAGCCCACTTGCGGATCACGGCGCTGTAGTCGACGTTGCTCGGGTCGCGACCGTCGTTGTAGAAGATGTTGTTGATGAAGATAAAGCCGGATTTACACACGTCCTGCAAGTATTTCAAATAATGGGAACAAACATAGTACGATTTAAATAGAATGGAAGCATTATTATTTTGATACAAAAAGTTTTTCATTGCTTTATGATTTATCCTAAAGGAAAATTCAAATTGTTCTCAAGATTGAAGGCGAAAATTAAAGTGAAATCTCAACACAACCATTAGAGAGGGTAACTAGGTGGGTTTCTTGAAATGAGGTTGTTCACGCAAAACTATTGTAGATGTCGTTGCTGTCCTAACCGGAATAAGAACCAATGAAAATGCCGATAGAGGGCCAAATCAAAATGCATCTAGCGGAATGGAAGGATTTTAAACCTTGGCGGGAGTTTGATTCATAGATCTTGGATTCAGAGACCAACCAATCAGAGAGAGACACCTCCATTGCCGCTAGCGCTGCGAGTGAGAGCAAGTGGCAGTGAACAACCCCATTGGCACGACTGCCTGATCATGTCATTTATTTTGTCAAATCTAAAGAACTATAATCTTGAACAGCAACTAGAAATTAACTACTATTTGGCTTTGATAGTACCTACGTAGGATGGGGGAGATGTGGGAATTTCCCCTCTCTTCCCCCTCTGATTCATATGATATTCCCATCACTATGTTTTTAAAAAAAATTCCAACCCTCTCCCACCATAATTACATTTTTAGTTCCAATGTGCCACAGATTGGGATGTGAAATAGACCTGATTTTAGAATTTAATTGTTAAATAATTTCAAAACTGTAGGTGTTAGGTACACGATAATTTTTGAAAAATAGGTTTTCATTAAAATAAATCAAATGTTAAATCAATAATTTACATAATTTTATTTGAACTAAACATAGAACCCTGGAAGGAGGCAGTAATTAGGCTTAGGAGTAGGTAGTAGTACCTAGGCAGGAATGTAATTTGTTCATAATGCTTTGTGACGTGTACGGTGTAGGTTATTGTAGGTACTTAGTTACAAATTTACAATATTAAATACAATCTTACAATAGCTCTCTCAATGATTGGTTCTCGTGGGTTTTCGCTCATGTCCTTGGCAACAGCCATGTCAGCGTTGCACATGATCATCCCTCGAAGCTGGGCCAATGTTTGAGTACCGTACATCACAACTTCCTGACACAGCTTTGGTCTGCCACTAAATCGTGACCCTTTCACGTGCTGGAATGGATGGTAGACACGAATGTACACGGAGAAGTCTTCGTTTGTCTTGAGGGCCGGACCACTGTCAGTTGACGGTTCATCGCTTTTACCATCCTCTAACCACCTGATACCACGATACTTTAATGGAGCATGTGACACAGCTTGCTGACGAACCTGATCACGACCAAATTTTCTATTTTTACGCAGGATTTCTATTCTATCGTGACGAGTCTTAGCTGCTTCCACAGACTTTAAATTCAAATCTTTGATCGCATCTGGAGGAAAAGTTGGCTTAACAAATATTTTAGGTTTCGATTTCAATATTTGTACGTCACTTGGAGCGACAACGAGTTGATCTTTTTGGTCGAAACCCTTGGAAAATGCACTTAGTTCTAGAGATTGTCCACTGGCTACGTTTTTCAGTTTCAAATTCAGCATCTTGGTCTCGAAATCTCTTGCTCTCTGGCTGAACTGCGTCATATGCGACTTTATGTTTATTTTCTCTGATACATTGGGGTCAGTTTTAGGATCTGTTTTGTAAATTTGATCCATTATTTACAATAAATTTGAAAGAAACTAAAAACGCACCTAGACGTCAACCAGAGGTCAGTCACAAAACATAACCTCAACAAAAGAGTAAACCACAACTCACAAGGTCAGCGAGTCACGTGGTATATGCTGCGCGCGCATTCTCCCGCCGTCTAGAATAAATTTGAAATCAATAAAAACTTAGTAAACTTTCAAAATATTATTGATTTTATTAATTTACAAAAGCAACTTATGTTTTCTGTGAAAGTGTGATTGTATAAGAAACATCTAGGAATAATTATTTGCGTTTGCATAAGGTGGAAAAGATGGTTTTTAAATTTAGGAAAAGTTCATAAAAACTGGTAAATAATTTCAGAAAAAATACAGTGCGTAATTTCACATTCTAAGAAAAACTGTTAAAAAATATTATCATGGACAGTTTATAATTTTAATTGATCTATGTAAATACTTTGTTTTGATGTTAGTCCGCCTACTATAATATAAAATGAATTCACAAGTAGCTTCAGTACCTCTGTTTTTATGTTGAAAAAGGTTTACGTACTCCCTGCGTTTACTTTGCAAAGACTAACTGCCATTTCAAGCATTTGAAGCTGCTGTTGCTCTTTTAGGAGGCATAAGGAAAAGGCCCAATTTATTGTGGTATTATTTATTTAACTTGTCAAAACTCCACTTTGAAACTTCGGTAATCCTGGAGCTTTCAGCTAATATTTTGACTGTCTTTTGACAACGATCTAACAATATATAATTGTAATATTCCAAGTAATGGAGCCATTTGTGTGGATTTTATTAAAGTAGGTAGTTCTTAAGGTACTAGTCTACCCTTGTTAAAAAAATCGGCATTTTTGAAAAAATGTTGAAATTTTTGTTTTAATTCAAAGAAAACATGTTAATATAAGTCTAAAAAATTTTTTTTTACTTTTTAATTATTTTGATTAAAATTTTAATTAATTTTTTTATAAAAATAATTGGTGGCATTGTCAACACTGATAGCCAAGGTAGTGTTCATCCAATATTTTTTTTCTTCAATTTAAAATGATCATGAAAGGTATGTCTGTGTTCTGTATTGTAATTTTGATCCTAAAATACCCAGAACATTTTTTTTTTTTTTTTTTACTAGTAGGTGCTGATTTAAATGGTTTTCTCAAGTAAATTAACACCTGATCAATTTTGTATTATTGTGTTAGGAAAAAAATACGTATTTTAGCCCTGACAGAACATGCACAAAAACATTATCTTCAAACCAAAACAAAAATGAGCCCTCTATCACAAAATTTACTATCCTTTTCTGATGTTGAAGCAATCTAATGTTTGTGGAAATTAAGATTCTGAGTAAACAGGTGTAAAAGATGAATAGAAGGCCAAAATCACTGTCACGTAGCACACTGTTCAGTTGTCAAAATGTCCAGCAGCATATGTGGTGCCTTCGACTGCAGAATTTTTATCGGCGGTCCTCTTACTAGCGCTTCTGATCCATCGCCGACGAGTCTTCGTAGCTGGTGCAGCTTGTCGGCCACAGACTTCAATGCGTCGATGATCAGCCGCCGCAACACCGCGAAGCACAACAACGCGTCGCGGTGTTGCGGCGGCTGATCGTCATCGCGAATGTCATCATCGCTAACCGATAGAACGCATGGCGTAAATCATTCGCCGATTGACTTCAAAATGTTGGCCCTGCTTTTTGGAGGTGAATATTGAGTCACCAACATAACCACAAGTGCACTGAACATATAGAGAAAGTGCGCTACCACAACGCTTTCGCTCTTCGTCGATAAGTGTCAATGTTCCGACGACGGTGCACTCGGGGCACGCTAGAGCGGAAACCATCGATTGCAAGCACTCCAAGTCCAACATGACTACACCAGTTATGTTATTATATATATATATCATCAGGTTCTTCGGACGAGCTTCGTCGAGTGACAAGATCCATGTTCAAGAGATGTAATCGACCCTGATTGGTTGACGTTTTTATGGATTTCGAGATGGCTGTTTTTCCTGAGCCTCTTAGTATTGTATATGTTCTGTTTCTGGCATTGTTTTTTCTTATTTGACAGCTGACAGATTTCTCTGTACATTTTTAGTTTTTGATTTTTTGGTTTGTACCTTGATAAGGGTGGGCGGACGCCTGTCGAAACGTCGGTTTGAATAAACTATTTACGTAGCATAATACCGTATCATGTCTTTAATATATATATATTTATATATATATAGCATAATAGCATATGTATGAAATATGATTTTTACTGAATCCCTCAGTTAGGTGAATGTTAATAAATACCAACTGCAATGTGAAAAGATTTTCCTCGAGTGGGACTCGAACCCACGACCTTCCGATATCCAGTCAGATGCTCTACCAGCTGAGCTATCGAGGCAGTTCACAGTGCAGCGGCTGTGTTCCAATATAAGCTGCGTTAGCAACTTACCGATTTTGAAGATAGGGTCAGAAGACCGTGAATTTCATCCACGTTTGACAACTGACTAACTTCATTCGACTTGGTATTCTCATAAGCAGATGAGTGCGCATATGTATGAAATATGATTTTTACTGAATCCCTCAGTTAGGTGAATGTTAATAAATACCAACTGCAATGTGAAAAGATTTTCCTCGAGTGGGACTCGAACCCACGACCTTCCGATATCCAGTCAGATGCTCTACCAGCTGAGCTATCGAGGCAGTTCACAGTGCAGCGGCTGTGTTCCAATATAAGCTGCGTTAGCAACTTACCGATTTTGAAGATAGGGTCAGAAGACCGTGAATTTCATCCACGTTTGACAACTGACTAACTTCATTCGACTTGGTATTCTCATAAGCAGATGAGTGCGCATATGTATGAAATATGATTTTTACTGAATCCCTCAGTTAGGTGAATGTTAATAAATACCAACTGCAATGTGAAAAGATTTTCCTCGAGTGGGACTCGAACCCACGACCTTCCGATATCCAGTCAGATGCTCTACCAGCTGAGCTATCGAGGCAGTTCACAGTGCAGCGGCTGTGTTCCAATATAAGCTGCGTTAGCAACTTACCGATTTTGAAGATAGGGTCAGAAGACCGTGAATTTCATCCACGTTTGACAACTGACTAACTTCATTCGACTTGGTATTCTCATAAGCAGATGAGTGCGCATATGTATGAAATATGATTTTTACTGAATCCCTCAGTTAGGTGAATGTTAATAAATACCAACTGCAATGTGAAAAGATTTTCCTCGAGTGGGACTCGAACCCACGACCTTCCGATATCCAGTCAGATGCTCTACCAGCTGAGCTATCGAGGCAGTTCACAGTGCAGCGGCTGTGTTCCAATATAAGCTGCGTTAGCAACTTACCGATTTTGAAGATAGGGTCAGAAGACCGTGAATTTCATCCACGTTTGACAACTGACTAACTTCATTCGACTTGGTATTCTCATAAGCAGATGAGTGCGCATATGTATGAAATATGATTTTTACTGAATCCCTCAGTTAGGTGAATGTTAATAAATACCAACTGCAATGTGAAAAGATTTTCCTCGAGTGGGACTCGAACCCACGACCTTCCGATATCCAGTCAGATGCTCTACCAGCTGAGCTATCGAGGCAGTTCACAGTGCAGCGGCTGTGTTCCAATATAAGCTGCGTTAGCAACTTACCGATTTTGAAGATAGGGTCAGAAGACCGTGAATTTCATCCACGTTTGACAACTGACTAACTTCATTCGACTTGGTATTCTCATAAGCAGATGAGTGCGCATATGTATGAAATATGATTTTTACTGAATCCCTCAGTTAGGTGAATGTTAATAAATACCAACTGCAATGTGAAAAGATTTTCCTCGAGTGGGACTCGAACCCACGACCTTCCGATATCCAGTCAGATGCTCTACCAGCTGAGCTATCGAGGCAGTTCACAGTGCAGCGGCTGTGTTCCAATATAAGCTGCGTTAGCAACTTACCGATTTTGAAGATAGGGTCAGAAGACCGTGAATTTCATCCACGTTTGACAACTGACTAACTTCATTCGACTTGGTATTCTCATAAGCAGATGAGTGCGCATATGTATGAAATATGATTTTTACTGAATCCCTCAGTTAGGTGAATGTTAATAAATACCAACTGCAATGTGAAAAGATTTTCCTCGAGTGGGACTCGAACCCACGACCTTCCGATATCCAGTCAGATGCTCTACCAGCTGAGCTATCGAGGCAGTTCACAGTGCAGCGGCTGTGTTCCAATATAAGCTGCGTTAGCAACTTACCGATTTTGAAGATAGGGTCAGAAGACCGTGAATTTCATCCACGTTTGACAACTGACTAACTTCATTCGACTTGGTATTCTCATAAGCAGATGAGTGCGCATATGTATGAAATATGATTTTTACTGAATCCCTCAGTTAGGTGAATGTTAATAAATACCAACTGCAATGTGAAAAGATTTTCCTCGAGTGGGACTCGAACCCACGACCTTCCGATATCCAGTCAGATGCTCTACCAGCTGAGCTATCGAGGCAGTTCACAGTGCAGCGGCTGTGTTCCAATATAAGCTGCGTTAGCAACTTACCGATTTTGAAGATAGGGTCAGAAGACCGTGAATTTCATCCACGTTTGACAACTGACTAACTTCATTCGACTTGGTATTCTCATAAGCAGATGAGTGCGCATATGTATGAAATATGATTTTTACTGAATCCCTCAGTTAGGTGAATGTTAATAAATACCAACTGCAATGTGAAAAGATTTTCCTCGAGTGGGACTCGAACCCACGACCTTCCGATATCCAGTCAGATGCTCTACCAGCTGAGCTATCGAGGCAGTTCACAGTGCAGCGGCTGTGTTCCAATATAAGCTGCGTTGGCAACTTACCGATTTTGAAGATAGGGTCAGAAGACCGTGAATTTCATCCACGTTTGACAACTGACTAACTTCATTCGTAGCATAATACCGTATCATGTCTTTAATACCTAGTGGCTACGAGAACTTACATGAACATATATATATTTATTTATATATATTTATTATTTATTATATATGTTACCAGTTATTTTTCTTGGAAAAATATAAGTCATTATACCCTTGAGATATGTTGAATGATTATTTATTTGATACGAAGGGATGTGCGTTGTGAAAAATATCCGACCGAACCGGGGCTCGAACCCGGGACCTCTCACTTGCCGGGTGAGAGCTCTACCAACTGAGCTACCCGGTCGGACGAACGGACATTAGACACAACGCACTGATGGCACCAAAAATGAAAATTGTGAAAATATTGACAAATCTTACATTTCAAGGGTATACTAGTACCTTAAATAATGGGAAAGGAACTGAATGTGGATTAAAATTATAGAAATACTTTTAATATTGAGGAGATATAATTATAATTTATTTCAAACATTGACATACACACATACACCTGATTAGTGATTAATTTGTTAAAATACTACATTACATACTGTGAAATTAAATACGACTTTTGAGAATCTTCCGCAATGATATATTCAGTGTCAGAACTACAACATAATTATGGAAGACTTCTTTCACTTCTACACAACCATAAGATTATTAAAATCAACAATCTTTTAAAATTACATACAATATAAAATAAATCTGTCATTATTTAATTTGGCAACTTAGTTTTGTACCTATTTTTTATATTTTTTATATTTCATAAAAGATAGACATTGCCTGATTATTCCAGGACAATAGCTTACAATTCATTTTAATTAATCATATATTACATAATTAATTTCGATAAATATTTACTTTGAAAAATATGCATAGTAGTTCTTCTATTCAGATTTCATACTTATCGCTTCCTTGCAGTGGTTAATTTGTAAAATAATAAGTGGGCGGACGCCCGGTGATGTCAGGGGAAACATTTGTGCTTACGAAAATATTGGGGGGTTTGGGGGGAGAGCCCCTCAATACAATGCGGGTCAGGGGAGCATAGCCCCGGGAAAATTTGGAATTCAGGATCAAATTTGGTGCCTTTTTTTGCAATTTGTACACAATTTATAGCCAATTTTTACTTCTACGAAAAATAAGTGTGCGGACGGCATCCACCCTAAAAAAAAGAGTGTGAGGGGACGCGTCTGCCCTCGTCCGCCCCCAAATTAACCACTGCTTCCTTGTACATACTTTGTACTTAATATCTGCACAAACACATTATTTATATAATTGTATAATATATTTTTTTTTATTTTTTATTACTTTAATACAGATTCACAAAATCCCTCGAGATATGCTATAGAGTACCGACTGGATACAAGATAACCGACAACCAACGATGACAAGAATTGATATTTACGTTGATTATTATTTAACTATTGAGCAAAGGGATAGGTTACCTATTATTGGATATGAGTGTGCACAGGTCAAAGGCAAATACATGTCAGTATCCAGCAATATCTGACACATTAGTTTCTGTCATGCAGAGAGAATTAAATATTACGTATAACGGTATGGAAAATAAGTTCTAGGCATGCTGTTCCTCACTCTGCTGTCTCAAAAATAAATACTCGTGGAGATGAGCAAAACTGTAAACATTACTATAACAATTATAATTCATTTCTACGATGGTAATATCCAGATGATGAAAACTAAACATAGCATTCATAAAGCATTAATCAAATGTTAATCTATAATGTAAAATTTTTCTGTCAATCAAATGTATGGAAATTAAATAAGAAGAACTGTTACATGAGACTAGTTGAGAGCGACAGAACAGAAAGAAATTCAAGTGTGACTTAACCATGCACTTCCTATCATCCTGACTTCACTGGAAATTTCCATAAAAATCTATTTTCTCAGAGACAAATTATTATAAATAATATAATACTTCATAATAATAAGTGTCACATATTTCTGTGCTTTATGTTTACAGGAAGCATATCATAAAATACCTCATTGCAAATATTTTATGTTAATTAAAGATATTACAATTACAAATGATACCCAAGTAGGTTACCATTGACTGTTGCAAGATTTGAGTCATGAAGTTGCTTGACTGAATATGTCGGTTATGGTAGAAAAAAGTAATTGAAATTAAATAGTTCCACCTCAAGTATTCTAATATTGTAATACCAACTAATAATTAAGAACTGTGCTACATATGAAATTCATCATCCAACTGCATGTAGCGTTTAACATAACATTATCAACTGTGAATGTAAGTACTTGCATAAACATCTGTTTCTGTCGGAAAGAAGTGGATCAAGTTATAACTCTCGAGGAAAGAGCTTTGCTCAACGTCAGGAACGGGATTACCTGAGGGGGCGTTCCGTTGTTGTGGAGACACACGTCGGGATCGCGTTGCTCCACTTGCCGTTGCGCAGGCAGCGCAGCATGGGCGTCCCGCGGAGGTCGTGGCCCTGGTCGCAGGTGAAGGTCACGCTCTCTCCGATGCGGTAGTAGAACTTGACGTCGGACATCCGGCCGTTGATCGTTGTGCCGGGGTACGAGCACGCCTGGATGCCTGCAAAATAAAACGAGAATAGGTAACTGTTTATAAATGCAATTATTATTACCACAGAGCCTGTGGTAAGCAATTCTTGGCGGTAACAGCACTCTTAAATACAATTTTGGTATCCCTAAAGCCGTTGGCACATTTGCACTTATCAATTATCTATTAATATGACAAGATGAGATGATGGTATTTTTTCATATTCTGACCCTTTAATGATCAAAAACTCAATAGTCAATACATATTTGGATTGTGTAAGATGAAGGTAGATACCTACCTATAATGAAACATATCCACAAAGGAATTACAAAATTACTAAAAAAAAATAAACATCAATAAAAATACGAGGATAAACCATGTTACTCATCTCTTCACTACGCAATATATTTTGCAAGTTGTTGGATGAGTGAGTACTCACACTTGGGCACGACGCCGCTCCACCTCGACGACTCCTGGCACGCGATGATCGGCTGTCCTTGCATCATGAATTCGGGATTGCAGTTGAACTGGATGACGTCGCCGGCCTTGTACGGTCCGCTACCCTGGATGTAGCCATTGTCGGGCGTCGGTGGAGCCGGGCACTGCACCTCTACAACACGACGCATCATTCAAACAGCGCCTTCACAAATACAGGGTTCACTGAGAGAATATTCTGTAAAATGAATTGGTTTTTTATATTTTCAAGAGTTTTTCACAACTCAACAATACTTTGGGATTTGAAATGCTATTATCATTAGTATTTAGTAGTATAATTACATAAATGTAATCTGAAATCTCTAATCAATGTGCAAAATATCTTTCCATAACAAAATTGAAAATATTGATAAATTTGTATTTCATTTCAATTATTTTAAATTTGATTTGCAAATTTGGAATTCCATTTTCATTTTATTTTAAAATAAAACAATAACAAATGAAAATGTTTTTTAATGTGAAAGAAGCATTGCAAAATCAAAATTAGTACAGAATATTGCTATAAAGCTAATTCAAAAAATACATTTTTTTCTTCTAAAAACCAGTGCAATACCAAACCTTGTTGACACAAACTGTTAGAAGTATGCTATCAAAAAGTTAACGAGATGAGTAACATATTACAGAAATGAACATACCTTCGAACTATTGAACTGGTTTCCAGAAGTAAGAGTTAAACAGACATCACAATGTGTAAAGAGACACTTACTGAATCTCGCGGGCGGCAGCGGTGAACTGAAACTCTTGTCGGAATCTCGTCGGGATTCAAAGCGCTCGCTCGGGAGTGCGCTCGTCCGTTACGCAGCCACCGTCGAGGCTCGTAGGAATACCAACTCTACATATAACGGACAACGCACTCGCGAGCTCTTACACGAGATTTCAGTTCACCGCTCGCCACGTTATCTGACACGGGCTCCAGAGAAAGAGAATTTAGAAGCAAATCACCAGAACTTTGTTTCTACACTTTTATCACATTTCTTGCACTGGAGTGTCTTTTAATACATTAATACTATCTTCACAGGACGACAACACTACACCGGTGCTATCCTCTTGTGAGAATAGTTTAATTATGCTTCTAATTCCAGTACAATCAACTTCAAAGTGCGTGTCTCACGTTCAGCAAATCTGTATGCTTTTAGTGCGGTCACCATTTCAAAAATTTAATTTTTAGAGTTGGTATTCCTATCGAGGCGATTACAAATTCAATAAATCCAATTCAGTTGGTAGGAATATTGAAAAGTGCCTCGTTTTTAAGTAGATTTTATTAACTTCAGCGATATATATCATTGTACAATACTTTGGTACATAGAATAACATTTAATATAGAATACACAGATATAACGAACAGTGACGGATTCACATAGTTTAAGCATCATTGCTAAGACCTGCCAGAGGTATTTGTAGGAATGATGATACAGAGCTCGATGAGCTAACGGAATGAAAATCCAGGAATATAGCAGTCTGCTTAAAAATAGGAATGTATCATCTATAAATAAAATATATTATTATATCTCAAAATAAGAAATACTCCCCAATCTAGAAACTACGATAAGAAATTTGACAACTTCTATAATACCTACTTGCTACATACGATATTAAGAATACGGCTGAGCATCATGACTAGCTTCTATGCATAGCAGTGCAGTCGAATAGGAAGAAGAGTTCCGCTGCTAACGGTTGGAAGCGTATCGAAAGAAATAGGAAAGTAGAAATACTATATACCTAGATGGAGATCAGATAAAGCGCACACTTCTGACTGCCGATTCCGACAGTTTCCTACGCGAGCTCACGAGAAGCGACCGGCAACACGATGAGAGGAAACACTCAACGACAGTAGAATTCTTAAGACAGCTAGATGAGACGAAGAGACTAGATATCTAGTAGCTACAAGACACTACATTTTTAAGTGTAAATCCAAGAAAACTTTCTTTTGAAGAGGAATAATCGACTGAGTAACATTCTATACCTACTCAAAACTCAATAAAAAATCTATCAGCAATACAATACTAAAGTTCAGCTCCTAAGGGCATACTTTCATTACCCAGCAATCTATTTCAGGAAACTTCTATCATGTATATTTAACAACTGATAAATATTCTGTAAAGAGCCTAGGTTTACAGAAAGACAGACTTGCTATGTGAGGAGGTTGCGGTGGGCGGGAAGGCCGGGAGTTTATCTCGATATACCTTGACAGTTGGGCAAAGGTGTGGACCAATCCCCTGACGGCTGACAGACCACCTCGACGGGCCCCCGCAGGCCGAAGCCCGCGCCGCAGCTGAAGACCGCTCGGCCGCCCACACCGCGGCTCAGTATGGACACCCGCAGGTGTGGGTCTGTCATGTTGGCCAACTCGGCGCACTCCACGCCTGTAAACATTGCGCAGAGTTACGTGCGACGTTCCTCGTGCGGCGTTCGCATTCGTCATGGAGGCGCTGGAACCTGTTGCGACAGACGAGATCGGCAGTGGAACTGTCTTCGATAAACAGTTCTAAAGAGATTTCGAAGTCTTTTACAGAGTTGCAGGACCTTGCAAAGTGAAGTGGAAGGTCAGGAGAATGATTTCTCACAGAAATTACATTTTTTCAGTAACTAACAAGTAACAAATCAAAAAATTCAAATTTCCATTGTTTAAGAACAATGAAAATGTGTTTTGCAACTGGGTAAAAACATTCTCTTCAACCTTCCCCTCAAACACGAATTCATGCCTCAAATACCAAAGTGTACTAACCGGTTCTGGAAACTTGAAGGAATCGGTTCGGAACCATTTTACCGGGTAAGCCCTAACCTAGACCTGCCTAATGTATCCACAACCCTGATTATCATGATGTTAAAACGAAACTGACATTCCCCTGGCGTAACCCTCCATCCAATAGTTCAGCAAAAGTTCGTAAACATTCTAAACAAATCGGCACACTCAATTTATTTACTAATCAAATAGTAATGGAAACGTGGCCAGCGAGATAATGTAAAGTAACAACAATTGGGTATGGATTCCTAGATAATTTGCCTCGTTTAGATCCCGGTTGGAATTTGGTTCCAAATATATCGTCAGTTTAGTATTAAACCACTCAACATCTTTCAGAAGCAAGGAAGGAAGCAATGTCTACGTACTGGGATGCAATTCACCTGAAAGTAAAAATAGTGAAATAATAAATTATTAAAAGGTAAAAAATACAGCCAATATTAACACAATTTCTGCTGTTTTCACACCAAACTGTGAAAGACAATGAGGTACAGAAGAATTTTGGGACAAAGTTTTGTAATTATTTAAACATGATTAAAGATCAATGATCATTTAGAATAGATTCAAACTAACTACACTTTTTAAACAACTTATTTTAGGAAGTTAAAACATTTATCGGTATAACAACAAGTGATTGAACTGTGAAACTGTTGTAGGAGCAGAAAGGTTACTCACTCTCGCAGATGGGGAACGGCCCGCTCCAGTTGCCCGAGGGGAGGCAAGCCAGCTCCGGCGCTCCGATCAATGAGTTGCCGTTGTCGCAGTTGAAGAGGACGCGAGTGTTGAGCTTGGTGCTGGTCGTGCTGAGGATCAGTCCTTTGCGCGGAGGAATCACTGGACAGTGCACGGCTGGAAGAAGGGTCATCAGCATCACCGTCAACCATCTGGACCGTCGTGGATCTGGACTTCATCCAGTTACTGAGCTACTGGGATGATTCCACTAATGTACCACATCAACCTTCCTCCCAACTGCACTTCGAGAGAAAGAGGATCCATGGGGAAACTGTGTGGTGTCAAAAGTCCACGCTTAATTTATTGAATACTTCATTGCAAAAAAATAACAAAATACTATATTCAATTATGATGATTGATGATAATGATGATGATGATGATGATGATGAAGAAGAAGATGGTTTATTCAATAAATACAAAACATTTACCTACAAATAATTTCACACCACTTAAATACAAAATGAGTAATGACCAAAATGGTAAAGCCCCATTTACACGGTAAAATTTCCTGTCAAATCTTTTATAAAATCTTTTCGTAAAATCTTTTAGTAAAATCTTTTACAGAAATAGAACATGTTTTATATCATAAAAGGTTTTACAAAAATCTTTTACAGAAATAGAACATGTTTTATATCATAAAAGGTTTTACACAACCCTTTAACAAAACATTTTACGAAGATTTACCATCAAATTGGCTTGTTTACACGGTAAAATTTCTTTTACGAAAAGATTTTACAGGAAATTTTACCGTGTAAATGGGGCTTAAGCCTCTAGAAACAACTAAAAAATATTTAGAACTAGGTATGTAGTTTTGTTTTGCCCCACATTAAATAAATAATATACTAAAAAACTAAATTTTGCTCCATTCTGACCATTATTATAAGCTTAGTATGAAGACTTCCAAAAAATCTCCTTCATAACAAGTATAGGTAATTGTACAAATTACAAAAAACACTGACTGACATAATTCTTTTTCTTCAACCTTCACTTGAGGTCATCCTATACATGGAATGAAGAAGACCCACCTTGTACGATGATGTCGACCGAGTGTTTGTGTCTCGTGGGCGTGATGCACGTGAACGTGCCGGTGTCGTCCTTGGTCGCGTGCTGGATGCTCAGGCGGTACTCGAGCTGCGCGTCCCTCGCTGCGTCTGTCACCCAGCCCTCGGGATATATCCTGAGACGTGGCACTCGGTTAGAAGAAGCAGAGAGGTGGCGGGAAACAGGAGGGATCCTACGTCGAGATAAATAAATAAATATCGTGACCCTGCTTCCAACTATTGTCGGGTCAGGGGGTGGGATGATCCCACCAATGTTCTAGGGCACTTGAGATCTCAGAGCCGACTTGCCAAGTCCGACACTCCACACTTCTTCAATCTCCTCTTCCACTTCTTCAGGCTCCTCTCTTTCCACCAGTTCCCTCCATCTCTCTCTGTCTTCCCACCACTTCTCTGTTGTCATTACTCCCCAACACACTCCTCTTTCTTCTGCGGCTGCCTCTATTCCGTTCATCCATTTAGTTCTAGGTCTTCATGCCTTTCTTCTGCCACCCATGGCTGCACGCTCTGCCTCTCTACATGGTATCCTCTCTTCTCCCATCCTCTTCATATGTCCGTACCATCTTAGCCTCTCTTTTCCAAGTTTAAATCTAAATCTAAGTCGAGATATGACGTTTAATTATAAGATAATTGAATACTTGATTTTTATTTAAACTCAGCATAGAATATGTTCGTGTCATATTTTTCAAGAACCTTCGAACATCAAAAACTTATATTTTATTCTTCAGTCTTGAAAGGAAATGACGATTGGTACCTATCAAAACAGGTGGAACTACTTTGCTGCAATAAACGTTAATCAATAATTTCTGTACAGTTTGAGAAAGGAAATACAATCTGCCTAAAAAGGTTATATTTATTGCATAATCATGAGTTGAAATCAACTGAAATAATAGATTCATTTCATAAAACCTTAAAGTGCCCCACACACGGTCAATCTTACTTGACGACTTGCATGACAAGCCCGGCATGACATGCTAATTTGATCGTGTGTGGAGCAGATTTGATGGCTTGTCAAGCCTGGAATTTGGCTTGAAGGAGTTCCAACAGAAACTGAAATCGAGCTTCATGCTCATGCAAGACGACAAGCAAGTTTGATGTGTGTGGAGTCATCAATCTTGCTTGAACATAAATAGCCAATCAGCATGCAGAGCCGGAGCACGTGACCTTTCAGCTCACTCAGCTGTTTTGCTGTTTTGTAGTTGTTTGGAAGTTGCGCAATAAAGTGCGCATGACCCCAAAGGTCTGAACTGTCAAACCTAAATTGAACGTGTGTGGGCGTTGTTCAGGTTTGTCATGCCGTCATGCCGGGCTTGTCAAGTAAGTTTGTCATGCAAGATTGACCGTGTATGGGCCACTTAACAATTCAGGTTTGCCAGACTTTTGGGTGGACGTTGAACAACGTAAAGGATCTCTAAATGTACACTTCAAAAAATGGAGCCCAATTCTGTAGATAATTTTCCCCTTCTCCAGTGGTACACAGAGTCGCTGTACTAAGGGTGATTAGCTTTTGTAGATTTTCAAAGTCAATTTGCGCAAATACGTGATACATGATGGAGCCACTTTTGGCAAAATGGAAACTGTCAGTCTCAGATTCACTTATTTGTTTTTACAGTTTGTGTTTTTCAGTGCAGTGAAAAAAGGAGAAACAATTGAAATTGAAAAATTTTGTTATAAATGTATTTTTTTAGCCATAACAAACAACTGAAGCAAATATTTATATTTATACGAATGTGCCCCTGTCATCCACCATTTACCTAGTACCTACCATAAAAGCCACCAGAGTGTAGTCATGTTTCCTTGTTTTCTCGAATACAGTAAATTCATGATACTTGCTTGATTTCGTTTCTTCGGTTGACGCTCCATCGTTGGTTTGTGGTTTTGGCCCTAAGAAGGGCCGTTTGCCACGACGTTTCGGCGAAGTTTGTTCCGCCATCCTCAGGTGTTGGAGGTCGAATGATAATTCATGATAAAAATCATGATAAATTCACATGGTCGAATTCATGATAACAAACTTCGCCAAAACGTCGTGGCCAACGGCCCTTCTTAGAGCCAATACCACAAACCAACGATGTAGCGTCAACCGAAGAAACGAAATTAAGTAACTGCAACGGCTCCCAGACTCTCAGTCAAATTCATAATATTAATAATAATCTATCCGCTGGTTCCAATTTAATGGGTCAGGGGGTGGGTGTTCCCACCAACACTAGGGCCGCAGGACTACTGGAGACCGGCTGGCCACGCCTGGCATCTCCTCCTCGTCTTCTTCTTCTTCCTCCGCTTCCAATTGTTCCACAAATTGCCTCCACCTTGTTCTGTCCTCCCACTGTCTCTCAGCCTCCAACTCACTCCAACTTTAAAATTTTCAGATCATCTTTATATTTTTAATTTTTTATTTTGTCACCTACCTGTAGCTATGAGAAACATTCCACTTGGGCGTGCCGAACCTGCGCACCCACAGACACTCCATGTGCAGGATTGTGCCGGGATAGACGATGAGTTTGCCGTCGTTGGTCTGCGCGATGGGCCCCAGCTGGTGGCGGAACAAGATGGTGGGCGGCTTCTCCAGAGCGTAGTCGTTCTCCTGGTTCAGTCCGAAGCAGACCGGCTTGTTGCCGTCCCACTCCCCGCCCACGCACTTGCGGCGCGTCGAGCCGATCATCGAGTACTTCCCGATGTCCACGCAGCGAGATACCTGGCAGATTCACTCACAGTTACAGCAGGCAAAGAATAGGTTGCTTAGGAATATAATATATATTCATGAAATATTGCTTGTTTTCATCTCCATTTTTTATTTTAAGCTAAGTACAGTAGTTGAGCCAACTTGCAAAGACAAATTAAGAAATTAAGTTATAATTTTACTATCAAGCTTTATCAATTTTTAAAATCAACAATTTCCTATAGGGCAGGGCTGCCGTTCCTACGGAATTTATCCGTTCCTACGGATATTTGGGGTCAGATAAGGATTCACGGAATTGAGTCTAAAACTACGGATTTCCTAGCTGGTCTAATAAAATTAGCAATTTGTCAGTTTGGATGGCATATTTCTAAGTATTCAGTATATGTAGTTTGAGCAGTTGATAATGTGCGGGAGAGTGGATAGCTTGTAAGAGGGTGTGAATGGCGTTTATTGTAGGTGGTTTAGCTATACAAGTGAAGTGTGGTTGTGTGATTGGTTGAGTGTGGCTGATGGGGATGGGGGATGGGGGAGAAAGCGGTCGACCTTGAAGCGCCTGAAGGCAGTCACTTGTTTGTCTATGCCAGCTGTGCCACTTGTTCGTCGCTCGCGTTGGGTTATTGACCTGCTTCTTTTCGCCTTTTGCGTGAGTTAAAATGAACACACGTTGGCAGCAAACATACAAATGCGAGTGGGAAAGTGAACTTCCTTGGGTTAGGAAGGCGAAGAAAGATAGTGACGCTTTCTGTAAAGTGTGTAATAAAGATTGATCAATTGTGTCGGGTGGGATTAAAGATTACGCAGACACGAGATCACTCAATACCACGTAAAAAAATGCGCGAGCCGGGAAACCAGTGCACAGATGACCAATTTCGTCGTCAAAGATAACAATGGCGTAGTCGACGCATTCATGACGCGTGGACACCTTATGATCTTCGATTTCCATTCATAGCTGTCAGACCAGTCCCAGCCCTCCCCCACCCCTCCTGTCATGTTCTCCATGTGTTTATCTTCAAGTGGCCACTTGAGATCAGGAAACCGTGATTTGCTGTGTTTTTATGGTTTTTGATAGAACTACGGATTTCTACGGATTCTTCATGCTTCACACAAGGATTTTAATTTTTATATGGCGGCAGCCCTGCTATAGGGTAAATGAGTTAATGACACAAAAGTAAAATTACGATTAGTTATAGTTATGTCAAATGAAGTTTTTTTGTTACACTAAAATAATAATTAAGTAAATAATTCGTTATCCTACTGCTGTCACCATTTGTAATGTCCCTGCAAAATTTAAAATTTTGAGAAAATGTGTCCAAAATCAACTGTGGTTATTGTAGAGGTACGATTGAACAAAAGACTTGTTAATTTCATATCAAAAATAATAAATATGCTTCCTTACGTAATCAGAATTACAATGCCACCGACAACCCCTCGCACTCACCAGCACGGATCCTCCCGGGAACTCGACGTACTCCTCGGTGATGTGCTGGTCGTTGTAGAACGTGGCGAGGTTTGGCTCTGCGTTGCGGAACATGCAGCTGCTGTTCCTGAAAGCGCCGTGCGTCATGTCCAAGAGGTCGTCGTCCTCGCAGCTCAGCGACCGGCCCACCCAGCTGCCGTCCTCGCACACGATGCGCCACGTGGTGCGCTCACCCATGATCGTGGCGATGCAGTTGAAGGTCACCTCCGTACCGTCCGTGAAGCTGTGACGAGAGATGAAGAGTTCACATGGTGAGAGAATACATGTCAATACTTCATTACTTGGTATTGCTTTTGTTACAACATTAAAGTTGACAAAAGTTCACAACGAAGTCAAGTTAATCGATAAAATTAGCTCATGCTTATCTCCCAGCTTATGATTAGCTTATGATTAGCTCCCAGCTTATGTTTAAAGCTTTATAAATGAATACTACTTTACTGAAAGGAATTAATTCTTTTGTAAAGAATTTTGGAAAAGTAGATTGAAAAGTAGATTACTTTCCAATTCTTTCAAGAAACAGATTAGTTAAGTGCAGTTGATATTCGACAAAATTGTAGAGTTAGGTTGCATTTCACATGGTTGTGCACTTTTCTAGTACTATCCTGAGATATCTTAAACATGTTGACCATGATTTTTATCATTACCTGTCTTTTGCAATGTCATAAGCGCTCCTGGAATAAATAAATCTAGTCAGAAGCCCTGCTCCGTCAATGAGTCGCGTGAACTCACCTCCTCTCGTTCTCCTCGAGCGGCTGTCCGTCTCGGAAGACCAGCGATCCCTGGACGCGAGCCGGCGGGCCGCACGTGCGACGATAGCCCATCGGGAAGTCGATCTCCGACACTTCGCCGGCCTTGGAGATGTCACTGCCTCCTTTAAACAAAGAGTCGACCTCGGGTAGTTTAAGAGTGCCGTCTGGAACACACGAGAGAAGGACCATGCCATCACCCGGTGTGTCAGATTGAGAAACAGAACAAACATCGCTCATCGTCTACAGATAGCTTTAACTCATCAGGAATAATGAAAAACATACACTTTCTGTATGTAAATGAAATGATGAAAATCAAGTAAATATTGAGACACAATCTCTATGTAAATAAATTTTGATGAAATAAAAACAATTAAAGTAACTTAACTCTTTAACTAATAGTGAGTTAATGCAAGCAACTCACCTGTCACCACTCAATTATTTGAAGAAAGGTACAGAAAAAAATTATGTTTCCTTTAGGGAAGAGTTACGAAACCAATCTTTTTGATAAATTTGGGAATAAATACTCAAATATAATGCAAGTTCATGATATTGTCAAAACAAAAAGTAAAAAAAATGGGGGCAAAATCAATCTTTTCTTCATAGAACATGTTGAATATATGTCAAACGGACGGGCATACCAGTTAAAACATGTGTTTTGATTTGGTGGGCAAAGTGCTGAATAAAGTACCTACATAAGAGAAATTACTAAAATGACATGGAGCCTATTAGATTTTCAAATAAATGTGTCTAACATGTTGCACTGTTCTGCAACTAGCCCAATGGTGATGGATGAATAATTGATGATATTATGAAAACAGATATGATAATGAAGAATGCGAGAGGATGGTGGGCATAACGAGGTTGTTGGGATATGCGTTCCCTGCATTTGCCTCTCTATTGAGGATAATCTAAAAAAAAACTAAAAACTTAGTCATGAAAGTCTGCCAAGGGAATCAAACTCAGGTCTCCATGAGTGATGTCTCGTTCAAGTCCATGGCGTTCCCTATAAGCAACATGCTCCATGATAGATGAACTGACTGACGAGTGAGATTGAAGACTGGACTCACTTCTTGCCGCCAGGTTGCGGTGGTGCAGCCTGCACGCCGGCGTCCTCGGCCTCAGCTCTCCGAGTACGCACTCGACTGGCTTGGCGGTGGACTTGGAGTAGTCGCTGTCGCAGGAGAACTGAACGTGAGAGCCGTTGGCGATCGTCAGGCCCGCTCGGTAGCCGTCCAGGTACTGTCCGTGCGTTATCTGAGGCAGCTCGCAGGGCGCTGTCAACATCAAGCACGACTTCACACCAGACAAAACATAATGAATGTAGACAATATTGCATTCTTGACTGTTCAGTGGAAATAGGTAATTTTTTAAATTGTAACTTGATTATGTCTCATACTATTTCCTTAATTCTTTGAAACGTAATGTTCCATAAGATTCATAGCTTGCAAGGGCTGAGCACACTGTAGGTACCCAATAGCAAAAATGTCAATAATATTGTTAAAATTTTTCAAAATGTTTATCAATTACTTTAACTTCTATTACTTTTATAATTTACTAGAAGGTAGTTGTTTACCATATTTTGCTTGCAAAAGCAAGAGATTTTAGTAAGAGATTCGTTATCGTAAAGATTTTATCTTCAAATCGAGATCAAATGTAGTTGGTAATACTTGCCCAAAAGATGGCATTTAATTAAGGATTTAAAAGTAACTTTATGCAAGTGTGTGTGTTTATGCTTGACAATGACATACCTAGATCTTTCTTCAGACAAGTAATCTCAGAATGTGTAGTAATGTTTGTACTCACAAGGGGAACATTCCGGCTGACTGGTGATGGCCCAGTCACCGTGCCAGCACCGCAAGTTGCCGGGCCCCTTGACGTTGTACCCGTGCCGGCACGAGAACTGCACCACTTCTCCGTTCAGGATGTCCTGCGTGAGGTTCAACAGCGAGGTCGCGCCGGCCAGGCGGTACAACCCGTGAGGCGTCATTGGAACACGGCATGGCACTGAAACAAGTTCTCTGTTTACTGTCTCTCATTAGCAGCAACCTTGCTTTATTGTGTAGGAAACAACAGGTAGGTACAATGCAACGTCTATACAATATTCCCTTCTAAAGGTTGAGCCGATCGAGGGATTTCAGTACTCGCAAGTATTCGGCTTTTCCCACTTCGTGACGTCATGGAGTAGGACACAGCCGGCAACTATTTGATAGTCTGTATGCGCTGGCATGTGATTTAGATAGAAACTGTCCTACGTCATGGAGTAGGACACAGCCGGCAACTTCTTGATAGTCTGTATGCGCTGGCATGTGATTAAGATAGAAACTGTCCTACTCCATGAGGTCACGAAGTGGGAACGGCCGAATACTTCCGAGTACTGAAATTCCTCGATCGGTTCAACCTTTAGAAAGGAATATTGTATAGACGTTGGGTACAATGAAAGAAGGAGAGATTTCTTAGAGATAGGTACCTATAAATGTACTTCCAACATTAAAAAAATCCACTTACAGAACTAATATGAATACATATAATGAACATTTCATTCTAAATGACATTTGATAACTTAGTCTTTAAACTTAGCAACGCACCCTAAAAACTGGGCAATTTATGCAAATTCTATACCCCATCTCCCAATTGTATCCATTTACTTTTTGATGAACACACTATAAATCTATAAAAAAATTTAAGTTACACTCTTTTAAAAGTTGGTGGAAAGAGTTCCGAAAGGAGATAATTCCAAACTGGGCCCTTCACTACGAACCGGAGGGCAGACGAGACATTGGTCGACCAAGAAATCGATGAGCACCCTGATGATGACCGAACGAGCTTCTAGGCCAATCTTTGACGGAAGAAGAAGAAGAAAGAGTAGCTAAGAACCAAAGTTCTAACACATAATCAGAGTGTATTCTAAAAAAATTACAGACTAGTGAATAAGAAGTTTAAAAATATATTCAAAGAAAACCTCTCCCTACAAATCCTACAACAAGCAAATAACCATACTCCTGACTCACATATTTCACACTCCGGATAGTCGGGCTTCCAAAACCCCCGGGAGCATCGCGCGGTCGTGTTGAACCCGATGTTGAGTCCGTATCCCTTGCCGCACGACACCAGCACGACGCTGCCCTGGCTGTGCGACTGGTTCTCGTTCTTGCCAGCCTTCACGATGGTCACGTTCGTGAAGGGTTCGTTGCTCAGAGGTTCGCACGGACCAGCTAGAGCAAGGTGTGACAATTCAAATAGATTTCAAGCCAACTTTAAGAGTTAGGTATGCAAATGAGTTTAAATAATTATAAAGATTATTTAAGGATGAAGGATAAAGGATTAAAGGATAAAGGATGAAGAGGATGGGAACAGGGCGAGTGCCAAGGCGGGTGTTTGAGTCGGCTACTTCGGGACCACGCAGAGTAGGAAGATCAAGAGAGAGGTGGATTGGAGTTATTAAGGAGGATGTGTTGGAGAGAGGAGGAAGTTGGAGTGAGTTGGAGGCTGAGAGACAGTGGGAGGACAGAACAAGGTGGAGGCAATTTGTGGAACAATTGGAAGTGGAGAAAGAAGAAGAAGACGCCAGGCGTGGCCAGCCGGTCTCCAGTAGTCCTGCGGCCCTAGTGTTGGTGGGAACACCCACCCCCTGACCCATTGTTAGGATGGAACCAGCAAATGGATTATTATTATTATTATAAATAAAAATAAAAAAATGATCTTTGTGACCAAGTATTTTAAATAGGCCCAGTATAACCAAAATTATGTTTAGGCTGTTTAACTAACATTTAAATTAATACATTACTAAAAATAAATATATATTAAATGTCTGAAATTTTTGCATTGATGCTATTTGTATCCTTTAAATTCTACTTCTTCAATTATTTTGAAGTAGGTAGGGATCTGATTGAATGTTGCAAATTTAGTCAAAACTGCCTGAACTTTGGTAAAATGCACCCTCAGAAAATCTAAGCAAATTATGATAATATGATATTATTACCTTCTATAGAGTTAATATTCATACTTCAAATCATCAACTAATTAACCTTCTTCTTGTTACAACCAATTTGTAATACTAATAGTATTGTATATTTTACCATTGTGGAATTTATTCCTTCTGGGGTAAAACTTTAATAATAATAATAATAATAATGTAATTTATTGAGCACATAAAATAGGTACACAATTGGTCTGTATTCAACAATCGAGTCGTTGATCTTCCATACATCCATCTCTTCTCTTCAGCTGCTTCACCTCTTCACCGTTTACCTATTTCTTCTTAAGCTATTCATAAAAGTCATTATACATATAGTTGTGCTTCAATGTCAGTGGTAATATTGGAAGAACATCCAAGCATTTGCTTTTTTTAGCTGAGGGAAAACCACTGAAAAAACATTCTCAGCAGGATGTGTGTGATCTTTATTGTTGTCTTCCAATGCACATTACTTCTTGTTCTTGAATTCTTGTTCTTGAATTAGCGTGAGTTTGTTCTTGACTAGTGTCTTGAATGGTATTAAACTTAATGTCTGCTCTTCCCTAGTTGTTGCATTATACGCTACCGAGGCTGAATATGAAAAACAATTCTTAAATTTTGTACCTCGATGAGTGCCAAAGTCGAGCTTTTCTTTGGACCGCGTATCTCTTCCGTGAATATCTTGTCTTCTTCTTAACTTATCATTCAAATATTTAGGTTCTCCTGTTAACAGTATCTTGTGCGTTGCGCATGTCAAGTGAAGATTCCTTCTTGCTTCCATCTTCAACCAATGAAGTTTCTGAATGTAGGGACTTATATGGTGTCTTCTCTTAATATTGAATATAAACCTGGCACAAGAATTCTTGACTTTCTGAACACGTCCTATATCTTTCTTTGAAATGCATGATCCGTAAACGATGTCGCAGTAATTTAAATTTGATATTATAAGTGCCTCAACGAGCTTTGTTTTTGTTGACCTGGTCAGGATTTGTTTAAATCTTTGCAATGTTCGTAGTTTGCCGTAAGCTTTGCTGTTTGCTTTCTGAATATGATCTGTGTATGTCATTTGGCTATCCATGATTAAACCTAAATTCCTTGAAGTTTCTGAAATGGGAATTGTACAACCATTTATATTTAGTTTAAACTCGCTATTAAGTATTTTGATTCGTTGACATTTGCTCCCTATAATCATTGATACTGTCTTCGAAGTGTTTAAGGAAAGTCCTTGACTTTCACTCCATGCAGCAATAGACTGAAGATCTTCGTTTATTTTCTCTTGTGCTGCAGCTAGATCTTGAGGGCGAAAGGTATATAGAAGCTGGGTATCATCTGCAAATTTGTGTATTTTGCAGTGTTTCACACTCTCATCGATATCAGTTGTGTAAACTATGAACAGGAGTGGAGCTATACTTGAACCCTGTGGTACTCCTGTTCTATTTTTCCTTGGCATTGATACGTTATTAGCTGATAATTTTACCCGTTGTTGACGTCCGGTGAGGTAACTTGCAAACCATTTAATTGTCATCTCTCCCACTCCAAGATATGTGAGTTTAGCCAGTAAGAGTTCATGGTTGATTGAGTCAAAAGCTTTTGTAAAATCTAATAGCATAAGACTTGTAACCATTTTCTTCTCCATTCCCTTGATCGCTTCATCAGTTACATCTAGGAGTATTGATGTTGTCCCTCGATTTTTTCTGAATCCTGACTGACTATTGGATAACTAGAGGGTCCCGTCATGTAAAACATGACAAATGTGCACCAGTGAGGTATGCGTAAATATAAAACTACAGCAATATTTGTCAGCAGAGAGTGCGTCGTTAATACACTTGACGTCGTTGATGACCCAATCTTAACAGAATACGTTAACATGAGGAACGAAGAAAAGCAATTTGATCATACTTATTATGATGAAACAATTTCATATAAGTTTCCAAATTTACACCAAGTATTCGTACTAAGTAAAAATAAGAAGAAAAACAATGTATGCGCCGTAAAAAATATATTATATATATACATTACGTTGATACCGTGACCTCATGCCCACGACCTTTTCTTCGTTTGTGATGCTATTACATGGTATCTACGGTTTCATTATATACGTTCCTCAGATGTAGGGCGGAAGTAAATTTGTTTGATTTTGCGGTGCATAATTTTGGATTGTAATCAAGCTCTATCAAGTACCGTTTCACTGTTAACAAATAACGTTAGGTATATTGAAGTATTCTCTTACAAAATCTCATGTCACCATTACAAATGATTGGTTGATGTCAGAAATACAGTTCTCTGAGCTCACTTCAAGAATATTAAAATGGACTTCAGCCCATCTACCTCTAATTAAGGTATAGATATTCAGTTGACAATGTAAAACTTAAACATTGGTGCTTCATACTTTACCAACAGCAACATGAATTCGTTGTCAATGCATGACTCAATAATACAGACTACTCTACGAAATAAGAAACGACTGAAAATGATTAATCTAACAACATTATTTAAAAACTTCGTCGGTTTAGTTGGTTTGAGGGTTACAGAGCCGTGTTGATTAAATGTAGGAAGAAAATAATACGTTTGATCGTTTGCAAATTGTATCTTGAGGCCAATGTTAAAAATCTATCGGCTTTGTTTGGTTTTCATGGCCCTCTAAAATACACAGGAAATGAAAATTTTTAAAAATTACACTTTGACGTTTCTTAGCGTGAAGAAGTTTTCTATATGTAATGGCTCTTTTGAACGGTTATTATGTGTATAGTAGATTTTTTACACACTCAAAGGGATAAGGATTACGTTTTAGGTAAGTTATGGTTATTTCTTTACTTTGCGAAGGCAAAAGACGTATTTTTAGACACGATTGGCAATGAAAGGCCACCATTTTAAATACAAAATAGTGCCGTTTTCAATATAATGTAAAGATTTGGACAGTTATTCTGTGTTTAAATACATTTCTTATAAACACAAAGGGATAAGGATTGCCATTTAGGTAAGTTTCAGTTATTTATTTATGCACAAAGAGCAGAAGATGTATTTTGGACATGATTTGGGCAATGTAACGTCGACCATTTTAATTTTAAATACAACATAGAGAGTGTGCGCGCGAAATTGAGAGGATGCGCGCGCAGGCGTTCCTGACACACAGACAGAACTGCGTAACTATAAGTAAGATAATTTCAGTTCTTCTAGGTATGCAGTCAGTTGTTTTACAACAATTCTTTCAAGTATTTTGGACATTGTAGTGAGAATACTTATGGGTCTAAGGTCTTTGAATTGTTTTGGATGCGAGCATTTTGGCAAAGGTGTTATTACTCCTTCTTTCCATAGAGCAGGAAATATTCCAGAAACAAGAGACAGATTCACAATACTGTGTATAGCATTTAAACAGTTTGGCATGCATAGAAGTAATGTATTGATATTTATATTATCAATGCCTGTTGCTTTGGTCTTAATTTTCCTCAATTGATCAACTATTTCTTCTGTACTAACTGCTCTGAGCTCAAAGGCATTTTTTGACGTAACAGTGTGAGTGTTGTTCTTGTATTGATCAATTATATTTGAAGCAATTAAAGAATTTGGTATTGAATCAACATAATAGTCAACATAATTTACACCTCATCTAATTTAATTTCATCTAATTTACACCTCAGTTATCAATTTAGTAGAGATGGGCCGATACCGATACCGATACTCGCAATACCACGGATACCCATGGTATCGGTATCGGTCAATTTTAATGCCATTTTTACGATACTTCGATACTTATTACTTTTTTAGTTGAAATTTTGAATTGTGGACGTTTTCCCGCCATTGGTGCTCATTGGCATCACGTCAGTGAGCTGTATCACCATTGGCAGATGCCTCAACCAATCAGAGCCAAGGTTGCAAGTGACATAATCTCCAAAAAAAATCTCTAGTTTTGTGAATTTTGATTGAATTGAGACTTTGGTGGACAGGAACTACAGAAATATAAAGAAATAAAAGTATCGGTGATACTATCGGTATCGCTAATCATAAAGTGAGTACCTATCAGTATCGGTATCGGTGAAAAAGTGGTATCGACCCATCTTTACAATTTAGGCACATTCTGTTGGAAGATTAACTCTGAAGATGTTCTATTCATACACTTGAAAAATGAAAGTTGCAACTCACGTTTGCCCTTGACTCCCTTTATCTTCCCGCGTCCACCCTTCTGGTTCTTGCTGCCCTTCCTCCCGACCGGCTCCTTCCCTCGTTGCCCGCCCAGCTGCGTCTGCTTCTGCTGTGTGTGCGTGCCGGAGACCATTGCTCGCTTCACTCGGCTGGTGATCACTTGTGAGGGCTCCACGATACCTGACACGTAACAGTATGAAGAAAATCAATGAAATGAAATATGTAGGTAGGTACGTTTTCAGATTGTGTGAATAGTAGAGGAGGTACCAAGAGAGGGGTACATAAATGGGCTTCTTTGGGGTATCTATTATATGAGTGTTAAAGTTGTACAAATTCATTTTGAAGAAATGTAAACCCTGTAATTTTGTCATCTTTTACAATAAAAATACTATAAATGACAGGTCACTAAGTACCTCAAGCAAGATATTTCTTTTATCAATCTTGATACTTGATAGGAACTATATTTTAGAATAAGGAAGAGCCAAAGTACGGATTAAAAAAAAAATAAACTTAGGCAATAAATTAAAATCGCAATGGAGTACGTACTAGTAAGTAATTGAAGAACAGCCTATCCTCAATATAACAATAGACTAGCGTTTAGTTGGTGTCCTAATGCTTACTCTTGAACACGTCGACGATGCCTGCCGGTTCCTTCACTTCGCTGATGTCCCTCTTTGCCCGCAGTTCCGCTTCCTTCGCAGTGCGCTGCGCCATGAGAGCGCGCAGGCGCACTGATCGGACGGAACGGCTCCAGCGCAGTCGCGGGTGCAGCCCGGGAACACACCTGCGCATATAGGTACACATAAATCAACTACACAAAAGGAAACGTCAATTACATTCTCAAATCATGCAAAGATATTTAGGTAGGATAAATTAAATAGTTGCCATTCAAGTAAAGGTATTTTAATAGGTACCTACCCCTATGGGCCAAAAGAGGCAAATGGTATTTTGTGTATTTCATGTGTAATAATAATAAAAAAAATATATCTACCTACCTACCTAATATAATTTCTTGAAAGTTTAAAGCTTACTTATTTAGGTAATAAATTAGGGGTAATTAGGGGCAAATAAATTTGCCCCTTATATTTATAAGGGGCAAATTTATTAGGGTAGGTTATTAGAGTAATTAAATTTGTGCAACAAGGCTACCTAAATTTTAAAAAGGTAGTAGTCTCTTAGAAACCGAGTAGGGTATACCACAAGAGAAAGTGAACATAATCTACATAAATGGGCTGCATTTCTTGTAGAAGGGTGTTCACATTTGATATTGTCTCATCATCTCATGATACAGATACAAATAAGTCACCTACCTCGGCAGAGCCTTGGGACTCCATCGACCACCGATGCACGTGGCCCCCGGTGGTCCGTCGGCGAGGATGTAGCCGCGATCACAGTCGTACATGATCTGCTTGTTGTTGGTCACCTTGCGCACGTACGGGCGGTAGTCGTAGAGCCCCATGTTGCCCACCAGCATGACCTTGCCGTTCTCAATGTAGCCGGGGAACGGGCAGTACACTGTGGGACATGCGAAAGAATTTAGAGGACTAAGTTGACATACAAAAAACAGACCTAAATCTACAAAGTTTCCACCCTACCTTCAAATGTTGTAAATCTCTTTTAGTCGGTAGGTATATTTTAAATAAAAAACAATTGTTTTTAGTCCTAACAAATTAGAAATTACTAATTTTCATTGCATAATTACCTATATGTTCAAAATAAGATATTATGTGCAATACAATACTCGTATTTTTTCATTAAATTTCTACAAATTTAAATAAATTATAATTTTCCATTATCTAAGGAAAATGTTGATTTCTCTGGTGAAAACAGTGTTTTTGTTACTACCAGTCAGGTAACGCAGGTTATAGAAACATTGATCGATATAAAATTAAGAAAATAATAGAACAAAAAATAATGTATACGAAGAAAATGGTAGGAAAAGACAGTTAGTAAAATTTTTGAAGCATGACAAATTGAACAAGTTGTGATGTAACTGGTCCGCCTACCTTCTTGGCAGTAAGGTGGAGTTCCGGTCCAGTTTCCATAGAGACACTCCGTTGTGTTGGCACCCCTGAGCGTGTATCCATCCTTGCACTTGTATCTTGCCTTCATGCCATGGTCCGTCTTCGGAGCAATGACCATGCCGTTCCGTGGCGGCTTCGGCATGCGCTTGCAACGAGCTGTCACAGAGAAAACACAGTCAGAAGGACAGGGTGCCATACCTCGTAGCATTATTGTCGCTAATTTTGTAAAATCGTCGTCATAATAAGAAGGAAATTTGCCATTAACATTTAATATCCCAAAAGGTTGGAGCCTTAAGGGGGTTTCACGGTTACGGCATAGGAATGAGAATTTGCTGTAATTCACACCAAAGATTAATGAAACCATATTACATACAACTAGCAAAAAATATTTGCCCCTTACGGTATGAAATAATTAGATATTCTTGATTGAAGATCATCTTTTCCCCCATAAGATAACACAGGGAGACATGAAATCGTCCCGTAAAATTGGTCTTAAATTGCTCCTAAAACCGCAAGAGGAATGACAAATTATTGAAAAAAGTCTCAAATTAAAGATAATAATTTTTAGAATAAGACTGCCGTTTCAAAATATGGGGTCACGGGCCAAATAAGAAAGAAAATGTGTACAATGTGTGAAATTTACCATAAATCTGGCAACATTGCACTACAAATATGAATTATTTTGGGATAGTTTAATTGGAACTTCAATTAAAAACATATAATTGGAGCACACGGTAAGATATAATTGTTTTATGCTGTTGTTTGAGGTATTATTTCATCAGAGATTTGTGTGAATTACGGCGAATTCTAAGCACCTTGGCTGGAGCAGTGGGACCACTTTAAAGCAGAATTTATTTGATTTCTTTCATATATATAAGTCTCGCAAAACCATAGGAAAGTATTAGGGAAACCATCAAAAACCATCAATTACAAAAAGGAATATTGGTAAATAGCGATCTTATGGAATCATTTTTATAACTCTTTAAATAAACTGGAGGCCATCTAACCTGGCTCGCATCTCGGAATGTGTGTCCAAGTGCCATTGTTGCAGGAAACGGGACGATTGTCGCTGGGCAAGAACTCGTAGTTGACGTCGCAGTCGACGCTGAGAAGTTCTCCGTGTTGCACCACCGTCGTCCCGTTGATCAGAGTCTCGTTGCGGCCAGTGACGATCAGAGCGTTGCTTGCGAGCGAGACACGGCCTTGCTGGATGCCGGGAACCACGCATGGTGCTGGGAACAACAGATGTAAATGTCAACAAAAAGGACAATGAGTTTAGTTATTTGATTCTTGCCTCGGTTAGCACTAAGCTGTGTGATTATGGCTTGACCATTAAAAATCCCAATTACAATCAATCATCTAGGTAATACCTACCTACCTAGGAGTGGAACAGAAAGTTTTTTGAACTGTACGATCTTACTAAGATTATGTGACTGTAATGTAAAGGAAATTTGAACAACACTGTTAGCACTGGTTTACAAATTCGTGGATTGAGTAAAATCAAAGATAAAATCACCTGTCAATGATTTCAATGTAGACTATAACAATGATTTCAATGTATATTATACAAATATATTCTCAGATATTCAGGGAAATATGAAACACTTCATTCAAAGATACGGAGATAAAGCCTTCAGAAAGTACAAAGCAGTTCAGCTACTACATTTGAGGTTAGATCGTCAAGTGAAGCGTGCTGAACTTTCAAGGTCACAGAATTAGTAATTTCACAGGCCGACCACACCAAAAGGTGTGGTTGTCCTGTGATGATAACAATATTTATTTTCGTTTCAGTTTCCAAAATGTTATAGTTTAAATTATGGAGAATTCAAAATTACTGATGGTATCAAGTTAAAAGTGGGTTCATGTTCATTTTTAAATTTTTCATGTGGAGACCAAGAATCACACCAAGTAAACCAGTAGAAGGCAAGACGCACCTAGACATCTTGGCAGCGGATACCTCCACCTGCCGTCAATCTGGCAAACGGACGACGTATTACCCTCCATCTTCATATTGCCGTGGCAACGGAAGATGAGGCTGGCTCCTAGCCCTGTGCCGGCCTCGATGTTTTCGAGCCAGCCGTTGTACAGTGGCCCCGGGTGTCCGCAGTTTATCTCTAAACCGGCACCGAGAACAGACAATACGAGGAACAATAAACACAACGTGGTCTGTTGCTCTTTCATCAGCGATCAACATCGTGACAGAAGACTTTCAATAAGATCAACATACGGCCTTGAGTAGACCACATATGTTTATCTTACATAAAAGTTCTCAATGCCATGTTGATTGGTTATGAAAAAGTACATGAATTGAATACGACAGAGAGAAGAAAGAGATATTAAATAAAAAGAGAGAAAATCTACGGATTTCATTGTTTCCTTCGTATTGTCTATTCGGGGTACAACGGGGATGGTACGTACCTGATTTACCAAGTCGAGACCCAGATGATGTAATTGAAAATAATGTAAAAAATATTTAAAAGAACTAATAAAGCATGCAATACTTACGTCATGCAGTTTGGTGTTGCAGCCTTCACACAAATATACAGTCACTCTTCACAAAATGTTACATAATTTCAAAATGTATCCAAAATTGTACACAGATAATTTAATGAAACTTACAGTGCTATGCTGTAAATGAATTATAAGTTATTGATGCTAGGTACAAACTACTTCTGTACGACGAGAGTCAGAGAAGATGAGTAGAATCTACTAAATTGGCTCCATTTCTTGGAATATTTATATGATTTAGCAGCTTTAAAGTTGTCAAATTTCCACTTTGCCGGTATAGCTGAATGGTTGAACTTTTTGCTTACATGTGGACTTAATGACAAAATGAAAATTAGTTTAATGTATATAAACTCCAAGAAATGGAGCATTTAATGTAGATTCTATTCCTTTTCTCAATGATAATTTTGATTAATATTTTATTTGATTTTGAAGTGGGTTTTAAATTTCAAACTAATTTAGCAACTAATTTTTTGAAGCTCTATCATTGACTGTCGGTGCAATCGGACGCACCTTTGCATTGAGGGATTGGTCCCGACCACTTCTTGTCTGCGCCACACTTGCGCGTCGGAGCGCCGGAGAGCGTGTATCCGTACTTGCACTCGTACGACACCACCGAGTTGTACGAGCTGGACGTGAAGATGGCGGTGCCGTGCGGCGGGTTCTCGGGAGCCGGACATTGTACCGCTGTAACAACTAGCATTGGCGTCAAGTCACACACACGTCAACTAGAGCATCTTTATCAATACTGACATGGAAACCTGCCTTGAGAGTAAATCACCATAACATGTGTCAATCTCTGCTTTGCCACTGGTAAAAGTCACAACTTCAACAAATGTTTTAACTTACTGAGGGCCAGTTTTTTAATACTCTGCTACAACCAGTAGTGAAGCTTAAACGGTCATTCAAGGAATGTCATTGGGGGTTGCAATGGCAATATAGTCCTAATCAACTGTTTAAAATTTAGCAGAGGATTGAAAAACTGTCCCTATAAATGTATGGACGATAAAACTCATTTTCAAAAAGTTCAAATGTCTCGCATATTTTGCCGCTGTTCTAGTTGGCCAATCATTATAAAAACAAAAAATTTATCAGCTAAGGATGTTTGTATTTACGAATTTTTGTGATTTCAACAAATACAATATACAGAAAACTATCTTATCTGTTGATTCCAACGTTTCCAGTAGGCAGTAACTCTATAATTTCAATATCACTTGGGTGCTTCGTAGTTGGTATGGCAGAAAACAACTCTAAACAACAGAGAAGGAGAAAAGAATACACACAAAAAGGGCCCATTACTGCTTCTTGGTGAATTGAACAGGTTACTAATCAAAAATCTCAACTTCTCTGGATTATCTGATTGAAAAGTGTGCTCCGAAAATAAAAAATTGTAAAAACTCGTAAATAACCATGGAAAGTCATATTTGTGTATGGATTATTACTTTTCTCTCAAGCTAAGCAGGATATTTACACAACTACATTTCACAAAGGAAAGCATTTCGGCAACACAGACGTTTTCTGACTCTCTGACAATTTTATAATGGAAAATTGTTTTGTACTCAAACTTTATACATGTTACATTTTAATTTTTGTTCTCTAAAATCCTTCCAAAACGTCAGAGCCTTTATAACACAGTTATGAAATTAAATCCAGTTTCATTCAAAATTTAAAACAATCTAATATGAAGAGGTTCGTTGAAATATTATTAAAATGTATATGGTATAATTACTTGGTCTATGGGGTGGAAGGAAGAGAGTATGATCGAAGCTGCCGAAATGAAGTTTTTGAGGAGTGTTGCTGGTGTATCAAAATTGGAAAAAATTAAAAGTAGTACTATTAGAAAAAAGTTGGATGTTGAAAGTTTGATCTTCAAAATAGGAAGAGAACGATTGAAATGGTATGGTAGGATGAGGAGAATGGATGTAAATAGAATTCCGTGTATAGCATTTGAAAAGACAGGGCAGATCAAGAAGAGACGTGTAGGTCGGCCAAGAGACAGATGGGAGGAACAGATACGTGGTGATTTGAAGGCAAAAGGTGTGGAAAATTATGAGATTGTGGAGAAGGAGCGTTGGTGGGAAGATGATGAAAAATGGAGTGCATTGCTGGAAAAAAGGGAAGAAGAAGAAGAAGAAGAAGAAGAAGAAGAAGAAGAAGAAGAAGAAGAAGAAGAAGAAGAAGAAGAAGAAGAAGAAGAAGAAGAAGAAGAAGAAGAAGAAGAAGAAGAAGAAGAAGAAGAAGAAGAAGAAGAAGAAGAAGAAGAAGAAGAGAAGAAGAAGAAGAAGAAGAAGAAGAAGAAGAAGAAGAAGAAGAAGAAGAAGAAGAAGAAGAAGAAGAAGAAGAAGAAGAAGAAGAAGAAGAAGAAGAAGAAGAAGAAGAAGAAGAAGAAGAAGAAGAAGAAGAAGAAGAAGAAGAAGAAGAAGAAGAAGAAGAAGAAGAAGAAGAAGAAGAAGAAGAAGAAGAAGAAGAAGAAGAAGAAGAAGAAGAAGAAGAAGAAGAAGAAGAAGAAGAAGAAGAAGAAGAAGAAGAAGAAGAAGAAGAAGAAGGAGAAGAAGAAGAATAAGAAGAAGAAGAAGAAGAAGAAGAAGAAGAAGAAGAAGTAAATGAAGAGGAATATGATGAATAAATGTTAAATTAGTTGCTGTATACAATGTTTAGTTTTAGTAAATGCGTTGAGTGTGGCTGCCAACGTAATATTGTTGTTGCCTTAAAATCATTTGCACATTTTTTACCTGCTGTTATAATGGAGAAAAGGCAATAAAGATATATATATATGCATATAGTTTGGTCTATTATAAATCAACACTTATTGAACTACAATACTATAGTTCCATTTAGGAGTTATAGAAGAAAACGTGCATGTTTTCAATCGTGTTGTCTCTAGTTTAATTAAATAAATTCTCATCAAACATTTTAATTGAAAAAAATAATTACTGATTGATACCCATAGGCACTATAACATGTTGGCACAAATCAACTTGACATATTTCCTCATCCAACATATTTTCCATCAATAATTTAGTCAAGAAAATACATCGGAATTCAAGAACTAAATATTAACCCAACAAAACGCTTTCGATATCATTTCATTTCCAGGAATATACTTTTCCCAACGTAATACCACCTCCAGAAATTAAGTATTTTTTTCCACTCCTCCCATCTCACTGTATGAGACACAGATAAGGAATTGTCTACTTTGATAAAATATTTCCAGATATTCCTTGATGTCTGTTCCGGACTCTGTTGCCATGGTTGCAAATCAACATAGCTGCGGTACGAGCGGCTAGAGACAGAAGCATAGAGGTAAGAAGACAGAAGGTGCTCCAGGCGGCATTGGGCGCGCGCATAAGTTTTACTGGGCAGCCTAAGGAATAAAACTCTCTATGGGTAGACAAAGTCGAACTGGCGAAAATTAAAACTGGGCAACTTAAAAAAATAACTCTATGGTTAGGCAGAATTAAAACTTGTAAAAATTTCAAATAAAAAAGTACGACCCCGGCCGGAATCGAACCGGCAACCCCTAACACCGTAAGCCAATGTACTGTCCATTGCGCTACCAGGACGGCGATACTGATTAGTACCGTTCGTAACCACTATATAAATAAAAACATGCGTACCGTTCGCGCATCCTTTATTGCGCAATGTAAAACTTGGGAGCACCTTCTGCCTCTAGCCGTTCTTGCTGCACGAGTCAAGTGGCTGTCATACTCAATGACTCAACACTTACGAACACAAGTTGGCAACTCCTTGGGACTCCACGCTCCATCGGCTTGACAGAATCTCTCTCCTCTTCCGACGATCTGGTATCCGTCAGCGCAGTGGTAGGCGACGCGGCAGCCGAACGTGTAGCATTCCCCTGCGTGCCAGCCGTGTGCAGTGTCCGACGGCGTGCCACAAGACACAGCTGAAATAAGAAAAATCACGTCAATTTTGTAGACACTTTTTTGGATACGATTGGAGACAAAATGGGTTAACGAAATGACTTGAAATTTTAATCGTGATTGTAAAAGACAAACTTAGGGTTACCCCTTGATACATTTTGTATTTCTTATTTCGTTAATTAGTAATAATTAGTAATTTTTTGGTAAAAAATTTGCTATTTTCTTGTCTCGCTGGGGGCCATATAAAATTAAATTTCAAAAATGTGTAAAGTGATAACCCTAAGTTTGTCTTTCATCTAATCATGATTAAAATTTGATATCAATTGGTTCACTGGCTTGGTCTCCAATCGTATCGGAAATATCATCGTTTTGCGCGGTTTTGTTGAATAACCGGCGCATAATTAACAAGGCATGAAGCAAAAATGAAAAAGTGCTACTAATATACAATCAAACTGATCATGTGTACAGTCAGGGAAACTAGATGGTTCATACTCTGCCTCTCTCTGACCCATAACATAAACATGTTTTTATATGGAGCAGAGAGAGATAGAGTATGAACCATCTAGTTTCCTTGACTATACATCCTCTCAAAGTTACACCCACTTATGAAACAATTTTTCTCTCTCAATTTTCTAAAACGGCTGAGCGCTTTTGTATCAACAATTATTGAAAACATTCTGCTCAAAACATTCCTAGACTTACGTTCGCAAGAGAAATCCGGGCCGAACCAAGAGGCAGTCGTCTCAATCGCCAGACACTTAGCTGTCGGGAACCCGCGGGTGTTGTAGCCAGGATAGCAGGAGTACGTCAAGGAGGCGTCGATGTCAAACGTCGTCTGTGACGGCAGCGCGCTGGTGCGAGAGTGTTCAATCAGTGGAGGCGTCTTGCAGTACACTGCAACATGGACCACATCTCAGTTCAAGATCAACATGATGCTCTAGCAGGAGTACGTCAAGGAGGCGGCGATGTGGAACGTCGTCTGTGACGGCAGCGCGCTGGTGCGAGAGTGTTCGATCAGCGGCGGCGTCTTGCAGTACACTGCAACATGGACCACATCTCAGTTCAAGATACAACATGATGCTCTAGCAGGAGTACGTCAAGGAGGCGGCGATGTGGAACGTCGTATGTGACGGCAGCGCGCTGGTGCCAGAGTGTTCGATCAGTGGAGGCGTCTTGCAGTACACTGCAATATGGACCACATCTCAGTTCAAGACACAACATGATGCTCCAGCATGAGTACGTCAAGGAGGCGGCGATGTGGAACGTCGTCTGTGACGGCAGCGCGCTGGTGCGAGAGTGTTCAATCAGTGGCGGCGTCTTGCAGTACACTGCAACATGGACCACATCTCAGTTCAAGATACAACATGATGCTCTAGCAGGAGTACGTCAAGGAGGCGGCGATGTGGAACGTCGTATGTGACGGCAGCGCGCTGGTGCCAGAGTGTTCGATCAGTGGCGGCGTCTTGCAGTACACTGCAACATGGACCACATCTCAGTTCAAGATACAACATGATGCTCTAGCAGGAGTACGTCAAGGAGGCGGCGATGTGGAACGTCGTCTGTGACGGCAGCGCGCTGGTGCGAGAGTGTTCAATCAGTGGCGGCGTCTTGCAGTACACTGCAACATGGACCACATCTCAGTTCAAGATACAACATGATGCTCTAGCAGGAGTACGTCAAGGAGGCGGCGATGTGGAACGTCGTCTGTGACGGCAGCGCGCTGGTGCCAGAGTGTTCGATCAGTGGCGGCGTCTTGCAGTACACTGCAACATGGACCACATCTCAGTTCAAGATACAACATGATGCTCTAGCAGGAGTACGTCAAGGAGGCGGCGATGTGGAACGTCGTCTGTGACGGCAGCGCGCTGGTGCGAGAGTGTTCAATCAGTGGCGGCGTCTTGCAGTACACTGCAACATGGACCACATCTCAGTTCAAGATACAACATGATGCTCTAGCAGGAGTACGTCAAGGAGGCGGCGATGTGGAACGTCGTCTGTGACGGCAGCGCGCTGGTGCGAGAGTGTTTGATCAGTGGCGGCGTCTTGCAGTACACTGCAACATGGACCACATCTCAGTTCAAGATACAACATGATGCTCTAGCAGGAGTACGTCAAGGAGGCGGCGATGTGGAACGTCGTCTGTGACGGCAGCGCGCTGGTGCGAGAGTGTTCGATCAGTGGCGGCGTCTTGCAGTACACTGCAACATGGACCACATCTCAGTTCAAGATACAAGAAGCCAATTCAGCCACTTACATGATGGTTTGAGAATTATCCAGCTCACAGCTCAAGTAGTCTTTTTAGTATTATGTAACATCGCACATGTAAAATGTAACAATGTTTATAATGAAATGGTTATTAACTTTTCTCTCGATGTTTCAGTGTACCAATTTGGTGCGCTTTTAGTTTACCTAATAAATTTGTCTGAGAGGGAATTGGGGTAAAGCCCCCGATGAATTATTATGATGATGAGAGAGTGATGATGTGCGTGAGTGGAAGATCGTGGTCTATTACTAGGGAACCATCTCATCATTTGCCTCTATGCAGATTGAGGGAAACATGATAAGGACAGACGTGGGAATCGAACCCGGGACCTCCGGAGTGCAAGAAAGAGACTGACTCTCTTTACTTGCAATGACAGTCTAACAGTTTTCTTTATCATATGTTAAGAAAAAACATAGTCACGATCATTATCAAACAAACATTCTTGTATCATTTGAAATTGTTTTCAATTGATCGATTGCAAGATAATATTCTATAAAAAACAATATAAAATATAATTTTATATAATAATGAAACATAGTCATGAAAATAGTGCATAATCAATACAAGACATCAACGATGAGAGTTCCACGGAATGCAGTGAATTCTCAACAGTTTCCGTAGTGTAGCGGTTATCACGTGTGCCTCACACGCACAAGGTCCCCGGTTCGATCCCGGGCGGGAACACTTTTTTTAAAATAAAGAATGGTCTGAAATATGTTTTATTAACATGTTTATACAGATTTATATATAAGAGTGCATTTTTTGTATCTTTTTTAAAGTTTTTCAGAACTGAATTAGATACCTACTGGTTTTAGCAGAGTAATCAAAAATACGACCTTGGTTAAAGTGGTTCCATCGTTTCGGCATAGGAATGAGAATTTGCTGTAATTCACACCAAAGATTAATGAAACCATATTACATACAACTAGCAAAAAATATTTGCCCCTTACGGTATCATATAATTAGATATTCTTGATTGAAGATCACTTTTCCCCCATAAGATAACACAGGGAGACATGAAATCGTCCCGGAAAATTGGCCCCTAATTGCTCCTAAAACCGCAAGAGGAATGACAAATTATTGAAAATAGTCTCAAATTAAAGATAATAATTTTTAGAATAAGACTGCCATTTGAAAATATGGGGTCACGGGCCAAATAAGAAAGAAACTGTGTACAATGTGTAAAATTACCATAAATCTGGCAACATTGCACTACAAATATGAATTATTTTGGGATAGTTTAATTGGAACTTCAATTAAAAACATATAATTGGAGCGTACTGTAAGATATAATTGTTTTATGCTGTTGCTTGAGGCATTATTTCATCAGAGATTTGTATGAATTACGGCGACTTCTAAGCACCTTGGCTGGAGCAGTGGGACGGGACCACTTTAAATTAAAGTAACGTTTACTTTTGTCCCTGTGGCGGATAATAAAAGGGGTTAGTCAGCCATGGTCAGAGTGTTTAGAACACATTTTGCAGATAATATGAAATTAAAAAAGTGTTACCGCCCGGGATCGAACCGGGGACCTTGTGCGTGTGAGGCACACGTGATAACCGCTACACTACGGAAACGATGTGGCGGGAAGGCGATCCGCTCTGACCATCACTATCTTGAAATCAAGAATAATGGAAAATACCGACCAGTGGCGCTATCTTACACTCGAAATTACAATTAACATGGCTCAACCGATTAAAATCCCAATAGTTTTTATTATTTCTAAATTAATAAGGTACCACATAATCCACTGCGTTCTCCAATATTTTAACTATATTTATAACTAAGTATAAAAGAATCTTATAGCAGGTTTCAATTTATTGTCTCTCGATGAGAATTTACAAAACTTTAGGAAAATTAGTTCGAAATTTGTTGTTAACTTTTAAAATAACAAGCGTTGGTATTGGTTTCAATTTTTTCCTAATAGAATGTCCAACTCTATATAAGAAAATAAGTTAATTTGTTCAAATTTAGGAAAACATAAAATTAAATATTTTATATTAGGCTAAAAGTGTCACGATTTTATACTTGGCTGCCATAAGATAACATGGGGGAGAATGAATACACAATTTTTCTCAATTTATCACAAACACGGAACACACTGTCAAGTTACTTTCTAACAGAGAGGCAAGTAAGATCACGTGACAGTTCCCAGCCAATGAGAGAGCTGCTCTTCACTCAGCTCTCTGCTTTTACTTGAGAGTGTGTCCGTGTTTTAAAGTGTTCCTATCTGATTTGGTAGTAGCTTCTACTCACCATTCTCCTTGCACACGGGAGTCCCGCCCGACCAGTTGCCGTCAGCCTGACACGTGCGTACCACGAGCCCCACCACGTGTGTCCGTGTTTAAAGTGTTCCTATCTGATTTGGTAGTAGCTTCTACTCACCATTCTCCTTGCACACGGGAGTCCCGCCCGACCAGTTGCCGTCAGCCTGACACGTGCGTACCACGAGCCCCACCACGTGTGTCCGTGTTTAAAGTGTTCCTATCTGATTTGGTAGTAGCTTTTACCATCTACTCACCATTCTCCTTGCACACGGGAGTCCCGCCCGACCAGTTGCCATCAGCCTGACACGTGCGTACCACGAGCCCCACCACGTGTGTCCGTGTTTAAAGTGTTCCTATCTGATTTGGTAGTAGCTTCTACTCACCATTCTCCTTGCACACGGGAGTCCCGCCCGACCAGTTGCCGTCAGCCTGACACGTGCGTACCACGAGCCCCACCACGTGTGTCCGTGTTTAAAGTGTTCCTATCTGATTTGGTAGTAGCTTCTACTCACCATTCTCCTTGCACACGGGAGTCCCGCCCGACCAGTTGCCGTCAGCCTGACACGTGCGTACCACGAGCCCCACCACGTGTGTCCGTGTTTAAAGTGTTCCTATCTGATTTGGTAGTAGCTTTTTCCATCTACTCACCATTCTCCTTGCACACGGGAGTCCCGCCCGACCAGTTGCCATCAGCCTGACACGTGCGTACCACGAGCCCCACCACGTGTGTCCGTGTTTAAAGTGTTCCTATCTGATTTGGTAGTAGCTTCTACTCACCATTCTCCTTGCACACGGGAGTCCCGCCCGACCAGTTGCCATCAGCCTGACACGTGCGTACCACGAGCCCCACCACGTGTGTCCGTGTTTAAAGTGTTCCTATCTGATTTGGTAGTAGCTTTTACCATCTACTCACCATTCTCCTTGCACACGGGAGTCCCGCCCGACCAGTTGCCATCAGCCTGACACGTGCGTACCACGAGCCCCACCACGTGTGTGCGTGTTTAAAGTGCTCCTATCTGATTTGGTAGTAGCTTTTACTCACTATTCTCCTTGCACACGGGAGTCCCGCCCGACCAGTTGCCGTCAGCCTGACACGTGCGTACCACGAGCCCCACCACGTGTGTCCGTGTTTAAAGTGTTTTTATCTGATTTGGTAGTAGCTTCTACTCACCATTCTCCTTGCACACGGGAGTCCCACCCGACCAGTTGCCGTCAGCCTGACACGTGCGTACCACGAGCCCCCCCCAGCAAACACACGACTGTCAGTTCTATGCCGGACCTGTATCATACCGATGACGGAGTGTCGGCAACGGCGATGGTGCGTCGCATGTAGACACCGATTTGATGCCGGCCCACTACTGACAAGCGGATATATCAGCACTCGGACAGTGTTCTGCTATCGGGCCAGTGCCGCACTGGCTGACACTATTCAGATATATCCGCGTGTGACACAATGTCGGTGTCGGGCCGGCGTCTGTTGACAGACACTATTCAGATATGTCCGTGAGGTATCACCATGTCCGTGTCGGGCCGGTGTCTACTGGCGGACACTCTGCGGATATGTCTGAACGGTGTCCACATGATGCCGGGCCAGTGTCGGCGGGAGCGCGCGCGTTTCGAACATGTTTTTTACGTGCCGTCGCATCGCCGTCGGACTTATGCCGGCCCGACACTCGCTGGACACAAATATGACACTCTCAATTCCCTAACACAAACCATGGCGGCCTATAGCATTTTCATGCATCATTTAGAAGAATTTAATAGTGAAACAAAAATCAAGAAATATGCCTCATATTGCAACGAAACAGTCTAAATTTGCAAAATAGAGTAGATTTTGTATTTCTTATACATTTTATAACTTTTGATTGAAGTTTTACCCATTTATATTTGTTTTAAATCAGTTTAAAATTTGTTGTGTCCGCACGATGCTGGCCCAGTGCAAGACCGATGCAAAGATGACATCAAGAATAATGTTATCTTTCAATTGCACTTTTCAGCACATCAATTATCAAGGTGAAGCTATATAAATATATAGATTATTTCATATAGATTATTAAACACCAACAGTTATTTTAGAAAATCGCACAATTAAATTTAAATTAATTGTTTTGTGTTGGCTATTTCAAACTAAAACGAAGGGTAGAGAGCAAAGACTCGTGTCTTCGGCCGTCGCCCTTCGGCCTTCGGGAGGGATCGTGATGGGGTTGTGAGAGAGGGAGGGGAGGGAGTTCAAGCAGTCAAACTCCAACGGTTTTTATCGTGACTACAAGTTTGATTTTTGACGCTGCACTACAAGAAGAAAGATACTACTGCCAATCAACTGCTACATACCAGAAGACAATTGTTAATTGCAGGGTAAGTACCAATTTCTTAACATGCAATGCAATAATGTAACTGTGTCTCTTAATGAACTAACACTCATGTAAAAAGTAAAAACGTTCTGCATTACGCGTCACTCCATTCGCAGTTCTCTCTCTTTCCAAATAATTTAAGTTGTTTGCAGTAGTAGTAGTAGCAGTGTGTTTATTAGCATTTTTTGCTACTTTACATGGTTCATAAAACACAATTACATCACTTACATGTATGTCATAAAGATAGATAGCACAAAGATAGATAGATTAGATAGACAATTATACTAATCTACATTTAAAAAAATTATTAAAAATTATAAATTAGTACATCATTATTGTAAGATCACAAGATCAGTCAGTAGGTAATAATACAGTCTTGTTTTATTTTATTTTAGTTACTTTATCCAAACTATATTAATCTACTATAATCCCGCTGGTATTATAAATAACAGTTTAGATTTTTAACTATTACATAAAATTCAACAGATTATTTCAATGTAAAGAAATACAAAATTCGACTACTATATAGAACTAAGGTCCACATAACATATTATAGATACCAAGTAATTGCATAAAAGTGCATAAACTACTTCAGAAACATTAACATGTTACTATATCTACTACCTATTTAACATATACATGCTAGTATTAAAATATAAATAAATAAATAACTAGGTATTACACCAACACACTACAGAGTACTTAACAGTCAGTCTTGTGTACGGTGCACTTATACCTCCCTTCACAATTGGTCCCAGAACAATACTCGCTCAAGAGCCCCTGGTACAAGTTTCCCCTCCTTAATTAATCTACAACACTTGTTGCGGATTGATTGTGGATCAGGGCAGTTTCTGATGGCAATAGGGGTTCTATTGTACAGTTTCATACCTTTAAAAAATATTGAGTTTTCACTAAATTTAGAAGATACTCTTGTTAGAAAAATGTTTTGACCCCCCCTAGTGTTATGTTCATGGCCTTCATGAGTCAATTTGATCTTGCTTGATAGATATTCTGGAACTAGTAAATGAGCTATTCTATAAATAAGTGTGAGGGTATTCAAAGCTATTCGTTGCTTTACTGTTAGAAAAGAGAGAGCATCACACATTTTGGGAATAGAAGTATACTTATTAACCCATAAAATACTTCTCATAGCAATGTTTTGAATTTTTTGCATCTTTTCGATTTCATTTTTATTTAGGAAAAATAGAATTGAACTACAATAATCAATGTGTGGAGCTACAATAGTTTTATAAATCATAATTTTGGACTTTAAAGATAGACAACCATTAATACGTCTAAAGAGACCGACTTTTCTAGCCAACTTACTAATGATGTGTTCCGCATGATGTTTAAAATTTAAGTTTTCATCGAGGATGACTCCCAAATACTTAAATTTATCTACAACCTCTATTTTCTCAGATTCTATCTCTAGGTTTAAACTTTGTATTCCAAAACTATTTTCCCTTCTTTTTGCTTGGGAGCCAAATAGCATTGCCTTTGTTTTAGAGACATTTACTTTCATTTTATTGAATCCCAACCAGTTTTCCATCCTCTTTAAGTCTTCCTTCATTCGAAAAACTACATCCTCCCATACCGGCTCACTACACAATAAAAGAGCATCATCTGCATATAAGAAAATGTTTGCATATTTTAGGACACTGCCAATGTCATTTATGTACAATATGAAAAATAATGGCCCCAGTACTGACCCTTGGGGTACTCCCATCTCATTTTTTATCTCCGACGATATTGAGTTATTATATCTAACTTTCTGATACCTCAAGTCTAAATATGATTTTATCCAGTCCAGAACTTTTCCCTTAAATCCAAATTTTTCAAGTTTATTTATAAGTAATTTCCTGTCGATTGTTTCAAATGCTCTTTTTAGATCAATGAATACGGCTAAAGAGATTAAATTTGAGGTAAGATTTGATTTGATACTTTCTACTACGAACTGGAGTGCTGTTTCACAGCCGTGGTCTTCTCTGAAACCTGACTGTGTTTCTACTAGCAACTTGTTTTCCCTGATGTAGGACCCAATCTGATCCTTCACTACAAATTCTAAAATTTTTTCAATAACAGATAACATATTGATCGGTCGATAATTTTCTCCATCTATAGCTTTTAAAGTTTTAGGTACAGGAATCACAACTGCCCTTTTTAATATATCTGGAATATGACCCTGGCTGAGGGACTTGTTAATGCAATCTGTTAAGTGCTTTTTAATGACTGGCAAAGAAAGTTTTAGTATCTTATCTGTGATGCCATCATCTCCTGGGGCTGAAGATTTTAAATTCTTAACTTTATTTACTATCATCTCCATACTAACTTGGTTAAAATCCGTCATTTCACTTACACTTTCAATTGGGACTTGATCAGACAGATATTCCACCGAAGTATTTTTTATGCTACTTGTTATATCCGCTATGCTGTCGATGAAATAAGAATTGAACTTTTCGGCTATATTACTATTTCCTCTTACTTTCTTATTATTAAAATGCAGTTCCTCTTCAGAGGGAGGCTTGGTTCCTTGATACAAAAGTTTAAGGACTCTCCACATATCTTTTGGTGAGGCCCGGTTTTCCTCAATCTTAAGATTATAGTAGTCCCGTTTCTTCTTTCTAATTAAAGCTACCACCCTGTTTCTATTCGTCGTATATATACTCCACTTACTGGCTTCATCACAATTTCGTTTTCTTAGGCACTGTTCTATCAACAGTGTCTTTAATATTGTTAATCAGTTAATTATACATGTTACTGGCTTCAGCATCAAGCATATTTTCTTTCCAGTCCTTAAATTTAAGATTATTTCTAAACAATTCCCTTTTCTCTGGCATATTGAACAGTTGTGAATAGTTGCGGTGAGTAATAGTTTTAGTTTTATGTTGAAGACCTCTTGTATCCCCAGAATAACATGCTTTAATGCCAATTGCTCTATGATCCGAAAAGGTTACATCTAATACATCAACTACGAAAGCAGTCTTATCCTCATTATTTACCAAGACATAGTCAATTAGAGTTCTAGATATTGTCAATTTTCCACTTTGCTTGTTTGTTGTCGTAGCAATTCTTGTGAAATCATCGACCAGGTTTACCACACCATGCATCCCTAACATGGCCTTCATTTTGTTTGAATATTGTGTGGACTTACTCAGATCTATGTTGAAATCTCCTATAATTGAAATGCGGCAATTGTGCTCTAAAACCGACTCTAATTTCTTATCTAGAAAACTGATGATATCTGCCTTTTTTAATTTTGGGGATGCATAAATGACACATATTAAAAGATCATTCAAATTATGATCACCTTTTACTAATTTAATTGTAGAAGACCACCATGACTTCTCGATGGCTTCACTCTCCATAGAATGGAAAATAATACTATCTCTCACATACAATATAACCCCACCCGTTCTCCGATTTGTAGAGTCACAACGGATTAAATTGTACCCTTTTATGCTAATCTCCCAGTCATTTACCTCTTCCGTTAAATGAGTTTCCGTAATACCCACCACATCTGGCATTATATTAACTATATATGCCTCAACTAGATCAAATTTATTAACTATGCTTTGTGCATTAAAATAGATTATCAAGTTCTTATTAATATTTGATTTGTTAGATTTAGCAAAATTCCCACTCTCATCTCTTAGTTTTTTTCCCCTACAGTGTTAGTACAAGAAATCACTTCAACATCGTCTCCACCATCATCCTGTGATAAGAACCTTCTCTCCAAACCAATCATCACATTGGCAATAATATTGTTTCCTTTGTGATTTAAATGTAGACCTCCTCTGCTCAGGCAGTCCTTTAGTAGCCAGAAATTGGGGTCTACAAAACTTCCCCCCGACTCAGAAACAACCCATTCCAACTCATTATTGAAATGATCAATAACCTCATTCCTAATGTCTCTGCGGTGTCCAATACACACAAACACAAACTTCGAGGTTACGTAAGTTTTCTTGATCGTAGAGATTAGATCCAAAGTGTCACTAATAACCTCACCATTCTTTCCCCAACCCCTTACACTGTTTGTGCCTGCATATATAATAACTAGTTCAGTTTTGGTATCAGGCTGTGGTTTCTGCAGGCAAATGGCAGCACTCAACTGATCGAGGCGAATGCCCGGCCGACAGTTCACTTTCCACTTCTTCCCTTGGCTTCTGACGATGCGGTCTAGATTATAAGCCATAGAGTCACCCCACACCACAACATTGTTTTCCGGCACATCACTGTCAGTGTCCTCAACATTCAGTTCCTTCTCTACCGAAGAAGACACCAGTATAGGCTCCATATTCACCGCCTCCGTTTGTATCTTTGGATGGTAGACACATACACTAATTTTAATCCCCGAATCCTGGAACACACTGGTTATTATCTTTTTTACATGTCTCCACTTCATGTCCCGCCCTGATCCAATTTTCGGCATGGCCAGATGTTTAATCTCATACATAATGCACTGTTTTTTCAGGGACACCAAGGATCTGTAGATATTTTTTAACATTGGTTTATCTTTTCTTGACCTTTCCTTTGTTATTAGGTAGAAGATTCGTCTCCCCTCAACAGTGATCTCTGCCACTTCACCAACATCCTTATTTTGCTGTCTTAATTCTTCTACCCTTCCAAACTTTTGTACAAAAGCTCTTGCGATCCCTCCAGACATGTCGAGGTCCTTGGCCACAGTGTGAGCTATGGGAATATCTTCTCCAATTGCGAAAATGTCCCCGTTTACCATCGAGATGATTTCACTTTCTTGGTTCCGCAACCTCGAAGAACATTCATCAGGATGTGAAGCCGATGCCGGTAAGCCGGAGATGGCCAATGTCGGAGTGTCGGTGTTTTGCCTGGCAATGGATTGAAGTTCCGTCACGAGTTTTATCTGGTCACTCATTAGCTGCAGTTGTTGCTCGTAGCCCCTCAGATGCGTTCCCAGAACCTTTTCTTGTTTGGAATAGCATGCCTCCCACTGCCTTGACTTTAAGATCATTTCTTGGTTTAGTGATCCCACTGTTGAATTCATTTCAACCGCTTGCATTCTTATGTCGTCGAAAGTAGTCTGGATTAGTTCTTCCATGCATTTTACCTTAGCTTGTAGATCTGCGTACGAGTACTCCAGACTAGAACTACTATCATTACAAACACATTTTTTCACCAGACATAACCTACAATGCCACGATGGCTCCTTTTCTACTTTCTTTAAGTCCAATTCGCTTATTTGAGCACAATTGAAATGGAACCACCTGTCGCAACAGTCACAAAGAATACCATTTGCAACCGGCTTACAACATTCTTTACATTTAAAGTTCACTACGATATGATTTCTACTACTGCTGGCTTTCGGCGTGTCTTTACCGACCGCCATCTTGTAGGTTACCTCCAGCAGATTCTGTACAAGAGGGTAATTGCATTACGGAAACATACAAATAATTTTAGTTGTACCTATTGATCTCCATATTTAAAGGTTTTTATATGTCAATTCAATTTTGTCCTACACAATTTTAATACCATTTTAATTTAATAACATTCAAATTATGTCACCTCTTCGAAATTAAAAACCGATTTTGCTTAAGTTTTCATGGACAATAATTCTACGTCTCTTAAAAATAAAGTATTGGCATGCTAACATATTTCAACATACATTTCAAGCCGATTTCAACCCCCCAACCCCCAGTCATCGTGTCCTTGCCTGTCTACATAGAGGATGGAAGTGAGGGGAGGGGAGGGGGAGTTGTTTGCTTTCCTCCAAGGTTGCCTTGAGCATTGACCATGCATTGACAATAGAAGGGATGGAGCACCTGCGGTTAAAAATCGAAGTATCAAAATTATCAATAATTGAGAAATTGATGGGGATGATCACCTAGATTTAAGGACAATTAATGTATTCGTTTTTTATTTTTGAAAATCGATCAACAATTACCTAGGTAAATTAGAAGTAAAATGTCACAAATTTTACGTTCATTTCTTTTTATGAACAATGAATGAATGTTTTATGTACGATGATTAATTTAAAAACTATCAACACGGGGGGCATTGGGGGAAAGAAAGTATTTAAAGTTGTGATATTATTATCTTTATTGTTGGTAGTTCAAGTGTTCGTTCATCATCAAGACAAGTTTTCAATTTTTATTTATCGTATGAAAATTGTTTGTGTTTTAGTTGCTGCCCTGCGAAATAAGATCCTACACAACTCTATGAAGAAAGAAGATGTCTGCGGCTGGTGCCTTGGCTGCGAAACGCATCAGACTTGAATTTACGTTCGTAATTTTTGTATATTTGTGTCAATTCTAAAACCAATAAAAACATTATTCGTTTCAATCAAATGAATTCTTTCCTCCCTTCGTTTCCCTGAAATAATAAATTAAAAAATTAATCAATCAATTAATTAATTAATTAATTACCAATAAATAATCAAATTATGAATATTTAGTAGGAAGGGGGTGGGGAAGGGGGCGGGATTCAATGCAGGAATGGTATCCGCATTGTATCCAATATGTAACGGAATGGTGTCCAAAATGTAACAGAATGGCATCCGATATATTGTATCTGAATGGCGTCCGAAAGATATCAGAATTCTGTCTGCAATGTGTCAGAATAGTGTTCGAAACGTATCGTTTTGATGCCGGGCCAGTGTAGTACGCGCATCTAGTCTTTTAGTGAGTGTCATATTCGTGACGGAATGGACGCGGATATGTGACTTCTTGGTGTCCGCTGTCCGATAACAAATAGGAGGCGGCCCGGCGGACACAATTTTGCCGGGCCAGTGCCAACGTGCGACACCGGACCGGCACCGTTGGTAGGCATCGGCCCGGCACAAATCTGACACTCTGTGTTTGCTGGGCCACCACGTGTGTCCGTGTTTAAAGTGTTCCTATCTGATTTGGTAGTAGCTTCTACTCACCATTCTCCTTGCACACGGGAGTCCCACCCGACCAGTTGCCGTCAGCCTGACACGTGCGTACCACGAGCCCCACCACGTGTGTCCGTGTTTAAAGTGTTTTTATCTGATTTGGTAGTAGCTTCTACTCACCATTCTCCTTGCACACGGGAGTCCCGCCCGACCAGTTGCCGTCAGCCTGACACGTGCGTACCACGAGCCCCACCACGTGTGTCCGTGTTTAAAGTGTTTTTATCTGATTTGGTAGTAGCTTCTACTCACCATTCTCCTTGCACACGGGAGTCCCACCCGACCAGTTGCCGTCAGCTTGACACGTGCGTACCACGAGCCCGACCACGTGTGTGCCATGCTGACACGAGTAGGTCGCACGGTCGCCGAACAAGCGACCAGTCACAGTCACAGAGCCACGGCTGGGGTGCGTCAGTTCAGCACACTCGCGTTCTACAACACAGAATTATAACATGGTCACTTACGAAACAGGTATGGTTGAGTGGTAACGCTCTGAACTTGTATTCCGGAGGCCCGGGTTCGATTCCCGCGGCCGTCCTTCCTGACGGGGGGTTTTTCGGGGTATTCCCTCAGTCGACAGGCAAATGCTGGGAAGGTACCCTACTAATAGGCCACGACGGCCTCCTTCCCACCTTCCAACCTTACCTACTCTTCACCATCATCTCCCAAATCATCAACATAATCATTCATCCGTCGCCATTAGCCTCGCTGCAGAATAGTGTGACGTTAAGCCCCATGCAAAAAAACATGGTCACATGGCCACATGGCCACATGGGATTGACATGTTAACACACGACATGTCTGACATGTCCCTATGTGCCTGCGTGTGTGTCCTGATTAGATAATACTTCATTAAACATGTGAAATATCTTGTACGGTAACTTTATTCGTGCTTAGATGCTGTTCATAAAAAACTTCACGCTAAAAATGGGTAATTTTGACTCCCCTTTGCCATCACCCCTGAAAGAACGTCACTCTATTTGCATCTCCAATTGGAACTCATATGACCGCGAAATGTTTCAATTTATTATCGAATTTTGCGAAATGTCCCGAGCAGTCAATGCTAATACATTCAAGGTCGAGAGCTGCACAGTTTGATGCTTCCTGTTTTGATGTGAGTGAGTTGGTACGACTTTAAAACATTTTAACACTGTATGATAATAATATAATAGTATTTATATTGTGTACTATGTGTTCTATTATAGTACACACTCATAAAGTTTATCGGTTATCAAATGATGACCATAAATAAATTTGATTACATTTCGTTCAAAACTGACCAGGGTATCGTTGTTCAAGAATACATAGTCAATTATTGAAGCCAGGAGCAATCTATGGAATATATTTTAAAAGGCCTCTTATGTTCTGTGACATACACATGATCAGGAAATTAGGTAATCAGGTAATCAGGTGATTTTTCATCGTGGTATCACGTTTTACCTTCGACGGCAATTCGCTCGTCACTCGTCAAGGTTATATACTTAAGTCCGATTTACACGGTCACATGTTTTGAACAACTTCTGTGTCACAGTCTTTGGCACAGTCTTTGTCATATTTCTTGAAGGAAATTAGAACATGTTTTAAGTTCGGTGACAGAAAGTTGCTTCGTGTAAATGCAAAATTGTGTGAAAACTAGGAATGTGACACAGAAGTTGTTCAAGAAATTGCACCGTGTAAATCGGGCTTTACACAAGAAGGCAGTGTGTTTTATTGACTATTCACCCATAATTATGTGTGCACCCATCATCTTACTTATAGTTACCCAGTTCTGTCTGTGTGTCTGTCTGTCTGTCAGGAACGGTTGCGCGCTTCGATTTGACATTGATATTTATTGAAAACTATAACTAAGATGGAGGCGTTTTATTGCCATCATGTCTAAAATTACATCTTCTGCCTTTTGTGAATAAATTAATAACCGAAACTCACCTAAGACGAGCACCTTATCCTTTTGTAATTATAATAAATTCATAGTAAGATACTAATACGGTCTAAACCAGCACATGACATTAAAAACGTCATCTCGGCAAGAAACTTCAAATGTTATTTTTCTTATTTTCTCTTGCTCTGAATTTCGTAGGCCGTGAACATGATCAAACCAAAGTCGATGGAGTTATATTATACATTTTCTTGGGAAATAATTTTCCTTCGTTTCTTATTTACTAAGAGTGGTGTGTATTGAGTCATGTAAACGACGTCAAGTTACTGTTGGTAATGTTTTAAACATCAATGCTTAAATTTTTACATTGCATACTGATAGGTACCTTAGAGGCAGATGGGCGGAAGTCAATTTTAATGATTCTTAAAGTGATCTCAATAACCAGTAATTCTGAGCTGAATTCTTCATCCAATCATATTTGTAATGGTGACATGGGCCTTCTGTAAGGGTACATATACTTCAATATAACTGTATTTGTTAACATCAGTCCAATGGTAGGTACTTATAGAGCTTGATTACCATTCCAAAAGTGTGCACTGAGAAATCCAAAACATATGACCTTCCGCTCTTATACCTACCTCTGACCTCAGAGAAACGGATATAATGAAGCTCACCATGCATTCATAGTTTGCACGAGCTTCATTTGTTTTTCATCAACAATGTAAAAAAGTAAATTTCAACCATTTTACAGATGTCAAGTCGATTAATGCTAATTATAAGCGGTTAATCAAAGATATTTGGTATATGAGGTGGTTTTATACCCATAAGAATTTCTTCTGCAGTTTATTGCACAGGTAACCATTATATCACCACAATACCGAAACACAGATTGACAGCCGTTCTGACACGCTACACCAATATGGCCTCTCAACAATGAGATGATGTCACGTGCAAACTATGAATTGGTATCACAAATAAAGAATGTGTCGTGTGTATCGGGTCACGATATCAACTTCACCTATATTTTAACGGCGCATTATGCCACTATACATTTTCTTAATTTTCTTACTTATACTCATGGTCATGGTTTACATTTGAAAACTTATGTAATTGATTTACCATAATAGATATGATTAAATTGCCTTCCTTCGTACCTCATTTACGTATTTTGTTGGGCATTTGGTGTGTTAATAACGTAACGTGTGTATTAACGACGCACAATCTGCTGACAAATATTGCTGTCTTTTTATATTTAATATTTATTCATACCTCACTGGTGCGCATTGGTCATGTTATACATGACGGGACCCTCTAGTTTTATATAATCTTTGTAGTTCGACTTCAACTCATCATTAAATTGTGTAGGTATATAAAGCCCAATTTACGCGGAGCAACTTCTTGTAACTTCTGTGTCACACTTCTTGAATGGAAATTAGAACATGCTTCAAGTTCTGTGCCAGAAAGTTGCGTCGTGAAAACACAAAATTGTATGAAAAATGGGAATGTGACACAGAAGTTGTTCAAGAAATTGCACCGTGTAAATGGGGCTTTAGGTTGTCGACACAATTTTGCCAAAAAAAATGATCCCAGTGCAGTATTCGGGGGTGTTTATATAGTAAACAGCTTCTGAACGTGACTGACTGTACACGACGGATCCTCTAGTTTCCTTAATATCAAACTCTCAATTAATTAGTTGAATTTCATCACACTACACATTTCCATTAACATTCTCTTAAACCTTGAAAACGATAAAGACAGCAATCTTCATCCCTCAGCCGACGCTTACAGGAAGCGCCTCCACGCGCCTTGGGGTGGTGGGGTGGGGGTGGGGGGGGGGGGGGATTGCCCAGTGTCTCGCCCACGACATGCCAGAGGGTGACAAGTGGGGAGGGGGACGGGGGTAAGTGGGAGAGGGAGAGAGTAAGTTGTTGTCAGTGCCATCTGGAGCCACTCGGAAACCGCATCCAACTTCACACTTCACTCAAACTAAGATTGAGTAGATAACTTGATTTTGCGAGGGGTGGGGGGGGGGGGGGGGGCGTTTTCGCACCTCCAGTTTCTAGATCTTGTTAGTTCCTGTAGATTTATTAGAGTTATCGGATTTAGTAATGCTCAGGCAATATGCTAATGCTAGTGATGAATACTCTATACTCCGTTTCATGCAGTCTGGAGTCCTGTTTAACATGGGTAGTCCTATACCTGCCCATGCTATCTAGGACTCTAGACCCCATGAAACGGAGTTTAAATGAAGTTGCATCATTTCAAATATCCAGAGATGTTTGATAATTCTTCCGCCAGAGCAGTTATGTCTTTTGGTTGGCTCTATTTGAAGGAGAGAGACAAGATAGTCTAGTAGAGAGAGTAATCAACACTTTATAGGAAAATAGCTCGGGCTTACCTCGGGACTTTTGACAACTTCCCATGTCAATGTTCCAATAAAGAGCTTCTTTGTATTATAAGATATTATCTTTTTCTCTTAAATTATATTCAATTTCTAAATCAATGTACAAGACCAAAACTATCATTATACCATTGTCCGAGTACCGGGATACGGCTCGACCAATCAGAGACGTTTCTTCTGACACGTGACAATGGACAGACGTCGCTGATTGGTCCACACTCGTCACGTGACTAAGTCAACTTCAACTAGGACGGCTTTTGTTTTTCATTTTCAGGACTAAAATTGCTCAGTTTGTTTAACAGAAGACGCGAGGAATGCCTGGAATTCCTGGCATTTCTGCATATCGACTCGGAATGCGCTCTCTTGAAATACTTGACACTTTCTTCTCCTACATTTCATCTTGGAATAAAATGGAGTTTTAGGAATAATTGTGAAATTGTCATGACATAGAGCAAGTTGAAATGGAGCAAGTTGGCTCATGCAGTATGGACTTGACCTCCAAAGGCAAGTGCTGTGGAGGTGTCCTACTAATAAGCCACGACCGCTTCCTTTCTACCATTGACAATCGCTTCTGATCGGGATGGGAAACTCTATCATCGATTTCTCTGACAAAGCACGCCGTGTCGTAATCGACCAAGGTCAAACTACGAACCCGAACGAACGAAGTCGACCTATGTTTTACCAGGCAGGGAAACAGGACACAGTACGACAAAATGCCCTAGAAAATGCCTTGCTTGCCCCCTTCCCGTAAAAGTGTATTGACATAATACCTATGTAAAAATGCACTTTTGTATACCTATTCTAATGTTGTGTCCGACAGCAAAATGTTAGTTTACTTATTTCTATCATGGAGCGAATGTCAATGCTCCAACTATCCATCCTTACTTCATCATCCCAATCATCATCATAATAATGATTCGTCGCCACGGATGCACAATTGACGCGAACGCATAACGCGAATGGGGTTGTTCATGCAAAACTATTGTAGATGGCGCTGCTGTTCTAATCGTCCGGGAGAGAGCCAATCAAAATGCATCTAGCGGAATGGAAGGTTTTTAAATCTTGGCGGGAGTTTGATTCATAGATCTTGGATTCAGAAACCAACCAATCAGAGAGAGACACCTCCAATGCCGCTAGCGCTGCGAGTGAGAGCAAATGGCAGTGAACAACCCCATTGTTCAAGTATGCCGATTCAATGATGTTCAGAATTGACGCGAACGCGAGGCGCAAAGAGTTGAACATGATTCTAGTTTTGCGTTTGCATTCGCGTCTTGAGTTCGCGTCAATATAGTTCCAGAACAGTGAGACCCCACTATTAAGGTGATACTAGCGCTCGGCCGTTTTAGAAAATTGAGAGAGAAAAATTGTTTCATAACTGATTGTAACTTTTACAGGATGTTCACATGATCAGTCTGATTGGATATTAGAAGCACTTTTTGATTTTTGCTTATTGCATCCTTAATTAGGCGCCGGTTATTCAAAAAAACCGCACACAACTCAGAAATTTGCGATACGATTGGAGACCAAACCCGTAAACCAATTGATCTCAAATTTTAATCATGATTAGATGAAAGACAAACTTAGGGTTATCACTTGGCACATTTTTGAAATTTAATTTTATACGGCACCCAGGGAGACAATAAAAAAGCTAATTTTTCAACAAAAATCCACTAATTATTACTAATTAACGAAACAAAAAATAAAAAATGTACCAAGGGATAACCCTAAGTTTGTCTTTTATCTAATCATGATTAAAATGTCAAATAATTTGGTTTACCCATTTCGTCTCCAATCGTATCGCAAAAAGTGTCTACAAATAGCAGCAAAATCGCTCGCGCTTGCAGCACCTTAAGATAGAAATAGTACATTTCTATGAGATAAATGGGAACTAGGATTGGTCTCGTATATAACTAACTTTAACTCAGTTAACTTTAACCTACTTTATTATACTGACAAGTTATTGAATCTCAAGTCCTCATTCTGCCATAATACTTTTTAAATCGAAAAACCGTCGGAATGCACAATCTGAGGGGCAATCTTCCACATGAATGAACATACAATTAAATAGTCGGTGGCTCAATGAATACAACATGCTCAACTTTCTCACTGGTAGGAATTTAGAATTAGAACCGTCGTAAATTTGAATACATATTACGCGTTTGCATTCTGCTCTTCCGACGTTTTCACTGATTTAGTAAGCGTAGCGAGCGTTGCAATCGTACTCTTACGGCAATGGCTTTATTTGCTTATTCTTCGGTACCGCCCAGCTCACATGGACCACCGATCTTAAATATGGAAGAATTACATTACGTCGCTCTATCAGAGTACTGTATAGATTTTGAACAAATTCACCTGAATGGTTGAACTGCGAAAACGAATAGTTTGTCAATACATCGAAATTTTGCGTGGTCATTGAGACCAACATTTTTTTTATTGAATTCAGCCAAGACATGCCTATTTTGATTATTATCTCAAAAATTACTTATAGGTAAAGTAAAATACACACCATGATCACTTGCCAATGAATGTGTTTTTCTGTCTAGAGTGTTTAGATTTCCGGCTCATGGCTCATGCACATCTTGCTGCACGAAATACCTAGCTAATCAACGCGTCACAAAGAGCGTTTTGAAAGTTTAATAATCCACCAGTCACTAATTCCATTACGTCTCACCGTTTCCTTAATTGTACAAAAACAAAAACTTGTATATAGACTGCCAAGCACCTTTCCCCCTAAAAAGATTGAGATCTAAAAGAAGGTCGCAGCAATAATATATTGTTGAAACATTTTCGCACTTAAAATTCGTGAAATCATTTCGCCCAGTTACTGCCGCCAAGCACAACATTATAAACCAAACATTGTACCCAAATTTGAGATTGAAAAAATCTCTATGTGAACCATCATAGTATTAACTTTAAAACAATTATACTCATTTAAAACTAAAAATAGAAAGTATTCAAATTTTAAAAACGTAAACAAAATCAATTTAAAAACATTTTTTTTTTACATAACTTAAAATACAAATTAAAAAAAATTATTTAAAATTAAATAAAACAAAATAAAAGTTATTAAAATAAAAATAAAGCTTGGCGCATTGTGTCAAGGAGGGGGCAACATAAAAAGAAAATGTCGACCAAGGAGACGACGAAAGAAAGAGGAAGAAGAAGGTGATGAAGGAAAGAAGGAAGAAGTCAACATGACGGTGCAAATTCAATGCGCCAAGCTTTATTTTTCTTTTTTTTCTTTTATTTTGTTTTATTTAATTTTAAATAATTTTTTTTAATTTGTATTTTAAGTTATGTAAAAAAAAAATGTTTTTAAATTGATTTTGTTTACGTTTTTAAAATTTGAATACTTTCTATTTTTAGTTTTAAATGAGTATAATTGTTTTAAAGTTTAAACTATGATGGTTCACATAGAGATTTTTTCAATCTCAAATTTGGGTACAATGTTTGGTTTATAATGTTGTGCTTGGCGGCAGTAACTGGGCGAAATGATTTCACGAATTTTAAGTGCGAAAATGTTTCAACAATATATTATTGCTGCGACCTTCTTTTAGATCTCAATCTTTTTAGGGGGAAAGGTGCTTGGCAGTCTATATACAAGTTTTTGTTTTTGTACAACATGTCACATGAGGTGGTAGTTTACAGCAGCTTTCATTGATCATTGAGTGTTACCTATCATTACATTGTTAACGCCAACAACGTCACTTCTTGTCTAAAAATTTCTGTTTTTCTTCCAATAGTTCCCAAGTTAGTATAACGAAAGGGTCAATTTCTTTTGGTTGATATGAGTTATCTCAACTTTTAAATTGCTAAAAGTTCACAACTTGTGAATAACGTAAATTGTAGGTGTATTGTTCCGGTGTAGACCGGAATTTGTGCGTCATCTCGTACTACGCATATTAGTTGCCAGTTGGTAAACTGAAAGGTACACGAAAGGCAGATGATTGTAAATGCGTTTCCTTAATTTTAAATTCTTCTAAGTTCACTTTTTTGTGTAATTTAAACTCTATTGGTAAAGCGTTAAGGCTTACAGATGTTTACAGCACATTTTAAATAAAATCCGGATGTGTTTTGGAAGGCAATATAACTTAAAAGGAACTTTTTTCATAAGTTAACTTTCCAGTTTCTGGAAACTTTCCAGGTAGGTAACTAACCAGTTCTTTATTTGAACTGGAACTAGTTCCTTTTTTTGAGGAACTAATCCAACACTGCTGTTTAGTGATAGTTCCATAACATGGATTATGCCGCAAATTTTTCCGCCAACAGTTTAAAAACGTACCAAAGATCACGAGTGGGGTTATGCAGAATATGCATATATAATTTTCTATTATTACCTACGGGTGATTTTTTAAATTAGGGGATGTTGGAAGGGATCAAGTATCATACGGTATGGGTTATTTCATATAGAATGAGTACACCAAATTTGGTTGAGATCGGTCAAAGGGTGTAGGAGAAAATAAGAACGTTCATACCAAGAAGCCTTTTCCTTTGTTCATGCGCAGAGAGACACTACTGAAAGTTAAAGGAATTACGGCAAAGGATGTGGCCATTTGATATTGCCTTGTTGTGAAAATTGATTTTGAAGATGTCAACCTAGAGTTCCTTTAAGATTAACTAGCTGAGCCACCTGGTGTTTATAGTGCTGGTTGGGAAGGAGTAGGACGTATATCATTAACAGTCACAAAACACACCAACACACGAACAAACCAACAAAGAACTGTCAACCTGATTGTACCTGACTGATTGCCAAGATACCCGAGAAGCTAAAGCACTATTTTTGCCGGAGAACAGACGCATAATCCTTGATCACACGCTTATAAATTCCCTAAGGTGTCTACCGCTTACATCGGTATGTACGAGGGACAATCAATTAAAAATCAATGTACCTACCCATATTTTGTTTAAATCTCACTAAATGATAATTAACATAAAAAATCTCAAATGATTAAAAAAAAAAATATATATATATATATGATAACAATGAGAAAAAATGGTAACACGGAGCGTATTTTATCTCCTCGGTCCCATTCAGTGCGTACCTATACATTTAAAAAAAACTGTTGCTCGTCAAGACTCAAGTGAAAAAAACATTGTTTAAAATATGACTTTATCCAACACGTCATGTAATATACAAGCTAATGTTCAAATTCTTTTAAAAAGTACCAAATATAGTTATGAATGTAATTTATGAATAAGATTTTTTTATTTCATTTTGAATGAAATGGCTTTAAATAAAAGTCCTTTACGATTACTAATTTTACCCTGGGGACGTCTTCGAACGAGTCGTGTGCTTACTCATTGTCTTGAAGTATACAATTTTTCAATAAATAGTGTGAAAATAAGTTATTTGAAAATACAATTGTGCTAGAAGACAGCCTCCTACTGCAGCAGAATCTATTATGTTATATTCCAAAACAAGTGTCATCTACGTACATTTGTATTCGTTTAAAAGTGTCAAGACAACATAGGAAACCAAACCTCTGATACGCTCACAACACAACCCTCACCCCTAATCCACCAGCCACTGAATAGATCTGAATGTGAATTGTTTATTCTCCAAGCAATGACGATTCACGATATTAAATGACCTTTTATTGTTGTTGTTTATTGATTATGGTGTGTGTGTGGGGGGGGGGGGGGGGGAGGGGGTGTATGTGTTTATTACGCATAGATCATACAATCAATTAGTCTACCGGTCTTTATTCCTGATAGTGATGGCATATTGTTGATGCATCTAATTGATTTATTGTTTGTTTTGATATTTTAGACAGTATGAATTATTTCGTGCATTAGGTATTCTTTTAAAAATGCCATTGCATAATTGACCATGTTTGTAAACACCTTTCGCACAAGGCATTCGATTGGCGTCAGAATACCATTGTTCATTGTGCGTAGTTAATCTATTATTCTTTATTCTACACAAAACGAAGTTTCCATACTCTCGAAACTGAAATAAATTTAGATATTATAATATTCATACGTGAAGTAGTAGAAATAAAGATGTCATTATGGAACGGAATCGATGTCTGTTATTCGTTTGTATTATTGTCCCAATACTTGAATATCCATAAATACTATCCAAACTAGTTTTCTCAAATGGTTGATACTACGTCATATTCTGTCGTCATATTGAGGTACCTATATTTGAGGTTTGAATCTTTCAATGTGACAAAATTATGAAGTGCATAATGAATTCTTCTATGAACAGCACAATTAGTCGACAAATATCTATCGAGACGCAGTCTGCTGCCGATTTCTATAACAAGCAAATGGGCGAAGATTTCAACATGCAGTAAGTTAGTAGATGAAGGGGAAGAGCGGAACGCTTAATATTGATAAATTTTCCACTTCCGGTTTGAAATTTTTGTTTTTTCTTGAAGTGGAGTGTCTAGCAATACATTGTCTTTAATGTTGCCAAATTTCAAAACTGTCGATGGACCCGTTTGACTTTTGAAAAAAATTAAAATTTAAAATTAGATAAATTCACTTCCGGTCAAAATATTTCAGATTTTCTTTCAGAAGTACGCGTGAGAAGGGGGACTCTATGTGTCTACCAAATTTCAACTCTCTAGACCAAACCGTGCAATCTGTAGAAAAGGGCAAGCAAAACGACGTGCCTAGCTAGCTAGCTAGCCAGCCAGCCAGCCAGCCAGCCAGCCAGCCAGCCAGCCAGCCAGCCACCATGAAAGTCAATCCTTGCATGTTTGAGGCCCAAAATTCACCCCGAAGGGATGAACGCAGCACTTTGATATTTGGTTAGGTGTTGTCAGGTGGCTAAATATACCCGATAACCATGATTTTCAACTTTCATTTCTCACTGCATGTATGCCTGTCGACACCTCGTTTCGACCACTTAAGCCGTTGCGGTATAAGTCTCTGGTAGTAGCTCGCACGTTGTATTAGAGCGGTGCTTGGCAGCGTCGAGCTAACGCCCGACTAGATTGAAACCATCCATTAATAAGCTATTTCATCGTTTTCCACTTCTCTAGACTAAATCCAACACAACTGGCACCAACCCCCCTCCCACCACCCACAGCTTTTATGTCTCGATTAACTTCCCTTGAGGTGTTAAAACCTGTCATACTCAAGTTAAAATATCGCCAAACTGAATTACGGACATAATAGTTTACGCTCTTACAGGAGATTACGAGCGGCGAAGTGTAAAAGAAGAAGTGTTTCAACCTCTGGGTTTCCGCGCGATATTTTCTCGTTTTCCGTCGAAGTGTCCCAGAGGGGGTGGTCGGCTGTTTAAAGGTGATAACAAGCCGTGATTTATGTAGCTCTGGTTTGAGGCTCACGTTGATAAACCGTGCTGGAAGAACTCTTGTATCAGTAGACAGTATGATATGTGGAGGATGGAACGTTTGATATGGAGGGCGGTGGGAGAGAGCGCGAGAATGGAACGTTTCATACGAGGGCGGTGGGAGAGAGCTGAGAGAGCGGGTTTGTAGAGCATGACGGAAACTTGACCGGGAAACTCTTTAACTCTTTTTAACTTGGACTGACACAGTTTAGTTCAGTTTTATTATCTATTCTACACGATGGTTCGAAATGATTTGATACAAGTATGCGTATCGTTAACATACATTTGAATGTATATTTATTTATGGTACCTATACACATAGTAAACTTAATTACTTAAATGTAATTACATTGCTTTCAATTTAATTACAATTAAAAGCTGGAACAGAATGTGTTTCTTTTCTTCAAACATGTACAGATTGTGCGTTCATTTTTTACTTTTGGAACGTTCTATCTGTCGGGAGATAAGGGAAATATATCTATACAAATAGGTTCCATTCCTTGGGTTGCGTAAGCTTTAAGCTTTAAGTTATCGCATTATGTAGATAGCTTATTTCTCTACTCTCCGAGTTACATAACACGATAATTTCTAATGCCAATTGTGTTTTATTTAATATTTACAGTCGAAAGATAAGGTCACACCATGACTATAAAAACAGCCTAGAGTATACTTTCATATAAACTTTAGATACAAGCGCCTTCTCTAGCCTCGGGAAGAAAAGTTTAAATGAAATTGACATTTTAATGGTCTCTTTGAATATAAAGAGTTTTTTTACGCTCCAAAGTATACCTTTTTCACGCCAATATTTTGTGTTCCGAAAAGAAACGTCAGTGTCACTTCAATAGTTTTTCGAACGAGATCACTTAATTTTGAAATATTCAACATTATAAAAATGGTTAACAAGTAGGTAGGTAATTTGATACCACAGATAATGAGTAAAATAAAATAGCGATTTGTCAAAATTTAAAAATGTTATTATTATTCGTCGCCTTACAATAGAGATTGTTGGACTGAGAAAAAATGGATGAGAAATAGATTCAACTCAAAGTTTCGGATATTAATATTACTTTTCACTATTATTTTTAAATAAAATAATGTATTATCAACCCAAAAAATGGACATAGATTACAAGTTGTTCACACCTTGTAAAGTCGCACAAAACTTCCTTGACCTTTGAATATCAATTTAATCTTCATGAATCATAACCTTTAAAGAAGGATTTTTTGCAGCCATACACCAACAAATCTCAATTTTACCCGTGTTAACTGAGAGTAGGTTACCTAGCGTAAATGAACATAATTTTGATATTCTGTTCAGAACTAGCCAAGAGAGTATTAAATTTATACTGAAATTTGAGATTTGAGTGACACTATTAATATTTACTCCTGTGATTTATTTAATTCTAGCAAATGGTGCTATAAAAATCGAGAATATGACATAAATTCTATGGTCTATCTGTCAAAATATCTTGAAAATAGTTCAGTGTTTGAAATAAAAAGAACGGAGAAGTGCCAAGAGCCTTCTTGTGTTGTATTATTCTACCCGGGATGATGAGCCTCCGGATAGCTGTTCGCGCCAGGCGGCATAAAAACAACCCGGCAGCAAAGATTGATGGACAGAGAACACAAGTCTAGCTCACTTCGAAATAAAACGTCGGATTGTTATTGCGCTTCCAGCCATCAATGTTGGAGATTATTGCTTTTTCCCAGTCGACGAGTGAGTTTTATGCCGAGAGACGCGGGTACGAGTACAGAGCCACACAGTAAATACGTTTTACACAGCGATGCATGCGGCGAAATGCAGAACTAGAATAGAACGTTCGAAAGATATTTGAATCAAAGCAGATGCTTGATTGAGACAATATTTGAATATTTTTCACTTCTTTCGTTATTTCAATATTTCTCTACGAAGGTTCAATTATTGGCGGGAACATAGTGAAAATTGTAATTCTACTTCGTTGCTTGCGCATGCGTAGAACATTTTCTCGGTCTCAAAAGAATGAAAATTCAATATTTGAATATTCGAATGATTCGGGGCCGTGGTTCGAAAATGGTCTCAAATGTTTTGCATAGTGACGCTCGGCAATGAAGGTGGGAAATTTGAGAAACAATTGTCACTTTCATTCCATATTTTCAAATTTCAAAAAGTTCGAACTTCATTGCCCGTCTGACTCGCAATTCGCGTCGCATATAATCCACTTCGGATTTGTGTACATAA
>OW203765.1:22852158-22907025 GCA_934045905.1 Leuctra nigra
AGATGAGACCGTGAAGCGTAGAGAGATGATGATGAATTGAAATTAGATTACACCATATTGAATTAGTGATGATTAAGCGAGTGCTTCTCGTTTTATTCTTTTTGACGACGATCGCAGGTTTTTTCGATTTTTCGGTGCTTCATGAAATATAGGTCACACAGTTTTTCATTTCTAGTTGAAATGTTGCTTACATTTGAAGATTACCTGTCTGGTTTGATGTATAGTGGTACATAATCCTTGGAAATGTTGCTTACATTTGAAGATTACCTGTCTGGTTTGATGTATAGTGGTACATAATCCTTGGAAATGTTGCTTACATTTGAAGATTACCTGTCTGGTTTGATGTATAGTGGTACATAATCCTTGGATTTGTTGACAGCGAAAAGAATTTATTGTGATTGTTGACAATTTGAAATATTTCGATGTAGTTGAAATTTTGAAAAGTCATGACGTGAAACATTATATCATATTTTAAATTTATTCAGGCAAATCGTTCTGGAATTCTTATATTATTAACATTTTGAAGCTATTTTGTAAAATCTGTTAAAATCAATGTAATCCACTTTTTGTACTAATATTATACTCAAAAGATTTTCTGGAAGATATTCAAGCCAATACAAACATACTTTAAGGATATAATTGAAAGCAGAAGCGTCCTGTGCTATCTAATCCGGCGTGACATTTCTCTACCTCTTCTATTGAATTTCTTCATACTTAACATGTTAAATTACAACTAAGTATTTACAAATCCACGGATACAATTTATATCACATTACACTGAGATTTCATTTTAAAATGTCTTTGTTGAGCGAGCGTAGCGAGCGTCACCACGGTACTCTTATGGCACTTTCTCTGTGTGTTTTTTTTTGTATTTTTTTTTTGCCTGCACTGCCCAGGTCAATCCGCACAACCAATCGATCTGAAATTTTGCAAACATACTAACGTAATCTATGCTGTCCCTGGGATCTTTTCTGAACGGGATCATGTGATTGGTTCAAATTTTATAAAAATTATCTTTCGATTGGTTGGTTCGATCAATTTGAAATTTAGCAAAGTCATTGCAACCAACATTGTACCCAATCATAAAAAATTTCAGCCAAATCCTCCCATTGGTTCAAATTTGAACCCATTTTTCCTGTGATTTTTGACATTTAAACTAGAACCGATTGACCGACCAACTAAAAACTTTGCATGGTCATTGGTACCAACATTTAAGGTATTTTTGCCAATTTTCAGTTTAATCTGTCGTTATTTTCAAAAGTTTTTCTCATTTTAGGGACATTTTGCATGTTGGCTGTCAAATTCACGGCGACTCGAATCTTCAGTTCAAGGCAAGGTAGTTAGAGCAGAAACTTTTAAACGATATGAAACTAATATTGACCGTTTAACAATCTCATATCATATGAGTGGTCCCAGGTATATTTTTTAAACGAGATCCTGTGATTTTTTTAAATTAACAAGGAACCGTTCAATCATAAAGGTTTAATCGATCAACTTAAAATTTAGCAAGGATATTGGGACCAATATTTTTGGAGGTTTTGGAGATTTTTATACAAGTCTGTGACGAAATTCAAGAATTGGCTTTTAATGACATTTTCGATAGAAATTTTCGATTGCGTGTATCCGTGCTCGCTCATCAACGCGTTACACAGAGCGTTTTCCTAGTTATGGAAAACGTAAAAATAGTGTCCATATTTGAAACTGCATATTTGTATCAATTCCGTGTACAAGATGTCTTCAAACTATCTTCATATTTCTTCTAATTGAAGGGATTTGATGAAACACGTAAACTCAATTTCACTTCTATCAAAAGAACAGTTGATTCGAATATACAAATATGCCGAGAAGATGAGTGCCATTTGTTAAAGAGTGACATTGTTCCCTTCAAACTCATGATTTAACATGTCAAAAGACATCTGAATATTCGAGTGTATATTTCGATTCAAGAAATAAAGAACAATTTGTCAAGATATCAGAAATATCATTTTTTATAACGCGAACTCCAATATGTCAGACGAAGATGTTATTGAAAACATTTTTCCAATCGTGAACAATATTGGTATTCCTGAACATCAGACTCAAACAAATATTGTTTTCAAAACAAACAAAAAAAATCATATTCAAATTATTACTTAAAAATATTTCTTATCACGCTGTTCAGGGTTTATTTTCGATAAACAAGCAACTTTGTAAATATTTTGGACTGAAATTATTTTTCAACGAAAAATTAACGTGCATTGATTTCAGAAACATCAAGCATCACTGTTAATTAAAATACGTGCTATTTCTGGAATAACGGATTGTTTTATCAATAATTATAATCATTATGGAGCATAATGGCGAGATTTATTAAAATAATTTTAACCAACAACGTGTATAAGTTCCATATAACTGCAATTGTAATGGCAAGTAAAATTAATCTAGATCTAATCTCCATCCTCTAAAATCTCCATCTAGACGAATGGCGTCGGACTGCTTATGATGGGGGGAAAGGTAAGGATGGAAAGACGGGAATTAATACAGATCATTCCCACATGCACTCAGGAAAATTACGAATAACCCTGTAAGAGAGGACAGCCGGAGGCGATCAATCGAACCCAGGTCTTCCGAGTGCAAAGTTACTATGACAATCTCATTTTACGCCACAGCTGACCAAAATCTAACTATACGTTCAGTAAATAAATCATTATCTTTCTGGATTTAATTTCCCTATTTTATTTGATATTATTTATGTACATATTTTTAATACCATAGTAACCAGGATGATGCAAATCCTATAAGTAACTATATCCATGAGCCAACTTGCCTCTTTTCCAAATTGTATGAGCAACGATTTTGAGACCATCAATTTATTCCCAACCTCAAATTACATTTTACTTAATTAAAAAGATTTCAGGAAATAATGGTAGTGCATTCAATTAGTGATCCTATTACACTTTTCCATCTCTTGATGTAACTATCGTAGGGCCCAGAGACATCTATTGGCAAGATAAATTGCTCAATACACGAAGCAACGCCTGAGCTGGCCGACTTAAGCCGGCACTATTGGATCCAGCCAAGTATGAAATATGTATTGTTTAAGTTAAGTACGATATAACCAAGATAGAGGAGTCGTGTAAAAAAGCAATTTGTCACCGCTGATCCCTCCGTACACCCCTGGCTCGGGTCCAGGACGGGAGGCTGGGAGAGGGGGGATGAAAGAGAAATGAAACGTGGCACAATTCAAGTGAGCACGACAAAGAGTTATTAAATCCTCGAATCATGCGTGAATTTCACTTTGATTCCCAAATCATTTGTGTGTTTTTGCGAAGGAACAAAGCGAGCGTGTAGCCGTGTGTAATGAAACTCGAGTCGGAACAGTTTGTCAGAGTTAATGAATATTTGATGAATTTTATCGGAGATTTTCGAGTTACGTGAGAGTGGATTTAATATCTGGATTATTATCAGATTATCTCTCAGTTGATTGGAGCGATGTTTTCGTCAGTTGCAAACGAAATCACGTGATTGTAATTTGATATTTTGGAACGTTTGCCAAAATAAATGCGTGCATGAATGAGTTTTGGAAAATTTCAAAATAACGCAACACTGCTTCTCTACTAATATTAAAGTTACGTATCGATGACACAAGAGACATTGTTGAAACAATAACGTGTATTCAAGGATTCGAATATTTGATCAGATATTTTATAAACAAATTATTTTAGGTATATAACTAGTAACAATCTGAGTGAACGCTAAGAGAGCCTGCGAAATGCATGGAAGGCCTTGACTTCAGCTCTTATTATCAGATTCAGAATAAAGTAATAAATCTATTCCTCGGTTAAACCAAGATACCGATCATGCTAAACATCAACAGAACGAACAGGATAGTAATGAATCTTCTGTGAAAATTTTTAACTGATCCATTACTTCGTTTGACCTTGCAGAAAACATAAAACAGGAAACAGAGATTGACATAAGTTTTGAATAAAGACGCTTGCTTCGCTCGCTTAATCAATTGTCCTCCAAATAAAATCTTGTGATAATAATTGTTAAATATTTATGAATCTGACAGAATTCAAAAAGAAATGTAGGAGATCAGTCGAAATACGTGGTCTGAATGATCATTTCAGTGTTCTGAAAGATGAAATACAATCTCGGATTTGTAACTGAAAATAAGAATCATAACTGAAGAACATTTCGAAACGACCTAAAGTAGTCAGAAGTAAAGTATTTTCTTGAAGATCTTGAAGTTTTCTTACAAGATGTACGATTTTCATTTAATTAAATGTCAAATATGGCTTAAATGTTTTTCTACTTAAGTGGTTCTCAAAAAGTTTCTATATTATTGACCCAAAAGAACGTAGTAAGAACGACAAAAGGAAGATTTGGAAACTGATGGATTCTTATAACTGACACTTTGAAGAAAATAAACTAATTACCATTGTAAAAAGTATTCTTGAAAACTGATCGATGTTCCATTTCTTCCAGCACTGCAGTCATTTAGGTTCAGAATTGCTACACCATAACTTTACACGGCAGTAGGCTCATAAAATATTTTTATATTTTGCAATTATCCAAGTTCACCAAAAGGAGTAGAAACTTTTTAAATTGTGCTTATAATAAGTAAGTGAAGATAAAAAGTAGGCAATACATTTGAAACACAAAATGACATAATAAACTTTAGTTTTTCCATTAAATAATGGTATAACTTGTAGAGAGTATTAAAATCGAATCAGATATCTCAGGAGGAAATTGTATGTCAAAGTATATCGATAAACTATTGTAAAATCAATCTTTCAAAAACCTCTATCTTTTTCTCGGAGACAAAGTTTCAAAGTCTCCTGAACGTATTGAAAGACCCCCGCTGCTATTTTCATCAAATCATCTCGCGCGAACTTCTGTCAGGAAAGTTGAGATGGAAATCTCCGCATCTGGTCCACTAGAGAGGGAATATTGCATCTTGAAATTGTTTTCCTCTCGTGTTTTAGTTTCTATGTAGGTCATGAAGATGACTGTGTGACCGACTTCGATCGACCTCTATACGTCGGGTAAATGGCTTGACCTAGGAAGTGGGTAGAGGCGCCAGGTCAGGGTAGAGGTGCCAGGTCAGGGTAGAGGCGCCGGGTCAGGAAGGCAAGGTAGGTCATCATCGGAGAGCCAAACCTAGTGGACTATGCTGGAGCATTTTTGGCTTTTCTCGATACCTCTTTGCAATTTTGAAGGGGCAAAAGCATTATGCAAATCCCAAGGGATAGAGCAATTGTTTGAAGTGGGCAAACACGTTCTCTGACAGATAGTACTTTATAACTCCATGTACAGATAGTATTAGTAGGTTACATTCTTTTCAAGCATTTTTAGCAGTAAATTTACCAAAAAAAAAATAGGAAATTAGATTGCAATTTTAGGGACAAAATCCCATTGATGTTTGTATAACTCTTAATATTGCTCTTTATGTCTTAACCGTTGGACCACGAAAGGACATAAAATCTACATAAATATGTTTCATTTTATGCTACTTTTCACGTTTTAACAGCTTTCAAGTTATTAAAAGTCCACTTTAAAGTCCGGTAAATTATAGTAGTTAACTTTTTCTTTACATCTAAATGAACTTTTGACAACTTAAATCTGAGAAAACTCTTAAAGATCTACTACAATTGACGCAACATAGACATAACGGCGACGTAACACAAATATAACATTATTTTCGTCCCGTCACCTTGATGATTGAACTTCTCATAATATGCAACATTCTAGCTAGTATATTATTATATACTCATTATACCATTATATCACTTCTCAATTGGCATGGAAAATACAGCATCAATAACTGAACTTTACTCACCCCTGTCCGTCCCAATTGAAACGGCCGGCAACGAAAATGACAAAGACTGTAAGAATTTCAAGTACTTGACAAAACTCTCGCAACGGCCGATAAATCAATAAAATTTTGTGTGAAATTCTTGCTGAATAAGTTCGTATAGCTATTAGTTGAGGCAATCATCTGCGACGAGAGCGCGCTGGGCTGGCTGCCAACTCTCTGGGATATTAAACACTATCTCCAGGGACAGAATGGCGTAAATCACAACGCTTTAGATGAAACGAAGTCCGCATATTGAATTGCATTCATCAAAATCCACGGCCGCTTTGGTCCAGCGGATGCTGCAAATGACGACGCTCGGTGACAAATGTGCTTCATCAGTTCAACTGTCGAACACTATTGGATATTTAAATTGATTTCGAACAGTTTTAGAGATAAATCGACGATCATGGGTGGTTTGAGTGTTGAAATGTTATTGGTGCAATTTTTCATACGCATTGTTTTTATTGCGTGTTTGATCTATGACACGCAATAGAGGCTGTTCAAATAAAAATGGTCCGTGTTGTGATTTTAAGTTAGTTGTTGATTTATAAATTTGTGAGCTGGTGTGAAAATTAATTAAATTTGAACCAACATTTTAGTTTGTTTCTTTCAAATACAGTCTATTTGTCAAAAGAAAATGTCAGATATTTTATCTGATTTTATCTGACATTTTTTCCAAGGTCTGTAGAGCAAAAACTTGCAAACGCATATCAATTGAAATGCAATACGATTGCTCGCTTATCAACGCGTTACACCGAGCGTTTTCCTAGTAATAAAGTAAAGTGGAAACTATCGTAGTCCTCTTGTCAGAACATTTCTCTTGTATTTTTACTGGGAATTCAACATAATATTTTCAACTTTGTTTTGACACAATATGCCATGTATCGAAGTATTATCTTTTAGTCACTAAAATTAGAGATATTTTTTATTTACTTTTGGGTTGTCAGTTTGACAATTTCACTCATAGCGAGCTCGTGCAAAGGATCAGTGACGCAACATTGCGGGAACACACCGGGCTGGTTCAGTTGCTTTGTACCTTTGCAGCCTGCAGGTTAGTTACAGATTATAGATCTCAGTCATGGCAGTTCAGTAAGTCCATTGTTTCTTCAATCGTTATTCAAAACTCATGACTCTTTTTACGCTTGTTGTTGTTTGGTTTGACAATTTGAAATTATGTAAACACACTAATGTCATAACTCATAAGAGCGGTCTCTCGTGTATAGTTTTTGGACTCCTGTAACTGTTTAAAAATTAAAAATTGAACCGTTCAACCAATCAACTCAAATTTTGTATGGTTATGCACCAGCATTTTAGGAGTTTTGGACAATTATTTTTAGATTTAATTATCAAGAACTTCAAGGATGATCTAGACCACGTGACCACCTACGTCATGCCCTGCAATCTTCAAAACGAATCAGACCGCCATTACATTTTTAAGAAGAAAAGATGGGTTCACTTTCGTTCGAATAACTTCATAATTACCCTAGCTACAATAATTCGGTCAAGGACTGGGGTGTTAATAAAAGATCGCTCTCAATGTTTCATATGAGACTTTAATAATGAAAATGCTTTACTGAACTAAAAAGTGGGTTTTCACTACGTCAAAACGTCGGCAAAACGTCGACCACGATACTCAAATCAAGTCTCATTAATCTGGACATTACGAAAATATTAAACACATACCTGCAGTTATGATCTATACGATATTCCTTATTTTTCACGACGATATTTTCATATCTTTTACAAGCACAACACATCTCCAAATTACTTCAACGAGCCTACATATTACACCGTCTTGCTCCTCGTATTTAAGTTTTGTTTTACTGTCACGCCAAAGAAACAACCTTGGAAACTCCTGACCTTGCTTCGAAAAGTCATAATAAAGAAGGCAGTGGTTCTAACCTGACAGTAGACAAAACTTAAATACGAGGAGCCAGACGGTGCAATATGTAGGCTCGTTGAAGTAATTTGGAGATGTGTTGTGCTTGTAAAAGATATGAAAATATCGTCGTGAAAAATAAGGAATATCGTATAGATCATAACTGCAGGTATGTGTTTAATATTTTCGTATTGTCCAGATTAATGAGACTTGATTTGCGTGTCGTGGTCGACGTTTTGCCGACGTTTTGACGTAGTGAAAACCCACTTTTTAGTTCAGTAAAGCATTTTCATTATTAAAGTCTCATATGAAACATTGAGAGCGATCTTTTATTAACACCCCAGTCCTTGACCGAATTATTGTAGCTAGGGTAATTATGAAGTTATTCGAACGAAAGTGAACCCATCTTTTCTTCTTAAAAATGTAATGGCGGTCTGATTCGTTTTGAAGATTGCAGGGCATGACGTAGGTGGTCACGTGGTCTAGATCATCCTTCGTTGGAGCAAGGTGTTGACGTTGACGTTGGAGAGCATTACCATTCTGTGCTGCGTTTTATGTTTGTTTTAAAATAATTTTAAAATGTATTCAAAGAAATTTCAAAGATTTTATCACTGCTACTTTGAAGCAATAGTTTCTAGGTCGCAGCAGTGTACATAACGATATTAATTTTCATGCAAAACAAAGCTCGCTTATCAACGCGTTACACAGAGCGTTTCCTAATGATATCTCGGCGTGTTATCACTCACTTGCATTGTTACGATAACAATACATAATAATATGGTAGTAGATACAACCTTTAAATATGAACAGTTTACAAACCTTCAATTATTGAAAACTTCTACCTAGATGTTTTGACAATATCAAAGCCATTTTATTATCAAACACACACGAACACAATACAAAATTTGACGTGATTCGAACTACAAAACAAACTGAAACTTTTTCAAACCCACACGTAATATATTCGTATGTTCGTATGATTATTGCAACGTGTATCATGATAAAATAATATCAATACATTCATGTGTACATTATACACACACACATATGAGTGGAGTTTGATTGAATTCTTCAAGAATTAATGTACCAATTGTTATGAAGATTCTATTACTTTTATCTCGTAGTAAGTTTGGTACTGCTCAGTTACAAATTAAGCTTTCACACATTAACTAAAACAACAAATAGTGCAAGTTGGCTGAGTTATTAACGCTATAGACTTGCCTCTGGAGGACTCGGGTTCAATTCCCGAAACCGTCCTTCATACCATGACGAATTCTAATTCCAGTAAGATTCCGTACTAATAGACAACGACCGCCACCTTTCCACCGTCCAACCTTACATACATGATACAACCTACACCCTTCACCCTTCATCACCTTACACCCTTCATCATAATCTCCCTGACATCATCAAAAACAATTCATTCGCCGCAATTAGCTTATAGTTATTGGTATACAGAGGCTATATTCTATAACTTCAAAATGCCCGATTCTGCTGGAGTCCGATTCACGACCATATGGATTAACTTTGCACCGAATCGGATTCCAGAAGAATCAGGAATTTTAAAGTTATAGAATAGCGCCCCAGGTTAAATTAGAAAAAAACCGAGAAGTTTCATGAAAAAGGCGAATTTTCATTTTTTCAAATTTATCTTAACGCATAAACTCTCGAAAATATTAGCGTGTCTGAGAAAAAATGACCTCCAAGGTACAACAATACAGCATAATTAATTTCGCTAACGTAATACCCCGCTATTTGACCAGGTCGTTTGTTTACGAGTATGCAGATGTGGCAACGCCGCCCTATATCACAAGTTTTTGTCGGCTCGGGTCATAATGCCCCCCATTTCGCGTCCCCGCAGCCACAGTTAATGGTCCATGACACTCCCGCTAATGTCATGCGGCTATGACATAGCCCATGACATAGCGGTCTAGCGGTGGAATATGCAGACACAGTGTAGAAGACCGGCCACTAGAGTTTAGATGCACAAAGTATCACAATATAAACAGCACTCCTTGTAAAACTTAGCCCTGTATAATATGCTAAAAAATAATAAACATTAAGCAATGAAAAGGAGCGATATCAAAAAGGGTTGCCGCTCTGTCTCTTTGATCGAGTTGAAAATTTGAATACCTACCTATATGTGACTGAAATTTTAACAAAACCCTCTGATTGGTGCAAATTTAAAACGACTGTTTCATATTTCCGAAATGAAGTGGAAATTTTTCAAGGTTATGAAGACTACTATGCCATCAACAAAGTATCCAAATTTTCATCAAAATCCTATTATTTGTAAAATGTTTACATCTTCATATTTGTTGAAAATTCAAATTGTTGCAGATTAGATCCACAAGCGAAAGAAACATTCCAGCGACGAAGGAGCAAGTCGATTTGCTCTGCTGCAAGAACGATGACTTTGACCCCGCACCAGCCAGTGATCAACACTTTCGCTATCATTGTGAGGATCATGAAGTGCATTGGTGAGTTCATATCATCATAGAATTGTTGTTGTGGACGTTTTCGGAACCATCTTGTAATGAATTGGCAGTAGTGACGGTTTGTTCCGATGAATGTGTTGGTGGCCCTGATAAGGGCCGTTCGCGACGTTTCGAAGGAGTTACTTCCTTCATCTTCTGGCGGCGACTGCATTGATGAATTGAATTGATCTGAATTGATTGAATTGATCGACTGAACAGACTCAAAATCGACTGAATTGATCATTGATCATGTCCCTAAAATAATATTTAATCTCATAAAGAGTTAGAAGAAGAATATGCTGAGACAATATCACTCTTTTGTACACCCAACTTCGACACATATATCTGCCCGACAGCTATAGTATGGCAAAAGGCATAATTTCTGTGAAATTTCGATTTTAATTTCAACAACAATTCCACTACCTAGATGGATTACATGTCGAGATCCGGTACCTACGTCTTAAAGTTTAAAAAAAATAATAATTGTGGCAACCGTATTGAACACTTTTCGTAATGCAGGTACCAGTGTGAGGCACTATTTAGTAAAGTAAGGGCCGGTATTGCCATAAGCTTAAGCTACAGTTGGCTTAAACTTTACTTCAGAAAAGGTAGGAAGTAAGGGTCGGTATTGCCATAAGCTTAAGCTACAGTTAGCTTAAACTCCACTTCAGAAAAGGTCGGAAGTAAGGGTCGGTATTGCCATAAGCTTAAGCTACAGTTAGCTTAAACTCCACTTCAGAAAACATGGTGTATTACCATTATATACTGCAATTTAACAACGGAGCTTATTTCCTCAGTTAACATTAACCTCGTGCTACATCCCAGCAAACACTGTTACATGCCAGGCAGCTCCCATGAGATTTGCCAGTTACATGCCAGGCATGTGCCAGGCATGTAACTATGACTGGACAACGGGCTGCCAGGCACCTCCCAAGGTAGCTGCGCTGCCTGGCACATGTCTGGGAGCTGCCTGGCACATGTCCATGGGAGCTGCCTGGCACATCCCAGCAGGTGCCTGGCACATCTCTGGGAGCTGCCTGGCACATTATTATTATTATTATTAAGTCTATATTCTCAACAGAGCCAGGCTCCACTAGTGAGAATGTAATATAGAGAAGGGAGGAGAGGAAACCCGGTACCGGCATGTAGCCTACTCCTGACGAAAGATACCAAGGGGACCAACGGCTTAACGTCCCTTCCGAAGGACGGTGTAACATTCACATCACGAGCCTCCACAACCCGCGCCGTCGAGAGACTGATAACAGGTGGAGGGAGGTCGTCACACTAACCCCCAAACACCCCAGTCTCTCTGGCCCAACGGCAGCAACCTGGCAAGGCAGAATTGAATGGTCACCCATCCAATCGCTGACCGCGCTCAATGTTGCTTAACCTCGGTGATCTAACGAGAACCGTGGTATCCAATACACCAGCCGTTGGGTGCCAGGCACCCAGCAGGTGCCTGGCACATCTCTGGGAGCTGCCTGGCACATCCCAGCAGCTGCCTGGCACATCTCTGGGAGCTGCCTGGCACATCCCAGCAGCTGCCTGGCACATCCCAGCAGCTGCCTGGCACATCCCAGCAGCTGCCTGGCACCTCCCAGATACATCTCTGGCACATTCCAGCGAGTTCACCTGCCTAAAATTAACGGTTATTTTGAATTTAAACTGTAAAAAGTAAACTATAATAGCGATATCTACACGGGTTTTCATCATAATTACATTACGACAAGATATTCACAGAGATTATTACAATTGCGAATAGAATCTGAAATAAAACGCAAATGGATTAGACGTGATTTCGATGGCAGGACCTCCAGGTGGCAGGCAGACGCGCTATCCAAGGGACCACGATGGCAGCTGAAGGTTTGGTGCGTTGAAACATAGGTAGTTGAAACGAGCATTTGAAAGGAGATAGGTTGCGGCTGTTATGCTCACGTAAATAATTGATCCACAAAATTAATATGAAGTTTAACTAATAGGCAAATTAAAATGTATTATTTTTAAATAAATCAATGTTAGCCTGGGATTAGCACTTATAGTGTTATCACTATAGTAATACAAACACTGGGTTATTACGACGGACGAAGGAATAACATAACTAGTTCACTAGTTATGTTATAATATATAAAAATTTAAGAATGTTATTGAGCGAGCGTAGCGAGCGTCACCACGGTACTCTTATGGCACTTTCTCTGTGTGTTTTTTTTTTTTTTTTTGCCTGCACTGCCCAGGTCAAACCGCACAACCAATCGATCTGAAATTTTGTACACATACTAACGTAATCTATGCGATCCCTGGGATCTTTTCTGAACGAGATCCTGTGATTGGTTCAAATTTTATAAAAATTATCTTTCGATTGGTTGGTTCGATCAATTTGAAATTTAGCAAAGTTATTGCAACCAACATTGTACCCAATCAAAAAATAATTCAGCCAAATCCTCCAATTGGTTCAAATTTGAAACCATTTTTCCTGTGATTTTTGAAATTTAAACTGGAACCGATTGACCGACCAACTAAAAACTTCGCATGGTCATTGGTACCAACATTTAAGGTATTTTTGCCAATTTTCACTCTAACCTGTCGTTATTTTCAAAAGTTTTTGTCATTTTAGGGACATTTTGCGTGTTGGCTGTCAAATTCACGGCGACTTCGAATCTACAAGGCAAGGTAGTTAGAGCAGAAAGTTTTAAACGATATGAAACTAATAATGACCGTTCAACAGATTGATCTGATATTGTGTACACACACTACATATCATATCATATGGGTGGTCCCAGGTATATTTTTTGAACGAAATCCTGTGATTTTTGAAAATTAACAAGGAACCGTTCAATCATAAAGGTTTAATCGATCAACTTAAAACTTAGCAAGGATTGGCAACTTAAAACTTAGCAAGGATTGGCACCAATATTTTTCATTTGTATACTTAATTTAAAACGGCCTATAGCCACACCACCATTTGACCTATCAAATGGTCTTCGATTAATCTGATCAATCAAACTCATATTTTGCATGGTCGTTCAGACCAACATTGTCTCTTATTTTACAAATTTTCAGCCCTACCAGTCAAGAACATAGATGCACTTATTGACAGTTTTAATAACTGTCAGAAATGACATTTCAAAACAGAAATTCCACTGCATTCTGTGTTGCTCTATGTAGCAAAGCAAAGTTTATAGATGGCTATTCTCAATATCAAGTAAGACAGATTATTTTCTTAGTTGATCATATTGCAATACATAATGTAGTTAAAATGTAATGTAGGTATTTCATATACATAGGTATAGGTATACCTTATCTAAAATAATTTATTTTACGATATGGATTCTGTTTCACAGTTATGAAAACGACGTTTTGACTAGATAACATCATATTTTACACATTTCCAGCACAATCGGTCAAGAATTTACAGACTTATTGCTGTTTTAAGTGTTTGAATATCTGTCCAAAGAGATTGATGGAAAAATATCAGTACAATAATCTGTTATTTAATTGATCCAGAGTGTTTATGAAAAGTTGCAAGGAAAATTGGTTATAAATAATGTATAGTAAGTTATCTTTGATTGAATGGATCGTGCTATGATTGGCGATGTCGTGCGTGTCGGTGCTCGCTCATCAACGCGTTACACCGAGCGTTTTCCTAGTGTAAACATGGGTGCCTAATCTCGAATTTGTTAAAAATGTTCACCATGCGGAAATGAGCACATTACTTTATCTCTGATAAAACAAAAGATTATCCTTCATATCGCATCTAGTCTCATTTTCACATGCGGTATCAACTCGAGAATAGGCCCCAGCTTGAGCGCCTCTCTTCTCTCCTCGCGATTGAATTCATTTCACTTCTATTATAAGATTTACGCCGAATGAATTACGCCGGTCACGACGAAATCAGAAAAAGGCTCCATGGTGCAATGGAGTGCTATCTACTTCTATCTATTTTCCTTCCTTGCAAATATATAAAACCTTTTTCCCGTCGCCATTAGCCTCGCTGCAGAACAGTGCGACGTTAAGCCCCAGGCAAAAAAATATAAAACCTTGAAGTTCGAGGTGAATAGGTATTACCTAATTAAGTTTAGGTTATGCTTAGTTCTTATAGCAAGCTTAGTTCTTACATGCCTGGCACATCCCTGTTACATGGCGGGGACCTCCCAAATGTTCAAACTAACTTACAAAATGAGTTTGAACATTTGGGAGGTCCCCGCCATGTAACAGGGATGTGCCAGGCAGCTCCCTGGGATGAAACTGGCATATGCCTGGCACATCCCTGGCACATGCCTGGCACATCCCTGTTACATGGCGGGGACCTCCCAAATGTTCAAACTAACTTACAAAATGAGTTTGAACATTTGGGAGGTCCCCGCCATGTAACAGGGATGTGCCAGGCATGTGCCAGGGATATGCCAGGCATATGCCAGTTTCATCCCAGGGAGCTGCCTGGCACATCCCTGTTACATGGCGGGGACCTCCCAAATGTTCAAACTAACTTACAAAATGAGTTTGAACATTTGGGAGGTCCTCGCCATGTAACAGGGACCTCCCAAATGCCACCACATTCCTCTCGATAAGGTTTGAACATTTGGGAGCTCCCTGTTACATGGCGAGGACATCCCAAATGTTCAAACTACTTAGAAAATGAGTTTGAACATTTGGGAGGTCCCCGCCATGTAACAGGGAGCTCCCAAATGCCATATCCCAAATGGTCAAACTGGGATGTGCCAGGGAGGTGCCAGGCATGTACCTTGTTTGCTGGGATGTACTGCAGGTTATTTTAGCTATGCCGAAGTATATAAATGGTAATACACCACATTTCTTAACTAAACAGAAGATTAAACGAATGGTCAGCCTCAATGTTAGAAATGTAAGTTACTTCTTCCATTTAAATTCTGAGAGTGTGGACACTTTGTAGGAACACTCGTATCGCACAAGTGTCTACTGCATGGGAAAATACATAGCAAATTCACCCATTTAATTCTTGATTCCAGGGTTCTGGCAACACAATGAAAATGAAACAAGAAGTTCATGGCACAAATGCGCATGATATTTCCCTGTTATCCTGGTTCTCTATCAAACCTACGAGCTTCTCATACTTCGTCTTCCTTACGTCTGGGACAACATCAAAGTGATGTCAAATGACGATAGTTTCATGGCACTACTGAGTATAGTTAGCAACATTCTATTCGCCTCCCCCATCATCGCCATGACCACGATGAAGACTGAATTGAGGAGGTTGATCGAGGACATGGAGGCGATGATCCACGACAACGAGTATTTGGACGAATATCAGCAATCAATTCTCGAGAGGACCAAGAAAATGACGGATTTTATTTGCAAATTCGTCCCATCTGGAGTGGCGATTGCAGGATACTTTACTGCATTCTTGCAATTTCCAGACTTAGTGGCAACTAGGAATACCAATTTTAAGTGGGTATTGTGTAATTAGAGTGATCGATGAAAAATAGATATGTACATGTTTATTATTTGAGATTATTTTTAGGGGCAGTTATCCATATGATGTGGCAGCCTGGCCATATCTTGAAATCACGAACCTCGTAGGAATAATTATGGCAGAATCAAGTATACTGTTGATGTTCTCATATATTATCTTTGTAGTGGCGTATTTTCTTCAAACAATCGCACAGTGTGAGATAATTCACTATCAATTGATAAATATTCGTGATTTAAGTATTAAAAGTTGTTTGACACAAAGTTGTGGAGAAGATAAGGATGTGGATCAGAAGCGTCAATCGGAGTTCGTAAGATTTGACCTGGATGCCATGTTAAGATTGATTGTAGGAGAAGAGCAAGATAGAGAAGGCAGTGGGATGTCAGTCACGTCAATGATATCTTCAACGCAAGATAGAGAAGGCAGTGGGCTGTCAGTCACGTCAATGATATCTTCAACGCCGGAAACAGGAACGTCTGGCAACGTTGTGAAGGTCGACGACGAAGCTGCGCAGAAGAAGATGCGCCAGGATATTAACCATGAGATGTGTCGTCGACTTGGCAGCGTTGTCAAACGTCACCAAACGTTGATCAGGTTGAGTTACCCTCCAGCCTATTCACAATTTTCGTAAGAAAATATATACGAATATATACAACATATTGAACACAAAAATTCGTGCACACATTCAAAGATAACATTTTAATTTTTGACCAATACATTTATGCTACTTTTTGTACACAATGCGCCAAGTTTGTTTTTAGTTTGAAATATGTATTTTGAAAGGATGTGTTTACTTGGTCAATATAAATTGATGTCTTTTTAGATTGTTACATTAGTAGCGATATTAAAACGTGTATAGCAAATATTATCAAAAATTTAAAATTTCTTTGATGATTTCAGGCTTTGTTCTGATTTGGAAAACTTTGCCAATCCAATTATGTTTCTTGGACTAATTATGTGCATGATACCAACATCATTAGGAGCTTGGTTTCTCATTACGGTAAGACAAAAAACAACAGTTGCTCACGAAATAACGACATCAGGTAATGAATAATGTGAATTTCTTCCTTAGACACCAACGATAAATTTCTTCAAGATAAGTATTATAATGGCAATGGTTTTTCTGCACTGCGTATTAGCAGCTGCGTGCTGGTTTGGAGACAAACTAATGGAAAAGGTGAGCATACGATAGAGAAATGTATTAATCAGTATAGAACATAATCATTTATAAAAAATCTGAACAATATTTCTGATTGGTTTACAGAGCTCGCTAATCAAGGATGCTGCTTACGGCTGTGATTGGTTCGACGCCTCGGAAGAATTCAAACGATCCTTAAGGATCATGATATCGATGTCTAACCAACCAATCATCATCAGAGCTATAAGATTTGTGCCGCTCACTTTGGAGACGTATCGAGCTGTAAGTATTCAATAACGGACATCTATTGACTTTTACAATTTACAAATAATTTCTAAGTGATGTATCATAAACATGTTTCAGGTCCTTAACTCTGCCTACTCATATTACACTACTCTGAGAGAACTCAGAGCTTCCTTTGAGTCTCATTGAAATAACAATCTCTTCTCTTTGCACTCTGATTGGGCGACATTAGTGAGAATTACACCACCGTTTGGAAGAAACCGGTGAAATACCTATTACACCCATTTTCTTTGTGGTTCAAGATTTTCATGATTTGGTAGCATATTCTAAAGATTAATTATCTCATTATATTCTCTTATCTCAGATTTTACTACTTTTTATCTGGTTATATAAAATTGATGGCATGTTCTGTTTTATTTTATTCTGAATATTTAAGTATTAGGTGCAGTTGTACCTACGTGTAAATAAAGTCGTAAGGCCGGTCATATATTTTTTCCCGCCAACGGTCGGTTTGGAGCGGATTTAGAGATAAATACAAAATATAATTTGTCATATTTGGCAAACGGTTATGAATATCGAAAAAGCAAGCCAGAGGTGGCATGTATTGAACCTTAGTCTACATTTTCATCGCTTACTGTCATAATTTTGCTCCTAACTATGTGATCAGAATTTGTCGGTCACGAAAATGCTCCGTCTCTCGTCCGTCGCTCGTCCTTCTCAAGAAAACTTCAGAGAAAAACATGAAAAAATAAAGGAAAATCAAAACTAAACCTTCCTAAATTATATCTATTTTTGTGTCTGTACGTCTGTAATTTAAAATATATAATTTATAGTACTACCAAAAGACGGTCGAAGTCGAATAAACTCTACTAAGTATGTCACGACACTGCGTACGTATAAGAAAAGTTAAGCAATAGTAAGAAACATTCCAGCGACGTACAAGCAAATACTTCAACTCTGCTCCAAGAACGATGGCTTCCACCCCGCAACAGCCAGTGACCAACACTTTCGCTATCATTGTGAGAACCATGAAGTGTATTGGTGAGTCCGCTTTAGACGAATACTCATAATTAGTTCGTTTTTATTAGCATGAAGTCTGGAGTAAGAGAAATCATATATTATATTTAAGATATTCAGTTAGGGTTGTTCCACGGTCAATTGCCTAAACTCAGGGCATTTGTTAACGGGTAGCCAGGCCCAATAATGTGTGTAGTTATGAATGTGATTTTAACAGTTATCATTTTGATAAATGTAAGTATCTAGTATCATAAATAAAGTACCCATACTTGCATAGTTAATTTTCATATTTTTTCCCAAAACAAACAATAGATATAAAAAATTCGAAAAGAAACGCCCTGCGTTGCAACAATTGGATGGTTGTTTACTTCAGTTTGAAGGGAAATCCGGGGTGGAGGGGGGGAGGGGGGGGGGGGGGGTAGGGCAAATATTATAAGTACATGTCAGCTGAGACCGATATTTAGGAATTTAGGAATTTCGAAAAAATATCCGAGTCGAACCAAACTGGTTCAAGACGATGCACAAAACAAAGATCGAAACTGAACAACCGTTCAACATTGCAAACTGAAATTTGGCATGAATAATTATATAATATATAATACATGACTGATTTTTACATAAAAATCATAAAACATAATATCATAATACCAAGGGATTAAGTCATTTTTCGGTATTTTTATTGCATTTTTTCTAAAATAAAGTCGGTAGGAACCGGATATTTAGTCGAGAAAACCCACATTTATTGGTGCATGTGGCCAGGTAAGATATCAAGTTATTGACAAAAGAAACTTAATGCCCTCTTTGCCCATTCATAACGAAAACAACGCACCCACTTGCAAGTCTGTAGAGTGAAAATTGCGGTCTCTACGATTTTTTAATGAAACATCAATATTTCGTCAAAAAAAATCGGGACCAAAATATTAGCGTGCAATGAAACTCTGACTAATCAGTATAAATGGTAATTAATAAAAGCTACAATGTAAAAGTACGTAAGAAGAACTTTCCAGTGCATTTGTTTTGACTTTCTTGTACAATGTTTCGTAAATTATTTATGTGGTACAATGAATCTATTTTAAGTTAGCTTTTACGAATACAAATATACTTTTATGTGAATGACTTTTATGTTTATATATTTATATGTTCATATTTATATATTTATATATTTATATATAAATATTTTGAATGGCCAATTGATGGCTCAAGTTTTGACTGGTCTTAGCTTGGATATTTCTTTGTAACCAAATATGTATTTATGTATTGTATTTGTACAATATATCCAACAGAGTAAAACTCCACAAGTGGACATAACATATAAAATAACAACAAATTATGAAAAACTAACAGAGAAAAGCAATTGATACAATAAGTTAAAATTTAAAACAGGAAAAATTAAAATAATCACCACAAACTAAATTATACTAATCTAATGCTAATCTATGAACCTAATCTAAACTGGGGCTAAATCAAATACAAATTTATTAAAAGTGGACCTAATGTTTTCAATAGAATTGTTAAAAATATCTTATGTGTTATCAATTTGGAAGTTAAAATTATCAAAAGTATACATCATTCTATTAACACAAGAATGTTTCAAAATATTTATCCTACTTTTATGAGTTTTAAATGATGATTTGTGGCGAGTGGGGCGGGAAGGAACTGAAAAATTGATTTTAGACAGAAGTTGAGGACAGTCGATTGAGTTATTAATTAATTTATGAAGAAATAAAATGTCAGTTAGTTGTCTCCGTGGGTGCGTGACCTCAGCACCCCCTTTTTGGAAATTTGGAATTCCGAAAACGGCATTCGTTTGTGCTTCGTTTGTGCCGGTTTGTGCCGTAAAAATTTTCGTTTGTGCCACACTCGAACACATAAATATTAGCCAAGGAAATATGGGGGTGCTGAGGTCACGATAGCACCCCCTTTTTGGAAATTTGGAATTCCGCCAACGGCAATCGTTTGTGCTTCGTTTGTGCTGGTTTGTGCCGTAAAAAGTTTCGTTTGTGCCAAACTCCTTCAACCCGCAAATTGAAAATCAAAATTTTGAAAAGCGTGACCTCAGCACCCCCTTTTTGGAAATTTGGAATTCCGACAACGGCAATCGTTTGTGCTTCGTTTGTGCCGGTTTGTGCCGTAAAAAGTTTCGTTTGTGCCAAACTCCTTCAACCCGCAAATTTAAAATCAAAATTTTGAAAAGCGTGACCTCAGCACCCCCTTTTTGGAAATTTGGAATTCCGACAACGGCAATCGTTTGTGCTTCGTTTGTGCTGGTTTGTGCCGTAAAAAGTTTCGTTTGTGCCAAACTCCTTCAACCCGCAAATTGAAAATCAAAATTTTGAAAAGCGTGACCTCAGCACCCCCTTTTTGGAAATTTGGAATTCCGACAACGGCAATCGTTTGTTCTTCGTTTGTGCTGGTTTGTGCCGTAAAAAGTTTCGTTTGTGCCAAACTCCTTCAACCCGCAAATTGAAAATCAAAATTTTGAAAAGCGTGACCTCAGCACCCCCTTTTTGGAAATTTGGAATTCCGACAACGGCAATCGTTTGTGCTTCGTTTGTGCCGGTTTGTGCCGTAAAAAGTTTCGTTTGTGCCAAACTCCTTCAACCCGCAAATTGAAAATCAAAATTTTGAAAAGCGTGACCTCAGCACCCCCTTTTTGGAAATTTGGAATTCCGACAACGGCAATCGTTTGTTCTTCGTTTGTGCCGGTTTGTGCCGTAAAAAGTATCGTTTGTGCCAAACTCCTTCAACCCGCAAATTGAAAATCAAAATTTTGAAAAGCGTGACCTCAGCACCCCCTTTTTGGAAATTTGAAATTCCGACAACGGCAATCGTTTGTGCTTCGTTTGTGCTGGTTTGTGCCGTAAAAAGTTTCGTTTGTGCCAAACTCCTTCAACCCGCAAATTGAAAATCAACATTTTGAAAAGCGTGACCTCAGCACCCCCTTTTTGGAAATTTGGAATTCCGACAACAGCATTCGTTTGTGCTTTGTTTGTGCTCGTTTGTGCACTAAAACATGTCGTTTGTGCCTAACCATTTCAACCCCTAATTCGCAAATCAAAATCTTGTAAAACGTGACCTCAGCATTCCCACTTTAGAAATTTGGAATTCCGCCAACGGCATTCGTTTGTGCTTCGTTTGTGCTGTAAGACAAGATTTGAAAAATCAGCTTTGTGCAGACTATAAGATTGTGTGAGATGAAAATATCATGCAAAGCATATTCATAGCAGTCGTGTGAGCATAAATTATAAAGCTTGACCATAGCTTGACGGGGTACAAAATTGGTAGAAATCCATACGACTACGAGTGAGCATGGAAAAACCACAACGTTACGGCGTTTTGTCGACAGAAACATGAATGGCATAATATTTGTTCAAAAATTTACTGATTAAACTGAGATCAGGTCTCTATCAAGATTTTGTCCCGTTTGTGTTTGGGCGGGGTTGTGTTCTTGGTTTTATCTGCCACACACTTGAATGTCTACTAACTACGAAAACGCTCAGTGTTGCGCGTTGATGAGCAAGCACAGATACGCGCAACATCAGGCGCGTAGGAACTTTATTTTGAAAGGGGGGGTCAAAATTATAGGGGATCGATCGATGTCAGGAAAAGGTAGTTCGCTGCTACAAGGGATCTGGGGGGCTTACACTCAGTTAGCCCCGCAGAGCCTTTTTTGAATTTTTGATAAAAAAAAAGAATCGAATTTTAAGCTTTTTTATCATTCTTTTCACAGAAATATAAAATGTGAGATATGCAATATTCTGTGGGAACTTAAGAAAAAATGTTTTTATAGAATCCCCAATGCCCCGCAGGGCATTTTTTTATGTCTTGATAAAAAAAAATCAAATTCGATGCTTTTTTGCAATCTTTTTTTTAAGGAAATTAAAAATTTGTGTATGCAACATTCTTGGGGAAACAAGAGACAAAATGAAAATTTCGTTATTTGACAAAATCCCAAATAGCCCCGCAGGAAAATACTTGATTAATTAATTGATAAGTTTGGTTTAACGGCGCGTCAACGACGAGGTTATATTGCGCACATTCATTTTATATTTAACTTTATTGAACATAATTGGAGGACATAGGGAGGGTCGACCTAACGGGCCCAATCCGGGGGAGTCCCTCACTGGTGGGAAGGCCAGGCCGGAATGGGGACAGACCGGGGGGGGGGAGGGGGGGGGGGGGGGGAGACTTCGGGCCGGTGGGACACGATTTCAGGGGGATCACCATCTCGAGAGGGGAGGCCGGCCCGAGGGGCCCGCGAATTTGGGGAGGGCATGGGTGGGACTAGGTCGACCCTGGACTGCACTTAGTTGGGACCAACACTCGTTATGTGAGGCGGCCCCTTAAGACCCACCACCGCGTCAAGGTGGCAATCCATTCGTGGGGGAAAATACTTTAATTCTAGTGAAAGAGAATAGATTATAAATCATTTTTTTTAGTGCACAAACGAGCACAAACGAAGCACAAATAATTGCCGTTGTTGAATATTCAAATTTCCTTAGTGGGATGTTGAGATCACGTTTTCCAAATATTGAATTTAAAAATTAGGGGTTGAAGGGATTAGGCACAAACAAAACTTTTTAGTGCACAAACAAGCACTAACGAATAACATACGAATGCCGCTGGCAGAATTCCAAATTTCTAAAAGGTGGTGCTGGGGTCACGATTTACCAAATTTTGGTTTGCTTATTAGGGGTTGAAGGGGTTGTGCACAAACGAAACTTTTTAGTGCACAAACGAGCACAAACGAAGCACAAACGAATGCCTTTGGCGGAATTCAAAATTTCCAAAAAGGGGGTGCTGAGGTCACATTTTACAAAATTTTGATTTGCGAATTAGGGGTTGAAGGGGTTAAGCACAAACGAAACTTTGTAGTGCACAAACGAGCACAAACGAAGAATAAACGAATGCCGTTGGCGGAATTCCAAATTTCTAAAGTGGGGATGCTGATGTCACGTTTTACAAGATTTAGATTTGCGAATTAGGGGTTGAAGAGGTTAGGCACAAACGAAACTTTTTACGGCACAAACCAGCACAAACGAAGAACAAACGATTGCCGTTGTCGGAATTCCAAATTTCCAAAAAGGGGGTGCTGAGGTCACGCTTTTCAAAATTTTGATTTTCAATTTGCGGGTTGAAGGAGTTTGGCACAAACGAAACTTTTTACGGCACAAACCGGCACAAACGAAGCACAAACGATTGCCGTTGTCGGAATTCCAAATTTCCAAAAAGGGGGTGCTGAGGTCACGCTTTTCAAAATTTTGATTTTCAATTTGCGGGTTGAAGGAGTTTGGCACAAACGAAACTTTTTACGGCACAAACCAGCACAAACGAAGCACAAACGATTGCCGTTGGCGGAATTCCAAATTTCCAAAAAGGGGGTGCTATCGTGACCTCAGCACCCCCATATTTCCTTGGCCAATATTTATGTGTTCGAGTGTGGCACAAACGAAAATTTTTACGGCACAAACCGGCACAAACGAAGCACAAACGAATGCCGTTTTCGGAATTCCAAATTTCCAAAAAGGGGGTGCTGAGGTCACGCACCCTGTCTCCGTTGTGAAAGTGTGTGCAATTTAGCTGACCGGCATAAATCATGATAATCTCTCCTGTGGTATTGTATTTTATTTTTATAACAAATCCATTTTATGAAACGCTGCTGAACCTTTTCAAGAAGAGCAATCTTGGTAACTTGATGTGGATTCCATATTATCGACGCATAATCTAAATATGGTCGTACTGTTGTTAAAAATAGCATTCTGTTCGTCGGAATTGAGAAATACTTGAAACAAGTACGTCTCAGAAATACAAGCATTTGAAAAGCTTTAGTAGCTGTGGCATTAATATGGCTTTTGAAAGATAAATCCGAGCTCAGCATGACACCTAAATCCTTAATTTTCTGAACTCGCTCAAGAATGTTACCGTTCAGCATGTAATTAAAGTTAAAATTTGATGCTTTAAGAGTGAAAGTGATTGTGTTACATTTGCTGAAGTTAAGTTGCAGTTGCCAAAGATTACACCAACAGGAGAGAGCCGTCAGATCATCTTGTAACTTTTGACAATCCTGGACAGAGGATATTGGTTGGTATAACTTGAGGTCATCCGCATATAACATGCACTCTGAATTTGATAGTATGTCCGGGATGTCATTAACAAATAATACGAAAAGTAGGGGTCCCAGCACCGACCCCTGGGGCACACCTGAGGTCACACCGACAGGATTCGATTTGTCTCCATTCACAATCACTACTTGCCTCCGATCTGTCAAGTAGCTTGTAAGAAGTTTGTGCAATTGGCCTAAAATTCCAAACGAAGTTAATTTATGCAATAGCAAAACATAGTTAACACTGTCGAAAGCTTTAGAGAAGTCGGTGTATATAGCATCTACTTGCTTCAAATTGTTTAAATGACGTGCAAGATCGTCCACATAAATGCCAAGATTAGTAACAGTTGACCTCTTATTGAGGAATCCATGTTGATACATAGTTAAGTATTGCTGGCAATGGTCATAAATGCGCCGATGCAGTAAACTTTCAAAAACTTTAGAAACGACAGGTAACAATGATATGGGTCTATAGTTTTTAACATCAAATCGACTGCCTTTCTTCAATATGGGAGTGACATGCGCCACTTTCCATCGGTCAGGAAAAACTCCTTTAGACAAGCAACAGTTGAAGAGAAGAGCCAGAGCAAACGAGATAGGTCTGGCGCATCTCTTGACAAACGACACCGGGAGTTCATCAGGTCCAGTAGCCTTCCCATTCTTCAATGTCTTCAGCTGTTGAAATACTTCTGTCTCGGAGAAAGCAAGTGTAGACAATGTATCGCTGACGGTAAGAGTGTTTTCTGGAAGAACGGGAGGAAGCGGAGACTTGGTGAAAACTGACTTGAAGTATGTTGAGAACAAGCTGCATACTGAGACATCATTGGTGGATTTAATACCATCAAGTGTTACTTCAGTTGGGATGCGGTTTCTCTGTGATTTCTCATGAACAAATCGCCACATACTCTTCGGATTATACCTAATCTTGCTCTCAATGTCAGTAAGATGCACATTCCATTTAACACCTTTCAGCCTTTTAAATGTTGTTCTCTTAACAGAAAAGTCTGCATAATCATTGGGCAATCTCGATCGCTTCCACTTCCCATGAGCTTTATTCTTATCGCGTAGAGAACTGATTAATTCCTTGTCATACCAGGATGGAAACTTGGCTGGCTTGATCGATATCTTCGGGACTAACTCCTCAATTACTTCAGAAACAGCTGAGTAGAAGTTATCACAGCAATCATTAACCTCGGTGTTGGATAGCAATGTGTTCCAAGGCACAGTCATTAAAGCCCCGTAAACCCGATTCATGTTCGCGCGCTTCCAGTTGTATATTGTCCTAGCAGGTGGATTGCGGTACGCTAGTTGACAGGGAAAATGCAAAATGCATGATAAAGGCGAATGGTCAGAGGCAACAGCGGGAGAATCACATGCAATGACTTCAATTGTAAAGTCTGGACTATTGGAGAAGACGAGATCCAGTTGGTGGTTGTTACAAGTTGGGATGTCGGAATACTGATGAAGATTGTATTCACTGACAAGGTGAATAAAATCGGTCACAGCTTCTGCATTGGTGTTTGCTCGTACGTCCGGATCCAGGAAAACACCATTTGGTGAGGGAGACCAATGGAGTTGAGGAAGATTGAAATCGCCGCATAGCACCACGTGATCATTCTTCGTCGCTGCATTCTCTACCAGCGTAAGAGACTCACACAGAGCCTCAATATCAGAGCTGGTGACTGGCGACGGCGGCAGATAAACACATCCCAGGAATGTTGAGCTAGATTCACTCACCTTGAGTTGGCACCAAATGATTTCTATTGAGGCTGAGTCCACATCATATCGACGGATTGAATTGAATTTGTTTGAAACAGCAATGAGAACCCCTCCACCCCGTTTTAGCTGTTGCTGGTTTTGTGGTCTGTCAGCTCGATAGACTTCATACTGATCATTAAAAAGCTCTGCAGTGTTGATCGATGCGTGAAGCCAAGTTTCAGTCATACAAACCAAGACAAATTCTTTATTGTCAGCAAAGTAAATATTGACTTCGTCAAGTTTGTTCGCAATGCTTCTTACATTCATGTAGTACATACTGGCTGAACTGGGGCCTGGGTTCAACTAACATCTCCAGCCATAACAATAAGAAATGTTAGTCCAATTAATACACTGTAGATGATACAATATGTAGATCTTGCTTGGAGATGGCGTTGTCCATTCATAGACCTTGGATTTCCCTTGTCCATGTTTCTAGTAAGCTCTATCTTTATAAATATTCAATTGTCTTCTTCGAAAATAATTTCTTCGCAGATTCAAATTACAAAGTTGCAATTATAAACTCACTGTGATGTTCTAAAGACAGATTGTTTATCCCAAAGTGTAGAGTAGCTCTTCAGGAAGAAAATGGTATGGAACTTTTAATAAATTACTGCCTAGATTACAATAAAAAATCACAAAATGTGAGGAGCGGTAATTACGGCTTCTTATTGAAACAAGAATATTTTGTACTAGATTACTAGATTACTAGATTAGTGTAATAGATTGTAAACAATCAATAAATTTATGACATAACAATAGGAGGAGAAAACAGTAACTACTTAATCAATGATTTGTAGTTCCAAAAATCATGGGTTGTCACGCCGACAAGTGAACTACATATTTATGGATTCCAATCCGCCATTCGTTAAATTGTTAACAATACATTCACATAACGTGAGACAAGTCGTTTGGGAAAACAATTCCCAAACTGTCCATGGAGATATTATTCAAGTATAGGGATCCAGAAAATATGAGCGACGTACAGTACCTATCTTATTAATAGAAGTTTTACTAAAAGTTTTGGTGGTGGATAATAATTATATTAATTTCGTTGGTACACCCTGAAACATTAAACCCGTTTTCTTAGGATTTTCATTTCAGACTAGCACTTTTTATGCGACTAGGTATATTTAAAAAAATCAGTGACATTTCTGCCCAACACCCTCAAGGTTCCATGAGAACCTGAATTTCACATTCCCCCATTTAATTTCTGATTCCAGGTATCTGGTCCCACCATGAAAATGAATCCCGTAGTTCCTGGTACAATCTTGCCCGAGTCTTGCCTGGTGTCGTCGTTCTCATTCACACCTACGAACTTCTCATCCTTCGTCTTCCTTACATCTGGGAGAACATCAAAATGATGTCAAACGACGACATATGCAAGGCACTGCTGAGTATAGTTCTACCACTGTTCTTCGCCTCCCCCAACATCCCCTTGATGATGATGAAGAGTGATTTGAGGAGGATGGTCGAGGGCATGGAGGCGATAATTAACGACAACGAGTATTTGGATGAATTTCAGCAATCAATACTCGAAAGTACCAAGAAAATGACGGATAACATTTGCAAATTTGTCCCATCTGGAGTGACGTTTGCTGGATTCTTTGGAGCACTCATGCAATTTCCAGGCTTAGTGGCAACTAGGAAGACTAATTTTAAGTGGGTAATATAATATTGTGAGCAATATAAACTAGATATGTGCAAGTTAATTATTTGTAAATATTTCAGGGGCAGTTATCCTTACGATGTGACATCCTGGCCATATCTTGAAATCACGAACCTCGCTGGAATATTCATTGTGGGAGCAAGTTTACTTTTGATGTTCTCATACACTGCTTTTGTAGTGTCCTATTTTCTCCAAACAATCGCACAGTGTGAGATAATTCACTATCAATTGTTAAACATTCGTGATCTTAGTGTTTTAAGTATTAAAAGTGGATTGACACAGAGTTGTGCAGAAGATAAGAATGTGGATCAGAAGCGACCAATGGAGTCCGTGACTCTAGACCTGGATGCCATGTTAACACTGATTGTTGGAGAAGAGCAAGATAGAGAAGGCAGTGGGCTGTCAGTCACATCAATGATATCTTCAACGCCGGAAACAGGAACGTCTGGCAACGTTGTGAAGGTCGACGACGAAGCTGCGCAGAAGAAGATGCGCCAGGATATTAACCATGAGATGTGTCGTAGACTTGGCAGCGTTGTCAAACGTCACCAAACGTTGATCAGGTATGATCAGGCGAACCTTCGTACTGCATGCGATTTGATAATGTAAGTCTCTGCTTTACAGGCCTTGGAACGGAAGCACCAAGATGGCACTGATAAAATAAGTGAACTTCCTGGCATAAATTTGCAAATATTTCATTGGGGACCAATGACCTTACAAAATTTCAAATTGATCGGACCAACCATGGACCAACTAATCGAAAGATTTTTTTATTTTAACCAATCAGCGGATTTCAAACAATTAGGGTCTGCAACGCCCATAAATGGTCCGTACGTGTGCAAAATCTCAGCTCTATCGAAGAAAAACTGTGACCTGTTTAGCCTCGGTAAACGAAAAAAAATAAAAAACAGAGGCCCGTGCCAAAAGAGCCAAAAGAAGTCGCTCGCTGCTCTCGCTCAATTACTAAACCCTTAGGACATTCAAACAATTTTTCAAAAGTATACAACATTTTCAAAATTTTCAGACTCTGTGATGGTTTGGAAAACTTTGCCAGTCCAATTATGTGTATTGGACTCATTATGTGTATGATACCAACATCATTGGCGGCGTGGTTTCTCATCACGGTAAGACAAAAAGCAACAGTTGCTCATGAAATAGGGACGTAAGATGTATGAGTATAAAGTGAATTATCTTCTCTCTTAGACACCAGAAATAAATGCATTGAATATGAGTATAATAAGCGCAGTCGTCTGTGTACATTGCTCATTTGCCGCTGCGTGCTGGCTAGGAGACAAACTAACGGAAAAGGTGAGTACGATAGAGAAATGTTTTAATCAGATTCGTAAACAATCATTTCTAAATAAAATTGAACACTTGATTTCAAGATAACGGTAAAAGGTAAAGGCCCTTTGCCATAATGCCATAAACCATAAACCCACAACATGAAACCAGGGTTATTTAATTAAGGCTCTTTATGAGTATAATAGATAGAAAATTAGTTTGTGATTCCAACGAAAACTCGATAATTTCAAAAATGTGGTTTGGGTCCGCTTGATCAGGCAGGATTGTGATGTGGACAATGATTGTTACGACTTGTAAAACATACTTAGGACATCTGTCGGTTTCAATCAAGAAGTATAGTCTATTGTGCGTGCCAAAGAAATTAAGTAATTTCTTGGTATCAAAAAAAAGTTTTTACGTTTCTAATTAGGCTGTATTTTGTAATACACTTCAATGTTGAGAGATAACAAATATCTCACCATCTCCTTGTTACAGAGCTCGCTAATAAAGAATGCTGCTTACGACTGTGATTGGTTCGAAGCCTCGGAAGAATTCAAACGATCCTTAAGGATGGGGCGATGCCAAGCTAGGACGACAGGATCGGCCACTTTGGCGCTAGCGTCGAGGCTGTGCTTTTCAAATCAACGTATTTCTTACCCCACACTCCGTATTTTCATGTTATATTATAAGAATTAATGTTGATATTTGGTTATTTACCGAAAGAGTGGATAATTATTAGAAATGATAGTGTAATAACAATATTTTGATCATATAATGACAGCTCACATAAATATTTTTGTTTCCAGTGCTTTCTTGAACTGACTCACGGCACAATGGAATTTTGTAACTTTCTATTAAAACAATTGAGAGGGTGTCGCTTCAGATTGAAATCGAATTTGCTTAAGATATTGCACTATCTTCTTATTTTTACACGTTTTATTATACTAGAGTAAAAAATATATGTATCTAAACAGTAAGTACATCTTCTTACGCCTGTCAAAATAAAGTTTCGCGAGTTTTAATTTTGAGTGGCACGAACAGCTTACTTCAAAGCTTACTTCACACTTCTTACTCACTCCCGATGGCAGCGCTGCAGCACAATAGCGGGAAAAAGTTTGGCTAGTGCCCTATCATGATATCAATGTCTAACCAACCAATCATCATCAGAGCCATAAGATTTGTGCCGCTAACATTGGCGACCTATCAAACTGTAAGTATTAAATATCAAATCACCAGAGATGAGAGAGTATAGGATGATAATATTTTTTAAATGTCATCATAACTTTGAACCAGTAAAATAACTCTTCTAAATTCCATTCGCCGTATGACGACCTTGAAATCTACTGTCAAGCCGTACTTATCATAATTTTGAATACATTTTAATGACTTAATAATAAACAAATATATGGCTTGACTTTATGTTTCAAGGTCGATCATTCTTACAGTGAATGGAATTTACTTAAAAGTTCTAAATGAAGCGTCATCCACATTAATTGTTGTTTCAGGTCCTGAACTCTGCCTACTCATATTACACCACACTGAGAAATGTCGCAAACTCTCGGTCCTCTGTGGCTCCTTAACATTGCACTCTGATAGACGTCACAAAGGTTAATAACAATTCAGGGAGAACACCGTTAGGAAGAAACCGCTGAACTTTCATTTGCTTTGAGGTTCAAGAAATGCTTTATATTAATACTCTCTTAAAATCACCCTGCGAATAAAAACATCATCCAAGTCAAATCCATCCTCAACAGAAAATAAAAAGATCAGCTCTAAAAGCGGGGATATCAAAAAATGGGTCAAGTGAACAATCATTCAAATAATAATTGTTAAAAATAAAAATATGTACTTGGTGCATGTTTTTTTTAGTGCAAACATAGTGATATTTTATTTCTGGCCAATACACTTTTGTACTGTAGGAATACAAGACACCCCCAATTTTTTTTTAAACATTATTTTTGAATGAACGTGAATGCCTTGAATGTCTAAGCTAATTTCTTGAAATCACTATGCTTTTCAATTTTGAATTTTTAGATTTCCTCTTTTTATGCATGACTTGGCTAGCACGGATTGTTTTTTTATTAGTTCCTCTACCAGTTGCAAAATTGCAGTTTATATGAAAAAAATTACAGTTTTTTATATACGCTCCTTTTTATTGCTGAATGTTTACTTTTTCTAGGAGAAGGTATCTGGCATGTTGTTTGTACAATGAGTTGTTATTCTTCATGAATATTTTCTTTGCCATTTAAACCAAATGTAACTAAAATAGTTTAGTTTTGGAAATATGTTTTTAATATAAAATTATACAATATATCAAATTATATCTAAGTTTCACATAAGTACATATTCCAAATAAGTTAGTTCTGAAGAGACACAAATTGGTAAAAATCCTGCATTAGATTTACCTTCTGATACCAAACAACTACAGAAATAAAAATTAATAAAAATAAATAATAAAAATAAAATATGAGGGAATTTCCAAGTAATGTAGTTTTAATGAGGTATTTATAAGAATAATTTGTATGCTTTTTTACCTTTTCACACTCTTTACTAGATAATAGTTTGTTATATTTTGTTGTTGATATATTATATTTAATCCATTATTAGTACCTATCATTGTTAGTTTTTAAGGCTCTACCACCTGCCCAATGGTGCAATTTGTAGAATTAAACTGAATGAATGAACGAATGAATGAATGAATAAAAAAACGGAACCAACCCTTTGTAAAACATACATTTCGTTGCATGTGTACAGATGTAGTTTAAGATAAATAATTTAAACTACCCAAGACGATAAAGTAAAGTAACACTACATACCTGTCACGACATTCTACTGCGTATGAAAAGTTTAAAGAGTAAAAGAAATCCCAACGACGTGGAAGCAAGTTCATCAATCAACGCTAGTGCAAGAATTATGACTTCAACCCCGCAACAGCCAGTGATCAACATTTTCGCAATCATTGTGAGGACCATGAAGTGTATTGGTGAGTTTATATCAAAATAGAATTTATAATTGGGTTCATGTTACAAACGATTTGTCCGCCAAAAAATATTTAAACTCCTTAAGAGTTAGAAGAAGAATATGCTGAGGAAATTTCACTCTTGTATTTCGTAAATTATTTATGTACTACACCCAACTTCGACACAATATCTGCCCGACAGCTAGAATGGCAAAAGGCATTATTTCTGTGAAATTTCGATTTGAATTTCAATAACAATTCCACTACATGGATGGAGTACATAACGAGAGGGAGTTTAAAAAAAATGTGGCAACCGTATTGAACACTTTGAGGTATTACCAGACTTCAATGTACGCTAGAGTACGGCAATATTTAGTAAAGAAAGTTAGTCATCTCATTTTCCGTTAAAATTCTCATAGTGTGAACACTCTGCAGAACAATTGGTGTGAAGCACAAGTATCTACTGCAAGGGACAATGCATTGCAAACTCCCCATTTAAATTTTTCATTCCAGGGTTCTGGCAACACAATAAAAATGAACCAAGTAGTTCCTGGTACAATCTTGCCCGAGTCCTGCCTGTTATCGTCGTTCTCTTTCACACCTACGAGCTTCTCATACTTCGTCTTCCTTACTTCTTTGAGAACATCAAAGTGATGTCTAATGACGATATTTTCATTACACTACTGAGCATAGTCTGCAACCTACACTTCGCCTCCCCCATCATTGCCATGATCACGATGAAGAGTGCATTGAGGAGGTTGATCGAGAAAATGGAGGCGATGATCCACGACAACGAGTATTTGGACGCATATCAGCAATCAATACTTGAGAGGACTAAGAAAATTACGGATTTTATTTGCAAATTTATCCCATCTGGTGGGGCGACTATAGGATTCTTTGCTGCACTCGTGCAATTTCCAGACTTAGTGGCAACTAGGAAGACCAATTTTGTGTAAGTTTTGGGTAATAGAGTTATCAGAGAAAAATAGATATGAATATGTTTATTATTAGAGATTATTTTCAGGGGCAGATATCCATATGATGTGGCAGCCTGGCCATATCTTGAAATCACGAACCTCGCTGGAGTAATTATAATAGGAGCAAGTTTACTTTTGATGTTCTCATACATTATCTTTGTAGTGTCGTATTTTCTTCAAACAATCGCACAGTTTGAGATAATTCACTACCAATTGTTAAATATCCGTGATTTAAGTCTTAAAGGTTGTTTGACACCGAGTTTTGAAGAAGATAAGAATTTAGATCAACAGCGTCAATCGGAGTCCGCAACAATTGACTTAGATGACATGTTAACATTGATTGTTGGAGAAGAGCAATTGATAGACAATTCAGTGGGCTGTCAGTCACATCAAAGATATCTTCAACGCCGGAAAGAAAAACGTCTGGCAACTTTGTGAAGGTCGACGACGAAGCTGCGCAGAAGAAGATGCGCCAGGATATTAACCATGAGATGTGTCGTAGACTTGGCAGCGTTGTCAAACGTCACCAAACGTTGATCAGGTTGTGACAGCCTCTAGCCTATTCACAAAAATATATACGAACATCTCGAACTTATCGAATACGAAAACACATTAATTAAAAGATAACATTTTAATTTCTGACCAATACATTTCCATCATAATATTTTGTACACAACGCGCCAAGTTCGTTTTTAGTTTAAAATATTAATTTTAAAAGGATGTGATTACTTGGTCAATGAAAGATTGCATTAAATTATAAGCGATATTAAAACGTGTTTAGCATAAATTAACAATAATTTAACCTTTCTTTGACGATTTCAGACTCTGTGATGATTTGGAAAACTTTGCTGGTCCAATTATCCTTATTGGACTAATTATGTGTATGATACCAACATCATTGGCAGCTTGGTTTCTCATCTCGGTAAGGCAATACGCAACAGTTGCGCATGAAAGAGTGAAATCAGTTAATAAATAATATTGTGAGTTTCTTCTTTAGACACCAACAATAAATGTGTTCAACATGAGTATTATAATGGCAGTCGTTTTTCTGCACTGCGCATTAGCAGCTGGGTGCTGGCTTGGAGACAAACTACTGGAAAAGGTGAGCATACGTTAGAGAAATGTTTTAATCAATACATAGAAATGTACATTATTAATTTATAAAAAATCTGAATATCCAATGGTTGTATTTCGTAATGCCCCCTCAATGTTGAGACATAACAAATATCTCACCATCTCCTTGTTACAGAGCTCGCTAATAAAGGATGCTGCTTACTGCTGTGATTGGTTCGAAGCCTCGGAAGAACCAATCGTCATCAGAGCTATAAGATTTGTGCCGCTCACTTTGGAGACGTATCGAGCTGTAAGTATTCAATAACGGACATCTATTGACTTTTACAAATAATTTCTGAATGATGTATCATTCATATGTTTTAGGTCCTTAACTCTGCCTACTCATATTACACTACTCTGAGAGAACTCACAGCTTCCATTGAGTATCATTGAAATGACAATCTCTTCTCTTTGCACTCTGATTGAGCGACATTTGTGAGAATTAAACCACCGTTTGGAAGAAACCGGTGAAATACCAATTACTCCCATTTGCTTTGTTGTTCAAGAAGTTCATGATTTAGTAGCATATTCTAAAGATAATTCAACTCATTACATTCTTTTGTCTCAGATTTCACTACTTTTTATCTGGTTATATAAAATTGTGACAAATTCTGTATAATATAATTCTGAATATAGTCTATTAGTGCAGTTGTACGTGTATTAAAGTCTTAAGGATGAAAATCGATTTGTTTGGTCCACCTAAAAACGGTATTTGAAAGAAACTGATTGGCTGAAAAAGATTTTATCATAGTACATAATATAGGTTGAGATTTTCGAACAAATAAGCGATACGTGATGGAGCAACTTCTGGCAGAAAACTGTATAGACGCACTTTTTTATTTTGAAGTTCGTGTTTCCATAGGGCAGTGAAAACGGAGAAACAATTGAAATTTAAATTAAGTTACAAGTTTACTTTTTCAGCCATAACAAACAACTAAAGCAAATTTAATATAATTTATTTATATAAATATCCCCCTGATATCCTCCATAATCCCCCCTATGTCTAGTACCAAAGAATCCACCAGAGGTCAGTCAATTTGAAATTATGTACACACTTTTATAAGAGTGCTCTCGTGTATAGTTTTTGTACTCCTGTAACTGGTTAAAAATAAAAATGGAACCGTATTACCAATCAACTGGCAGCCAAGTATATGCTAGAATTTACATTTAGCTCTGAAGAGGAGTGATCTCAAAATGAGACCCATCTAAAACATAATTTTAAATAAGTAATATTATTAACACGGCGCACTGTTGTTGAGCGAGCGAAGCCAGCGACTACTTTGACTCTTTTGGCAGACAACTGTTTTTTGTTGATTCTTTCCCCATTATTGACGACATATAGGTCGCACCAATTTTCTCTGATCATGCTGAAATTTTGCATACATGTAAAATCCACCTCAAATTACCACCTACATTTAGCTACCTATAAACACAATAGAGTTGATTAATATTCAGAGGTAAAAACGGAAATCCTGCATTTGATTTACCTTCTGATACCAAACAACTACAGAAAAATAATATAAAATCACAAAAATGGAACCACAACCAACCCTTTGTAAAACATATATTTTGTTTCGTGTAACACATGTAGGTAGTTAGAGATAAATAAATTAAACTACCCAAGACGATAAAGTAAAGTAACACTACATACCTATGTCACGACATTCTACTGCGTATGAAAAGTTCAAAGAGTAAGAGACGTTCCAACGAGGTGGAAGCAAGTTCATCAATCAACGCTAGTGCAAGAACCATGACTTCAACCCCGCAACAGCCAGTGATCAACACTTTCGCAATTATTGTGAGAACCATGAAGTGTATTGGTGAGTTCATAGAATTTATAATTTGGTTCTTATTTCAAACGATGTGTCCCCCAAAAAGATGTAAACTCCTAAAGAGATAGAAGAAGAACATGCTGAAACAATTTCACTCTTTTGTTTCGTAAATTATTTATGTACAACCAACTTTGACACAATATCTGCCCGACAGCTAGAATGGCAAAAGGCATTATTTCTGTGAAATTTTGATTTGAACTTCAATAACATTCCACTACCGGGATGGAGTACATAACGTGATGAAGTTTTAAAAAATAAATTATTTGAGGCAACCGTTTTGAACACTTTCAGGTATTATGTCAGACTTCAATGTACTCTCGAGTACGGCGCATTTTAGTAAAGAAAGTTAGTCATCTTCTTTTCCCTTAAAATTCTCATAGTGTGAACACTTTGCAGACAATTGGTGTGAAGCACAAGTACCTACTGAATGGGACAATGCATTGCAAACTCCCCATTTAAATTTTTCATTCCAGGGTTCTGGCCACACCATGAAAATGAACCCAGAACTTCCTGGTACAAATGCGCAGGATACTTCCCTGTAATCCTCGTTCTCTTTCACACCTACGAGCTTCTCATACTTCGTCTTCCTTACTTCTGGGAGAACATCAAAGTGATGTCAAAAGACGACTTATGTATTGCACTACTGAGTATAATTTGCAACCTGCTCTTCGCCTCCCCAAACATCCCCTTGATGATGATGAAAGGAGAATTGAGGAAAATGATCGAGGACATGGAGGCGATGATCTATGACAATGAGTACTTAGACGAATATCAGCAATCAATTCTCGAGAGGACCAAGAAAATGACGGATTTTATTTGCAAATTTGTCCCATCTGGTGTGGCGATTGCAGGATTCTTCGCTGCACTCGTACAATTTCCAGACTTAGTGGCAACTAGGAAGACTAATTTTAAGTGAGTACTGTGTAATCAGTAATAGTACACATTGTACAAGTGCAATGAGTATTGTGTGATCAATGTAAACTAGATGTGTGAATGTTTTATGATTTGTAAATATTTCAGGGGTAGTTATCCGTATGAAGTGACAGCCTGGCCATATCTTGAAATCACGAACCTCGTTGGAATATTTATTATTGGAACTAGTTTACTTTCGATGTTCTCAACCATTGCTTTTGTAGTGTCGTATTTTCTCCAAACAATCGCACAGTGTGAGATAATGCACTACCAATTGGTATATATTCGTGGTCTTAGTGTTGAAAGTCTTAAAAGTGGATTGATACAAAGTTATGGAGACGATAATAATGAGGATCAGATCTGTCAATCGGAGTCCGCAACAATGGATCTGGATACCATGTTAACACTGATTGTTGGAGAACAGCAAGATAGAGAAGGCAGTTGGCTGTCAGTCACATTAATGATATCTTCAACTCCTGAAAGAGGAACGTCTGGCAACGTTGTGATTGTCGACGACGAAGCTGCGCAGAAGAAGATGCGCCAGGATATTAACCATGAGATGTGTCGTCGACTTGGCAGCGTTGTCAAACGTCACCAAACGTTGATCAGGTTGATTTACCCTCTAGCCTATTCGCAAGAAATACACATTCGAACTCGAAAATTCGTGCACGCATTAATTCAAAGATGGCATTTATATTTCTGACCAATACATTTACATACTATTATTTTGCACACAATGTGCCAAGTTCTTTTTCAGCTTGAAATATTAATTTTAATGTATAAGTTTACTTGGTCAATTTGTTGATATCATTACTTTTTGGTGTGGACTTTCTAGATTGAATTAAATAAGTAGCGATATTAAAACGTGTTTTAGCAAAAATTAACAATAATTTAACATTCCTTTGACGATTTCAGACTCTGTGATGGTTTGGAAAACTTTGCCAGTCCAATTATCCTTATTGGACTAATTATGTGTATGATACCAACATCATTAGCAGCTTGGTTTCTCATCTCGGTAAGACAAAAAGCAACAGTTGCGTATGAAAGAGCGATATCAGGTTATGAATAATGTGAATTTCTTTCTTAGATACCGACGATAAATATGTTCAACATTGGTATTATAATGGCAGTCGTTTTTCTGCACTGCGCATTGGCAGCTTTGTGCTGGCTTGGAGACAAACTAACAGAACAGGTGAATACGATCCAAAAAAATTTTAATCGTTTTCGTACCCATCATTGAGGCGTCAACACAGTAAAAATAATCAAACATAATCAAACATATCTAATCTAAAAACCTGATTTCGATGTAACAGTAAAAGGTACAATAATAATGCGACCATCTAACATGAAACCTGATTCGAGTAAATCCCCAAAGCGTGTTGCAAACTCTGCTTTGCCACTGGCAAAAGTCACGAATTCAACACACTAAATTGGTACTTAGCTTTAAAATAATCTGTTGATTACAAATATAACAATAACTGAATAGTCATTTTAAAATAACGTTTTTTAAAAAAAAAAAACGGCATTTATGTCACTCGGTTGGTACGACGGCAAGATAGTGAATGTTTTTAGACGTTAGTCAAGATTGTGCCAAAGAGAATGAGAATAATTTCTTGGTATCAATAAATAAATTTAGTAAAGTTTCGATTAAAATGACAACCAATGTTGAGAGATAACAAATTGTTTCACTAACTCCTTGTTATACAGAGCTCGCTAATCAAGGATGCTGCTTACGGCTGTGATTGGTTCGAAGCCTCGGAAGAATTCAAACGATCCTTAAGGATCATGATATCAATGTCTAACCAACCAATCGTCATCAGAGCTATAAGATTTGTACCCCTTACCTTGGCGACCTATCAAACTGTAAGTTAAGCAGCAAATCACCACTACCATAAAGTAACCTACTTCTATTTCACCACTAATATAGTCACAGCATAGGACTGCTTTAGACTTTTACAAATAATTTCTAAATGATGTGTCATCCGCATTTGTTGTTTCAGGTGCTGAATTCTGCCTACACATATTACACTGCACTGAGAAAACTCACAAAGTCTAGGTCCATTGAGGCTACTTGATATTGACAATCTTCACATTACATCTTGATTGGGGGCACTAGTGATCCTTGCACCACAACTTGGAAGAAATCGCTGAAGTACCGAATACTCTCATTTAGATTAGATTAGATTAATAGGGTTTAACGGCGCGTCAACGACGAGGTTATATTGCGCACATTAATTATTTTACTTCAAACTTTGTTGAATTAAGTGGAGGACATTGGGAGGGGGTTGACCTAACGGGCCCGATCCGGGGGAGTCCGGCACTGGTGGGAAGGCCAGGCCGGAATGGGGACGGACCGGGGGGTTTGAGGATTCGGGCCGGCGGAACCCGATTTCAGGGGGATCACCATCTCGAGGGGGAAGGCCGGCCCGATGGGGACCGCAAATTCAAGGGAGGACATGGTTAGGCCAACCCTGGCTGCTCTTTGTCTGGACCTCACCACTGACCTGTCCGGCATGGGTAACCCTTACACATGAGCATATGCTCGCCGGCGTAGCTGCAATAGATAGTTGGCCAACACAAACCCCACCACCGCGATAAGGTGGCAGCCGTCGGTGGGGTACTCTCATTTACTTTGAGGCTCAACAAATTCATTTTTTTTTAATACGATCTAATATATTTCTTAATCAAATTAAAATAAAAAAATCAGCACTAAAAGGTGTCGACACAGAAAATGTACTGAATGAACTCTAGATCGAAAATAATTTTTAAAATAGAAAATACTAGACTTTTTCAATATTTTGATTATTTTTCTGAATACCCAGGCTTTGGAGAGAAATCTGAATATTGATCTCAAAGAACTCCTTTAAATTACCCTCTTTCATAGAATATATAATAGCTCCTTTGACACGTTTGCTCACGATATGTTAGTACATACCTATTTTCTAGGTCGAGAGCCGCAACTTTCACACGAATATTATTTCACGATCAATACCAAGGCTCGCTTATCAACGCGTTATTCAGAGCGTTTTCCTAGTCATCACAAATATGCCCTGCAAAATGCATTGGAAATTACGCATAATTCAATGACCATGCTAATGATTTATCATAAAAATAAAATATTCTTATATCTAATGAATTAAATATATATTAATTTAAAAAAAGCTATCCCCTATAATGTCATATTTTTCCAATTTTTCATTAAAATGAATAAAAATATTATAAGGCTACGGTCATAAGTATGCAATATTTGGGGTCGGGTATTAGAATTAGATAAACACTTCAATAATGCAAATAAAAAATAAATTAATGCTAAAAATAGCAAAGGCGTCACCAGTGTAGCCTCTGGCAAAGAAAAATGTAGGCCTTCTTGCGCACCTTTTCAGGATTGTTTACTAGCCTGATAAGATATTTCAAATTCATTCACATTTACATCAAGCAACTTACAAATTAAGAACACATTGTAAGGGGGTGGGGGGGGGGGGGGGGGTGAAATGCCTCACAGGGAATTTTTAAATGTTGGTTTTTCTCATTACGAGTTATAAACGTTTCTAAAGTTTCATTTACACGGTAAAATTTCCTATAAAAATCTACTGTAAAATCTTTCTTCAAAGATAATTTACCGTGTAAACAAGACAATTTGATGGTACAAAATGTTTTGTAAAAGGGTTGAATAAAATCTTTTATCATACCTATAAATTATAAAGCACATTTTATTTCTGTAAAAGATTTTATAAAAGATTTGACAAAATATTATATGAAAGATTTTATAAAATATGTTATAGGAAATGTTACCGTTTATATGGGGCTTAACGTCATAATTTGGGTAAAAATTGCCCTGCACATTAATACCTCACTATATGAAAGGGGCCGTGTACCAAGCTGAACCGAAGCAGCACATCAAAAAACATAATAAAAAAATTGCACATTGGCGTATCTGAGTGGTGACTCCTCGCGGCCAGCGAATATTTTTCTGGCAAAGACTTCGTAAATGGGAGAAAAATTATTTTTATAAAATTTCGGTTTTAACATTTTTGAAGTGAAAGAAATGGTTGATCCAACTAGATTATGTTTTCAAATGTCATTCACGATAGTTCTGTGATGAAATTGGAGTCGTGAAAACCCTCTAGAGTGAAAAATGTACTATTTTTCAATTCGAAATAGAGCATATTTTACTGTTAATATATCCTTCATTTTACTGATGTTACAGCTGTCGGAACACTGTATGTATACTACACTTCTTATTCAGAGTTCTATTTGTATAAATAAGCAAGATATTAAATTTTTTGTCACAGTCAATTTACGTCCCATTTACGAAGCCTTTGCCAGAAAAATTCTCGCCTACTGTCAAGGGCCCCTGTCAATTGCCGGCCCAGCCACCCGGTAGTTATACGCCACTGGAAAATAAATTCCAAATGTAGGTAATGAATGAGAGTCAATTGAAAATGCGTTGCAAATCGTCACGATACCACTGCCGCGTTAAGGTAGCACATTACTGTTAAATCACATCTTCCAAATGAGCTTATTTTTGGCAGAGGTATCAATAATCACTGTTTACACGATACTGTGAAATATGAACAACTTCTCGTGTCTAGATTTTGAGATATTGTAGTTTTAAATTCCTATTTTTAACATGTAGTCTTATCTATAGGCCATTAAAATCATGACGATTTCCATGCTATTTTTGAGTTTTGAATTTTACTGAGGTTTAACGTTTGTTTTTCAAAAAACTGAATTCTAGATAGATAGTTGGACATTCTATTAGGAAAAAAATGAAGAAAACAATACCAACGTGTACTATTTTAAAAGTTATTAACCAAAAACTAAATGATTTCCCTATACCTCACGTGTTGAAGTTATGTTTATTCTCGGAAAGCAATAATTTATGATAGTAATTTCAAAAAATAAATATTTTAAAATGTTCGTTCGGTTGAGCCCCCTTAAGATATATAATTTATACTTCCCTAAGACGATCGAAGTAAAGTAGCACTACTGCATGTCACTACAATCACTGCGTATGAAAGTTCAAAGAGTGAGAAACGTTCTAACGAAGTAGACGCAAGTCGAAGAGCGCTGCTACAAGAATGATGGCTTCAACAACTCATCAGCCAGTGATCAACACTTTCGCTATCATTGTGAGGACCATGAAGTGTATTGGTGAGTTTATTATACTTTTAATCATAGATTGAATAACAGGGTTCTTATTACAAAAGATTGTCCAAAGAAACAATAATCTCATACAGTTAGAAGCTAGAAAGAATAACTTTCCTCTAAAATATGTCTTTGTTTCGTAAGCTATTTATGTAAGTACTACAGCCACGGACACAAATTCGGTACAATATATTTAATGACAAAAGGGACCTAACCTAAGTTAGGTTTTTGACATAAAATTATACTTTCAAATGAAAACAAAGAATTTGACGATGGTGGTTCACTACCCTCCCATCCCTAATCAGGACTATGTTTTTATGTTCCTCCATGAATTGACACATGAGTGAAATAGAGTGTGCACAATAATATTTATGGCCCTGTCAATCTAGAAACAAGAACAGTAATACCTATCCTGTTCACACGATGATATTTGATCTACATTAACTTAATATCTGTTAAAAGATACTCGAGTTCCTGCAATTATCTCTTAACGTCACCAGATTTAAATTGGTGACTCAATGGATATAAAATAAATGACAGAGACCACGTTAGTATGAACGAGGTATAAATAATCAATGACATTGTAGCAAATTCCGAGAATAATGTTTTATCAAGCAAGGCAAGCGAATCACAATTTCATGAAAAGTCATAAGTTGTTTAATGTCGTTTTTGTGAAGACCTTGAAAGGGTTGACATCAAGGAGACGTTCACAGTGCCATTTAGGTTTTAGGTAATATATAAACTTGAAAACGGATACGCCATTCTAATAGACAGCAAGCAGTGGCGGTGGTGGATATTGATTTGTGGAAGTCATAAAATTATAATACAATTCTTTAGAACACGTTTTCATAGAAATAGTCATCATTCGCGTGCACACATCAGAACATTTTCAGCTCTTCGTCCTGTAGAATATTCTTTGCACATTCTTCCATTTAATTCTTAGTTCCAGGGTTCTGGCCACACCATGAAAATGAACCTGGTAGTTCCTGGTACAAATGCGCTGGATACTTCTCTGTTATCCTCGTTCTCTTTCACACCTACGAACTTCTCATACTTCGTCTTCGTTACTTCTGTGAGAACATCAAAGTGATGTCAAACGACGACATATATGTTGCACTGCTGGGTATAACTTGCAACCTTATCTTCCCCTTCACAAACATCGTCATGATCATGATGAAGACTGAATTGAGGAGGTTGATCGAGGACATGGAGGCGATGATCAATGACAACGAGTATTTGGATGAATTGCAGCAGTCAATTCTCGAGAGGACCAAGAAAATTACGGATTTTATTTGCAAATATATTCCATCTGGAGTGGCGTTTTCTGGGTCCTTTGGAGCACTCATGCAATTTCCAGACTTAGTGGCAACTAGGAAGACTAATTTTAAGTAAGTATTGTGTAATAGAGTGATCAATGAAAACTAGATATGTACATGTGTTTATTATTTGAGTTTATTTTCAGGGGCAGTTATCCATATGATGTGGCAGCCTGGCCATATCTTGAAATCACGAACCTTGTTGGAATATTCATTGTGGGAGCTAGCTCACTTTCAATGTTCTCATACATTGCGTTTGTAGTGTCGTATTTTCTTCAAACAATCGCACAGTGTGAGATAATTCACTACCAATTGTTAAATATTCGTGATCTTAGTGTTTTAAATATTAAAAGTGGATTGACACAGAGTTGTGCAGAAGATAAGAATGTGGATCAGAAGCGTCAATCGGAGTCCGTAACTCTGGACCTGGATGCCATGTTAACACTGATTGTTGGAGAAGAGCAAGAGAGAGAAGGCAGTGGGCTGTCTGTCACATCAATGATATCTTCAACTAGAGAAGGCAGTGGGATGTCAGTCACGTCAATGATATCTTCAACGCAAGATAGAGAAGGCAGTGGGATGTCAGTCACGTCAATGATATCTTCAACGCAAGATAGAGAAGGCAGTGGGATGTCAGTCATGTCAATGATATCTTCAACGCCGGAAACAGGAACGTCTGGCAACGTTGTGAAGGTCGACGACGAAGTTGCGCAGAAGAAGATGCGCCAGGATATTAACCATGAGATGTGTCGTCGACTTGGCAGCGTTGTCAAACGTCACCAAACGATGATCAGGTTGATTTACCCTCTAGCCTATTCGGTAGAAAATATACATTCGAAATCGAAAATTCGTGCACATTCAAAGATAAAATTTCCATTTTGTACACAATGCGCCAAGTTCTTTTTCAGCATGAAATATTAATTTTGAATGTATGTGCTTACTTGGTGAATTTGTTAACATAATTTCTTTTCAAAACGTGTTTTAGCAAAAAATAACAATAATGTAAGCTTTCTTTGACGATTTCAGACTCTGTGATGGTTTGGAAAACTTTGCCAGTCCAATTATGCTTATTGGGCTAATTATGTGCATGATACCAACATCAGCGGCAGGTTGGTTTCTCATTACGGTAAGACAAAGCGCAACAGTTGCTCATGAAAGAACGATATCAATTAGTTAATGAATAATGTAATTTCTTCCTTAGACACCAACATTAAATGCGTTAAACATGAGTATTATAATGGCAGTAATTTTTCTGCACTGCATGTTGGCAGCTGTGTGCTGGCTTGGAGACAAACTAACGGAAAAGGTGAGTAAACGGTAGAGAAATGTGTTAAACAGTAAATAAAAATGAATTCACATAGAAATGTACATTATTCAATTATAAAAAATCTGAACATCCGATTTCTGATTATGGTTTGCATTTTGTAAATTACCCCTCAATGTTGAAAGATAACAATTGTGTTTCAAAGGTTTCACCAACTCCTTGTTACAGAGTTCGCAAATCAAGGATGCAGCTTACGGCTGTGATTGGATCGAAGCCTCGGAAGAATTCAAACGATCCTTAAGGATCATGATATCGATGTCTAACCAACCAATCATCATCAGAACTATAAGATGTGTGCCGCTCACTTTGGAGACGTATCGAACTGTGAGTATTCAATAACGAATCTCTATACAAGGTACTATAATAATTACTACCTAACTACTTATTTAGTCACAGCTACGGACATCTATTGACTTTTATAAATAACTAGCTGACCTGCCCGGCGTTGCTCGTGCTAGTGGATAGTGGCACCAACATAAAAGCAGATAATCCGGGGATAGTTTCACATTTGACAATATGCACACGGCACTCCAGCAATTCAGACTGACACGTCCATGCAGCTGGCTCAATTATAATGGCTCGGTTATCTATACCCATAAAAAAACTTCGTGTAAAAATAACAGCCAAGTCTCTTCAACTAATAAAAAATATGAAATCTAAAAATTCTGCACTGAAAAGTAGTGATATCAAAAAATAAGCCAAGTCAAAACTTTATTTGAAAATCAAAAAATACTTGGCGCATCGTGTATATAAATAGCTTGCAAGTATAGGCCAATTATAAAATATACATCAAATATACATATACATAGTATACCTATAATGCCCTAAAAAAACGATGCGCCAAGTATTTTTTGATTTTCAAATAAAGTTTTGACTTGGCTCATTTTTTGATATCACTACTTTTCAGTGCAGAATGTTTAGATTTCATATTTTTTTTGTTGAAGAGACTTGGCTGTTATTTTTACACGAAGTGTTTTTTATGGGGATATCACTCCTTTTTTTAGTTTATTCTTACAACTTGTGACAATCGAATGAACAATTACTAAATCCTTTTAAAATTATCACCCTTTACAATTTGGTTATTCTCATGAAGAATAGCAAAGGTTTCATTCCAATCGGTCAACCCAGTTCCGAGATATGGCAACACTTCGGTTTTCAAAATGGCTTCTGAACTTTCTGCACTGCAACAATTTGAATTTATAACTATAAATGATGTGCATCATTTTAAGCTTTCTGAATATGTATTTATTGTATAGGAAGGGATTATAATAATTTATAAATTTGAATGACGTCATTTCCGGTCTCATAAATAGGAAAATTCTAGTTTGACTGTTCCTATTCCATAGAGATGGCATTCCAAATCGTTTGGCGCTAGTTTCATACCGATCTGTCAACCAGTTTTCGAGATATGGTGTTTATTCCGGTTTCAAAATGGCTGCTGAAATCACTGACCACTAGGATTATAATTTAAACATGATTATATTTAATTATAAGCTTATATATTTTATTTTATTATATATAAATATATATATTTATATATTAATAAAGTATAAAGTATTAATAAAGTATTTATTAAATAAAGTAAATAAATAAAGTATTTCTATTCACGTTTGTCTACCCAAAAGTAATTTTAAAATTATTATATATAATTAATTATATTATAAAATTTATATATAAAATTATTATATATATATTGAAACCTGCGGGATTTGGCTCAGAGGGTAGAACACAAAGAATCAGCAATATTATAATCTGTTTATTATAAAGAAAATAAATGTTCATTGATGTGAAAGGAGCAATCAAAATTATTATGTACAATATTACGTTCGATACGTCAGCCGTAGTGATGATGTCGCCTTGCGTGAAGTAAACAGTAGATGGCGTTGACCCTCGAGCAGCGGGCCTATTGAACTCCTGTTCAACAGCAGTTTGAGTGACCGGATATGTCACCCCTTCAGTCGCGATGTTATGATGTCTGGGTAACCCCTTTGGTTACCAGGACGTCCAGCAGGCTGTGCACAAGGAGTGACCTCCTCGGGCAGTTGGTTCAAGTTGGCTCAGGCTGATGACGCTCGTGGCTGCAGACTCGTCAGATCCTCCCGGAGTGTGCAAGTCACTGACTTTAATACTTTTATATGTTGAAAAACTTGAAACTGTTCAGTTGATCACTGATAAACGAAGATTGTAATGCGATATTATATGCCTCTGCATTTTGGCTTGAAGATTGATTTTATTAATTTTTAAGTTTGTACAAAATGTTACTTTAGGACGTTTAATGGTCTTGATCACGTCGGCACTGTCCCGCTGAAGTTATACTATATTCGCGCCCACTGGCTTCACTGGTTCACGAGACAGGTCTCACTGCCTGAGAAAACTCCGACTGATGATGTTTGGCTGGTAGCTTGACGTTTTATACCCTCTCACCTCGGTTTACCGCCAAAGAATATGATTGGTTGGTTTCGTACACGTGGTAGCTATTTTTAGGCATTCTGTCATCTCGGAAACGCGCGAAACGACTTTCTTTCTGCACGTAAGCCCATGCTTTTCTTGGAATCACTGAAAACTAGTCTGGCTGACTGGTTTTGCAGCGTTATCACAATGACTGGTTCACTTGTTATTACGTTGTGACATCGCAATTTAGGTAAGGTCACATACTTTTTATATGGATTCACTCACTTTCTTGATATAATTGCACATTGTTAAACTTATTTGATTGCTCGTTATATTTTTTGTCTATATTTTGATTGCTATTGAAATTTAAGATTGTAAGTTTACATAATGATTCTAATTAATTACTTTGTGTTCAGTTAACCTTGACTCTAAGAATGCCATGCTACAAGCTTGTTCATTCTGTAAACCTATTTCAAGCAAACATTATTATTTAAAGTTAATTTTCTAACCTAGATAGGCCAACTTGTTACAATATATATATATATATATATATATATGACTAACATGGTTTTTTCTGATGACCTCAGAGAGGGCGATGATAATTAATACCAACGCAAATTGAAACAAATTGGACGTGGGTTCGATCCCCACAGTAGGCAAATCTTTTCAATTTGCAGTTGGTATTAATTATATATATATATATATATATATATATATATATATATGAAACAGACATATTTTTCGGTTCTGCCACGATTTATTGTTTACATACAACGTTTCGATGTGTTTTTACACACCTTCTTCAGGTAAATTGACATTTGAAAATAACAAAGTTTTGAAAGACAAAATATTTAACAATTAATAAGCAACAGGTATAAAATCACTGCTTCTTGGATTTGATGGAACTTGTCATGGATCTTGTAACTCGTACCTTCGGAGACTCTGGTTCTCGCTGCAGAGTGGCAACTTTGTCAACTGGTGGTTTTGACAGTGTTTCGACAATGGATGTTGCATTGGACACATTTGATTGGTCTAATCTTTGATTGGGGATAATACGAATCATGGAACCTAGAGACTTCCAAGTATCGGAGAGTTTTTGGCTCTCTAATTGTTTGTTGAGACAAAATGTTGGTCTTTTTTCTATTTCTTTTGCCTCTCTGATGAGACGAGGCAAAAGTTTCTCCGATCTTGCTATAATCTTAGTTCCCTCGTAATCGATGTTATGTCCTGACTCCCTTACATGTTGTGCTAAGGCTGAGGTGTTTTTGTCCTGAAAAACGTCTAGCCGATGTTCTTGTATGCGTTGTGATACATTTCTGTTTGTCTGGCCGATATAGCACTTATCACATCCCTCACATGGTACTTCGTAAACACCCCAGCCCTCAAGGAATACTTTGTCTTTGACGTTTCCAAGTACATCTCCTAGTTTTCTATCGGTATCGAAAATTGTTCTTATATTTTCTTTTGCCAACATTTTGGAAATACGGTCAGTAATGCCACTGACGTATGGCAGGAAGGCTCTTGGATACCTGTTCTCTTCCGTTTCGACTTGAACTTGAGGTCCTTCTTTTTCAGCAGTAGTTCGTCTTTGCCAAGCTTTCTGAATTGTACTGTTCTTGAAACCATTCATGAGAAGACCGTCGCGGAGAATGTTGTACTCTTCCTTTTTGTTATCTGCATCGGCTATTCGAACTGATCGAGTAGCTAGGGAAAATGCCTCAGAACGTATTTGCGTAGGATGATGATGGGAATTGGCATTTAGATATCTATGAGTGTGAGTTTCTTTTCTGTAAACCGTGTGACCTAAAGTATTATTCATTCGCTTCGACACTAGAACATCGAGGAAAGGAAGCTTTCCGTCAACCTCTTTTTCCATAGTGAAACAGATATCTGGATGAATACTATTCATGTGTTGTAGAAATGTCAGAAGTTCTTCCTGGCCATGTTGCCAAATGAAAAAACAGTCATCGACGTTACGTACCCAATATTTCGGTTTCAATATAGCTGACGCAATAGCATCTACCTCAAAATGCTGCATGAACAGATTCGCTACAACTGGTGAGAGAGGGGAACCCATCGGCGCGCCTGAAATCTGTTTGTAGAATTGGATTAAATAGTATAGTGTAGAATTGTAGAATAGAATTGAATTGGATTGTAGAATTGGAATTGGAATTGGAATATATATATAATAATTTTAAAATTACTTTTGGGTAGACAAACGTGAATAGAAATACTTTCATCATCACCCCATCTGAGGTCATCAGAAAAAACCAAGTTTGAAAAACCAAGTTTGAACTGCAAATTGAAAAGATTTGCCTACTGTGGGGATCGAACCCACGTCCCTGAATTGCCGGTCCAGTGCTCTAACCACTAAGCTAAGCAGGCTATTCAATCTGCAGTGGTTTTGTTCCATATAAACTGTATTTCTACAGTCCGAGACATATATATATTGCATCAAAATGTAAATTTGTGAGATTTTTTAAATGAGTGACGTCATTACCGGTTTATATATATATATATATATATAAATAAATACCAACTGCAATGAGAAAAGATTTTCCTCGAGTGGGACACTCGCAGCTTATATTGGAACACAGCCGCTGCAATGTTAACTGCCTCGATAGCTCAGCTGGTAGAGCATCTGACTGGATATCGGAAGGTCGTGGGTTCGAGTCCCACTCGAGGAAAATCGTTTCTCATTGTAGTTGGTATTTAGTTATATATTATATATTATATATATATATATATTATATATAATTATATAATATAATTATAATTATATATTATATAATAATATAATATAATTATAATATTATAATATTGTATTTCTACATATAATTAATATAATTATATAATATAATTATAATATATAATATATATATAGTTATATTTTATTATATATTATATTTATTGCATCAAAATGTAAATTTGTGAGATTTTTTAAATGAGTGACGTCATTACCGGTTTTGGTATGCGAAACTGCAAATATTATTGATGATAATACATAAAGTTGACCGTCTAAATTGTTTAGCGCTGGTTTCGTTCAAATCTCTTTAGCCGTTATTGAGATATGATGACACTTCCGGTTTCAAAATGGCGGCTTCCGGTTGGTTTTATAACAAGTTAAATGAGATATCAAAAGTAAATACGTTTTATAAATATCAAAATAATCGGATCAAATTTGTTGCCGAAATGACAATCGATGTATTTCGAAATTCACGACGTCATTTCCGGTTTCGTTAACATAAACTTTAGTCTGTTCCTATTGATAGTCTATATAGTTGACCGTCCGAATCGTTTGGCGCTATTTTCGTTCCAATCGGTTTAGCCGTTGTTGAGATATGATGTCACTTCCGGTTTCAAAATGGCGGTACCAAAAAATTCATGGGGGCGAGGGCAAATCAGACGCCAAAAGTGCACACGTGGTAAAAATGTGAGATCAATCGGTTCAGCCGTTTAGGCTGTGGCCTGTTTACCGGATTTGAATGCTAGGAGACTACTACTACTACTACTACTACTACTACTACTACTATGATTATTACTGATTAAAACCGCCCTTAAACACTGTTTTCACGGCCTTCTAGCTCGCAAAGGGCGTAACCAATTGTGCCCAAATTTGGTATATGTTGTAGAGTGGGCCATAGCTCGAAATTAAGATATTTCGCAACAATGTGAGATTTCCCAATTTTAAGATCCAGTAGGCCGAAAATGCCACTTTGATGCTTACAGTAAAAGTGGGTTTGCTCCAGCCTTTATATGAGAGTGTGCGCGCACCGTACGACTTGGCTGGCGTGGAGCGACCGCTCCACTAGTTACATATAAAGTAGAATGTCTGTCTGTCTGTCTGTCTGTCTGTCTGTCTGTCTGTATGTTCTTTATACATTTCTACAGCCTTTGACCGATCTTAACCAAATTTGGTATGGAGATTCTAACTGATCCTGCGCACATCGTAGGGTACTTACCCCCTCCCCCAAACCACCCCTAATAGAAAAAACCATCCCAATTGAAAAAAATAAATTGACACTTTCGGCCATATACGCCACCATTGACGAACCTCAATAAATTTTTGCACACGTTTACTTCGTCAACCTGCCCACATTTCAGGCTATTCACCCTCACCGCCAACCCACCCCTAATTGAAGAAATCAAATAATAATACATTCACGTCTGGCTACATTCCGATTCCTACACCCTTTGACCGAACTCAGCAAGATGATGCAAAGGTGTACTTTTGATGCCCTCGCACATAGTATGCTAGACACCCGCCCCCCCCAACCACCCCTAATTGAAAAACTTAAAGCATAAAAATATAGCATTTTTGGGAATGTACTCCCACGACCCTTGACCGAATGTCGGCAACATTTGTCAGACATTCTATGGGAACCAGCCCATATCATAGGGTAGTACTAACTCCCTCCTTCAAAAACCACCCCTAATTTAAAAAAAAAATATACGCGTTTTCTACGCGAACAAGCAGGACCATTTTGGAAGGGAGATTCAATGGGAAAACCACCATGATGGGAACCAACACACTTTATGTGGGCGTACTCACCCTAACCCCCAAACAACACCTAATTCAGGTTAACTGACATCAAAAATAGACATGTTAACTTTGCATAAATACCAGCTCAATACAAACGTCCATGGTGTGTTGATTCCCGGGCAACGCCGGGTACAAACAGCTAGGATGTTCTATCATTGACTACCAAATACTAAGGGATAGGTAAGTGAACATTTAGACTCGGGTCAACGGTTGTCATCAAACGCGCCGCGTATCGACCTTGGTATCGACTCGATATATCTCGAAATCGCAAGCGCTCTCGCTCGAGTCGAGCCAATATGGCGTCCGACAAGTAATCCCCGATGAAGCGTGGAAGCGGCTGGATTTAGTGCGGGCGTTTTTCTGACGAGACAATATTTGTCAGTGATCAAATTGGAGACGATATTAATGTTAATGAAAGCATTTTCAGTGTAGTCAGTGGTTTTACTAGTGTACACAAACACGTTACGTCGAAATCATGGACTTCAAGGTTAGTGTAGCTGACAGGCTGATGATTTGTTAGTCACTGAAGCAGGCTCACACTTTGCGTCAAACTACTTTTAACCAAAGACACAAAAATAATTGAACTTGTGATCAGTAAATTCTTCCATGTCGTACGAATAGCCCAATATAAATAGTATGTCAATAACTGGACATATGTAACGGAAATAAGCAGAAATAGCAAGACGAAATTTGACAACCGGGAAGCAATGCTGGAATTGTTACGTTACTTCATCTCACCTGAACACATTAATGTAATAAACATGTGCTTATAGTATTGTCAGATGTATTAGAAAGGGTTTAATGATAGCTGAAAGCTCATTTATAGGCTATTACAAATCAAATAAACAGAAATAGTAACACCCATCAGTGTCGACTGGCGAAAATGACGTAATCATTGCCGTTGGCATGGTAACTGTATGACGTCATAGTTCTATCGCGGGACAGTCCTAGGTCCACGGGATTCAATGGTAGAGGTAAGGGAGATACCTATCCCTGTACAGTATTTGGTAGTCAATGGTTCTATTTGATACTACATGTTTCCAGAATATTCTGGGCTTGCGTGGAACCTCTTGTTTTATCTTAAGTAGTCATCTTTATCATATCTCATATAGATTTTTTTACAAACAAATAAATAGTATGCCTATCCGAAAGGGCAAGTGGGGATTGAGCTAACTTTAAATGGATATTTCTCAGCGTTGAGTTTTTTTACATTCTGTTAAATTCAAAACATGAAAAGCCATACTTTCAATTGAGCTATCAACTTCATTTTTATTTGTTTTAAAGGCAATTCTTATAAGATTTATGTGAACTAGGACTATTTTATATGGCCAAGTATAAAATGTACCAATAACATTTAAGTGCAATACCATATTCTAAAAAACTTTGCATCTTGAAGAAATCGGTGCGAAAATTTTAATTTTCCTAATATCCCAAACATCCTAGTTTACATGAAAGACCAATAGACGATTCCTAAAAGTATCTGAGGGGGCTCTGGTTTCAAAGAAAATTTCACTTGCTGTTCGATTTCCACGTACCTACGTGTGTCAACAATGAGTTACACACGTCAATTATAGATATCTGGAAATCAAACTGCATATGAATTATTTCAGAAACCAGAGCCACCCTAATACTTTTAGGAATCGTCTATTCAATAGCTATAGATTGTAAAAAAAATCATTCCATTTGGACCTTCGCTCTCATTGTTATCGTGTTTCGAAATTATACCCGTTTTGAGCATTGTTACATTTCTGCAGACTGCAACAATGAAAATTTAAGAAAAGAAATCTTCTTCTTCTTCTTCTTCTTCTTCTTCTTCTTCTTCTTCTTCTTCTTCTTCTTCTTCTTCTTCTTCTTCTTCTGCTTCCGCTCTAAGCTTCCAGCTTGTTCCTTATTGCATGGCCTCCTTCCATCTTTTCCTCGGTCGTCCCACATTTCTATTCCCAACAGGTCTTCCATCTTTTGCTCTCCTCACCATTCTGTCTCCTCCCATTCTCTCTACATGCAAATTCCATTGCCGACGTCTCTTCTTCACCCATTCGTTAATATCTTCTACACCACATGTTTTTCTAACATCATTATCTGTCTTGCCTAGTTTTGCCTACAATTCTCCTCAAGGTTTTATTTCACTAACATTTAGCAAACACTTCGTTTTGGCGGTGTCTGTTTGTGCCTCAGCCGCATAAGTGAGGATTGGTTTAACGACACTTTTATAAATCCTTGCCTTTGTCTCAATATTTAGATATTTATTCTTCCAGATCACTTGGTTTAAGAATCCTAATACTCTTGTTGCTCTTGTTGTTTAAAAAAATCTTATAAGATTGCTATCTTTTTATATAAAAATAATCATTTGCCTTGGACTAAAACTGTAATTTTTTTTGTCTAACCATAGATAGTACCTACCTCAAGAAGATTTCTTAATGATGTATCATCCACATGTTTCAGGTCCTTAACTCTGCCTACTCATATTACACTGCACTGAGAGGATTCACAGCCTCCTCTAAGGCTAATTGAAATTACAATCTCTTCACTTATAACATTAACACCGTTTGGAAGAAATCGGTGAAATACCTTTTACAACCTTCTGCTTTGTGGTTCAAGAAGTTCATGATTTGGTAGCATATTCTAAAGATTAATTATCTCATTATATTCTCTTATCTCAGATTTTACTACTTTTTATCTTGTTATATAAAATTGATGACATGAGTTCTGTGTAATTTTATTCTGAACATTTACTCTGTTAGACTCACCACCTTCTTTATGCACTCCTCTCTCCCCGTTAGACTATTGGGTGCAGTTGTACGTGTAAATAAAGTTAATAAAAACAGATTTTAAGTACACTTGGTCAAACTAAAAACGATATTCGGAAGAAACTGATTGGTTGAAAATATTTGTATCGTTATTAAATTCTAGAACATCTAGGTACTCCATTATAATAACAAGGATTGAAGGTCAAGGAACCTGAGCGAGCAGCAGCCAATCCGTTTCGTTCAAATTCCGTTTCATAGTTAAGCCAAGTGATGTGTAAGTGTAATTGCCATTGTCTCTACAGCTCCTACCATTTCAAAACTAACGAAACTGACGTTCATAAGTTAACTTCATTAAGGAGACAACGGGCTCTTTTGAGACAAAGGTTTAGCGTACTCAAACATAATACTAGTGTTTTTTCATAGTAAATTAAAAGTTCACATAAATCACAATGTGTTTCCAAAATTACAAACTTATAAATATCAAATTACAAAATTACAATTACAATGAAAAAGGTAGGCCAATCGTGTTTATTCGTTGAGAAAAAAACAACATACAATGATTTCATAAATTTTCATAAAATCAGCTTTTGTGACCAGGAGGGCTATTCTAAATTCCCTTGTCGTCTCGTATCAATTGATACGGCGTCACTACCGTGTTAAATAGATAGCACTCCAGTGTGCAGTGAGCCCGTATCACGTGAAACGAGACGACAAGGGAATTTAGAATAGCCCTCCAGGGGCCGTATTCCAGAAATTTT